>JADLZL010004154.1:0-375626 GCA_015844335.1 Chrysopogon serrulatus
AAATATAAGGAGTTTATAATGGTCGAAACTATGAATTAATACATATATATATATATATATATATATATATAACAATTGTGGAGGTTGTATCTATTGACATGGTATAGATTACTTGAACTGGGCATCACCCAAATCTCATCTATACGCATGTTTTGGAGGACCACATGTAATCCATATGATATGCAGTTTTGCTAGGTTTTCAGTATGTTTCACTATATATATAACTAGTAGAATGCCCCGCGCGTTGCTGCAGGAATGAAGTAAAAATATAAGGAGTTTATAATGGTCGAAACTATGAATTAATATATATATATATATATATATATATATATATATATATATATATATATATGTCAATTTGCGGAGGTTGTATCTATTGACATGGTATAGATTATTTGAACTGGGCATCACCCAAATCTCATCTATACACATGTTTTGAAGGACCACATGTAATCCATATGATATGCAGTTTTGCTAGGTTTTTGCTTAGAAATGGTTTAAATTTTTGCAAAAAAGTTATCAAAATATATTCATGTGGGGTCTTGTTTTGAAGAGTTTATTGCGAGGAACACCATGGTGCAATTGGATTTTAATTACGATACTTGGTTTAGGTGCTACGACTTTTTTTCTATTTCAAAAGAAATAGGTAGTGGGAAATAAATGAGAGCCTTAGTGGAGGTAACTAATCAGCAGATGTAATCAACGCCAAACGCAGCTACGATGACATCATCCCTGTTGATTCGACCAATCACAGGGCAGAGAAATAGGCTAGTGGGGGTTAGGATTATAGGAGTTATAGATACACTTTTTCACCAAAAAAACACCACTAGCTGGGTTGGGAAACAGAATGATCAAATTTCTTTTAATGTATATATTGGAATCGAATGAGATCGATGACCATGCACATGGAAGGTAAACTGTTTATTAAATGACTTGTAATGTCAGGGATGCCCTTCTGTTACACACCAGTTTGGAGATTGTCATAAGCTGAAATCCATTAGGTAAACCCTGCTTGTCATAAAAAATTTCCAGAAACAATTCGTGACATCATTTAGGTTAGTGGGTTTAGATTTTTGCGGTTTGAACAATTTATTTGTCATTTTTATGTGAGAATGGTGATCCACCCAAGAAAGTCCACTAAGCCACTGATTGCCGCCTAGGATGCCTAAGTGGAGATTAAATGCGATTAAACATTTGTGCCTTTTTCTTTGTTTTGTTGATGGAATGTGTTCAAGTGCAACGCTCCATCACAGATTCAGTCTAGACTTGTTACAATAACATTCCCAGCAGGTCAGCAGTAGTATTTGCCTTGCCCAGAAGGTATTAAGGGGCACAAGCCCGCACAGCTAGTCACACTTTACAGACAGCAAGGTCCTTGCCCACACAGCCAGCCGCACTTCACTACCGCAAGGTCTGGGATCACAGGGGAAGGTGTGTGTGGGGTGGCAGGTATGCGCTGCACCATCGGCTACTTGAGGAGTTGGCACTCGAGATTCTCCTAGCTGCTGGCAGCAACGCAAGATGTGGAGGTGATGGCTGTGGCCACTGTGCACGATCTTGTTTCTTCGCGCGTTGCTTCTCACGGTGCTCGTGCATCCTCCTCCTGCTTGCCTCTACACAAGCTAGCTTGCCTTCCTCCTGATTTCCTCTGATTCCATGACACTTTCCTGTGGTTCGGCGTTTAATTGGATGTCTATGGCCTAGGTGAGGCAACAGGGCTCCATTCTGTGCTTAAGACGCCTAGGTGAGTGTTTAGTCACCTTTTTTTTGAACACCGGATCTACCACATTGGTGACGAACTGAGCACCAACACAAATGAAAGCTGCAACTTTGCAGGCTGGAAAATTGTAGGCGGATTGGAGAGGTGCCATAATGAGGCTCATGATCTTTTAGCTGCAGTTGCTGAACCACTTGCAGCCCACCCAAGCTGTTTTGTGCATTTGTTTGTTTGCTTCATGACCTATCCATTCCATCGGTACAAAACCATGTATTGTATACTGACTGCACTCATTTCCCCCTTGTGTATATGAATCGTGTTGGGCGAAATTCGCTGATGTTGTGCGTGCACTTTTTTCTTTTGAACTTTCATCAAGATTTCTGAAAGAATTAGTTTGTTGGACCTGCACATCGCTGCAGAAAATAATCTGCCATCTTTCATGTAGTTTGTTATAGACCTATACTGCCATTAACTGTTTTTTCTTTTGAACTTTCATCAAGATTTCTGAAAGAATTAGTTTGTTGGACCTGCACATCGCTGCAGAAAATAATCTGCCATCTTTCATGTAGTTTGTTATAGACCTATACTGCCATTAAGTGTTGGAACAGTATTCAAAGAATAACGTTTTAGCTGCTTGCATGTTTAGTTTTGATATTCCTGAGAAATTGTAGCAGGTTGCAGATCTTCGATCTAATTACTTTTGCCTGACTACATTTGTGTCCATTAGATTAGAGTTGTTCAAATGTTCATGGCAAAATGGGAGATGTTGAACAAAAACAAAATGTGGAGCTCCCTGTTTCCATATTTCTCCTTTAGTTCTAGTTTAGTAATTGGTTTGATAAGGGGCATCTATTATATACTCATAATTGATTTGCTGCTGGCTTATATTGTTCTCTGGCAGGTCTGGAGGCATGAAAGGGCTGTTCACTGGTGTCGGCCCACGAGTTGCACGTGCTGGTCCATCAGTTGGTATTGTCATTTCCTTCTACGAGGTTGTCAAATATGCTCTCCATCAAAGGCACACCTCATGACCCAGTTTTGTTGATAAGAGGAAGTCCTTTCACTCTAAAAACAAACACCGACCCTGGTTTCCCAAAGTAGGCCTGGTTACTCTGACCTTTGGACAGGCAGAGCTAGGTGTAACTTGGAAGATCAGAGTGCCTAACAGTCAAGGCTCGACAGGCTTTTTCATGGACAATGTCCATTTCAGTCAAGGATAACATATCAGTTTTGCCATGGAGCAGGCTCCAGTTTCGCCTGGCAGGTTTTTTTGGACCATCGTCTAAGCTTATGTTTTGGGCGGACCTGAAGCTGTGCTTTGGTTAACTTATTAGGTAGTCCCTGTAATTGAAGGAAGGTGTATTAGTGCAGATGCTGATCAATAATACCCTTGCAACTTTAGAAGAAAATTTTGCACGTCCTAGTCTCATGTCGATGCTTTCACCAACCGTGCCTGGTTGATGAGAGGGTATCTTGTTGCTGGCTTAGTTTTAAGTTTGCGTGCATGATCGTTGTTCAACAAAGTTTATATTGGTTAAAGAAGTGTTTGCAGCAAGCCTATGTGAAGTCAGTGCCATTTCACGAGATGGCTTGTTAGTTTTTTTTAATGATTTTTGTGAATTCGGTATGTGCGCGATCTCTGATCTCAAATGGCGTCGAGATCCCTGCTTTTGTGATAGAAGTGGATTCAAATTTGGCTTGCTATACGAGGATTTACTCCAAAATACTGGATGTCACAGCTCTTTTTGTTGACATGTTACTGTAAAGACCAATGAATATATGTTTACTTGGCTGAATCATCAAGGGATGGAGATAGAGGGCACGTTTGGTTCCGTGTCTCAGCTCGCCTCGCCTTGCTGTGCTGGCACGAGAAACGAGGAGCTCGCCAGGCCGGGAGAGCCATTTTCTCTCTCTCACACAAGCGAGCCAAAACTCGCCAGCACAAACCCCAATACGTCCAGGCAAGAAAACCAAACGCGTGGCCTCGCTCCGAAGCCTCTCCTGGCCAGGCAACACAGGTCCGAGAAAAGGAACCAAACGTCCCCAGAGATGGCTTGGACCTTTGGACTTTGGTGCCTTGGACTGAGCTTGGTTGGTAGCGTCGATTTCCCTTGGTCCATGTCTCAATCTCAATAATGAAGGCAGGCTGGCTGGGTGGGTCGAAGGGAAGCAGGGAGATGTCCACTGATGGAGAAGAGGAGGAAGAGTTTAGAAGGATTGGAGTAAGAATGTTGTTCTGGGGCCCTGGAGAAGAGGAGGAAGAGTTTAAAAGGAGTTAGAAAAAAGCGAGAAGAGGAGGAAAGAGTTTAAAAGGAGTTAGACAAAAGCAGGAGGGAATTTTTTTTATTTCATCTTAGGGGGGAATTTTAAATAGGGTAAACACATATAGTACATTGGAAGCAGTGTTCTCATAGCGTCTACATAGATATCGTAATAGAGTATTTGGTCATCAATACTGGCTGCCAACGTCCGGTGCTTGCGGGAGGTATCGTGCTAGAGAATTTACTCGTAACAGCAGTCCTGGATGAATGCCCATTATCCGTGTAGTTCTACTTTTTATTAGATATATGCCTGCACGCCTTTGCACCTCTTGAACCTCTTGATTATGACAAGGTACATTCGGCAATGTAAACCACCTCTTGATTATGGACACTTGGACAGGGCATTCGGCATATAAATCCAAGTCATCACAGAGTAGAACTGCATTGCCCAATGGCAAAGACATGATCATCAGCTGGTAGGACACCCAGCTAGCATTTGTCCTGTGTCTAGGTACGTACGTAGGAATGAGAGGATTCAGGATCCAGTCAGGAACTAGAATTTGTTTAGGCCGGAGCTAGGCTAGAAGGTTCATAGCATTGCAGACGGGCTGGTTCACAGAGACCCATTCAGTCGCTAGAGTCCGCACCATCTCATCTCATCATCTGTTTCTAGAAGACCTACAAGAAACCACTATATTCTGCGGGCTTTGTTGCAACCAGAGCTGCAAGGGGATTAGCATCTACATCCAATCAACCCAGTCCAAAAGAAATCCATGTAAGCGAGCGAGGCACACATCCGAATCGAAACCACTGCCATGCACGGAAAATCCAGTCCAATCCAGTAGCACGTCAATCCAACTCCATATCCATGCGCCAGACCACGAGTTTCCTTCGGATGCTAGCTGCTGCACCCACCGGGCCACCGACGACGGCCATGGTGCTCGCGCAGCTTTTACAATGCAAGGTGGTGTTCCGGTCGAAGACGATCTCTGTTGTGCCGTGGCAGGACGCCGCCGCGGATGCTGCCGCGTGCCCCGGCGGCGGTGGTCAGAATGCCGTCTGCATGGAAGTTGTTCCTAGCTCACCCTAGTGGGCTGATGTTGTTGTGCTCGCTGGATTTGGTAGTTTTAGTCCCATTTTTTTTTTCCAGCGGTGAGTACCCACGTCTTGTGCAACCTTAAACGTTTCGGATGATGTTAGTGATGTCTCTAGATAATCAACTTCTAGAGTTATCATTACTTAATATTTTTGGTAAAGTTAATTAAATTTATAGAAAAGAATATGAAAGCTTATGACATATGATTAGCATCATTAGATACAATTTATGTATTTTCTTATATTTTCTTATGTGTACAACTTGGTATTATAGATGCTTATATATATTCTTTTCTATAAGGTCACACTTATAAAAAAAATTTGATGATAACTCTAGAGATTAATTTATTTGGGAATAGGGGAACTAATCTCATGCATAAACACCTCAACCAGTAACCACAACAAAGGGGGTGCGTTGCGGTCCTCGTTGTTATAATTAATTTTTTTCAACTAATAGTTTCAAATATACTATCAAACTAGTAGTCCCTCAGTTCCATCATCTGCATGCATGTGACTCTGGATCCACGTTTGCTCAGCATTATGTGCGTGATAAAATATTGTTGAAAGAAATACAGAAGTTCGATTGTAGTAGCTTTCAGTGTCATCACAATGAATGCAAACTCAGCCTATCGATATTTCAGTGTTACCATCGTCCCAGGTCTCATGGTTCCACGCATGAACTAATTAACAAATTAAAACAAAAGTACAAGATCTTGGTGGTCATCATTTAATAATTCTTTTAATCATCACATTTAAAGTGTTGCACGTAGCATAGTGTAAGCAAGAGGGAAGAAGGGATCGATCGCAGAGAGCGAGCAAGGCAGGAAGAACAGAGAAGGCAAGTCGAGAACGACAGAGGAAGGATTCGTATTGAATAGTTGTTTGTTCTTTTGTTCGTTCTTTCCCCTCTCTTTCCACTCCTTAAGTACTAGAGCTATTACAGAGTAGTCACTGCCACTCGGGCCCTTCATATCGGCCACTCGGAACACGCTGACGGGTGGACCGTCGAATCCTTTCCTGGCGTGAGTTGGACGCTGCTTCTGTTCCTGGATCATCTCCATTAGTCTCCTTGCTTGCATCAGCATCTTGTGTCGTGACACCCCCCACTGGAAGAGAACCTGCTTGTCCCCAAGCAGGCGCTCGTGGGAAGCGCTGCTTCAGGGCTTCCAAGTCTTCCCAGGTGGCCAAAGATGTGGGAAGATCCGACCATTGGATGAGGCCTTGCTGAACCGTCGCCATGCCATGAGTAGCGATGCGACGCTGAAGGACTTTCAGTGGTACCTGCAGACCCTCCAGAGATCGGGGTAAAGCAGCAAGAGCATGTGAAGAAGGGACTGCACGCTTGAGCTGCGAGACATGAAAAATAGGATGAATAGATGAATCAGCTGGTAACTGCAACCGGTAAGCCACTTCTCCAATGCGATGCAGAATCTGAAATGGTCCGAAAAATTTGAATGCCAATTTCTGATTCGCCTGTGGAGCAAGAGAGGTCTGGACATATGGTTGGAGTTTCAAATATGCCCAATCACCGACGTTGAAGTGGCGTTCAGATCGACCTTTGTCAGCTTGATGCTTCATGCGCAACTGAGCTCGAGACAAGTGCTGCTGAACCAAAGCCGACATGAGCTGTTTCTCCTGCAACCAGTCGCCAAGGGACTTGGACTGGCAGGCTGAACTGTCATCGATGCCGAAATGTCGTGGGTGATGACCATAGAGGACAAAGAATGGAGAATGTCCAAGGGAAGAATGCCAGCTAGTATTGTACCAAAATTCAGCAAGATGGAGCCATTCGAGCCATTTAGTCGGACAAGCATTGACGAAACAGCGAAGAAATGTCTCCATACATTGGTTGACTCGCTCCGTTTGTCCGTCGGTTTGTGGGTGATAGGCTGAAGACATTTTGAGAGAAACCCCTGCAAGCCGAAACAATTCCTGCCACAATTGACTGGTGAAGACCTTGTCTCGATCAGAAATCATTGTATGCGGCAACCCGTGGAGCTTATAGATGTGCTGCATATAAGTCTTAGCCACCTGAAAGAGCTGTGAAAGGATGGCGTAGCGCTATGAAGTGGCTGTACTTACTGAATTTGTCGACCACAACTAGAATGCAGTCCTTCCCACTAGACATAGGGAGCCCTTCCACAAAGTCAAGAGTCACAGTGTGCCAAGCGGACGATGGGATTGGGAGGGGCTGCAGCAGTCCGGGATAGCGAGGCGGTCCGGCTTTGCTTGTTGACAAGTGGAGCAAGCAGCTACAAAGGATTGAACTGCTGTTTTGAGACCCACCCAAGCAAAGAGCTGTTTGATCTGGGGCGATATGTGACTGGGAAACCAGAGTGCCCGCCCATACCGGTGAGGAGTGGAAAGCGTCAATGATACGGGAGCTGAAGAGCTGGATCATGTCCCACCCATAAGCGTCCCTTGTATCGGATAAGGCCCCTGCTGCAAGGAATAATTGGGATCGGATGTAGCCGAGACTGCCCGGCTTGGTGAGTAAGGCTGTGCTTTGCGGAGTCTCGAGAATAGCTGTTCGGGACATCCTCAAGCCAAGAGGGTACTGGTGTTGACATTGCTAGCGAGTATTAGGCCGACAAAGCGGCGAGATAGGGCGTCGCAACACGGTTTTGAGCCTTGGCGGTAGACAATCTTGTATTGAAGTCCGAGAAGCTTGGTGAAAACTTTTTTTTGCCAAAAGGTGTGCAGCCATTTGCTCATTCAGGTGCGTGAGACTGCGCTGATCGGTGAATATAGTGAACTCGGCCAGCTGCGCAGATAGGAACGCCATTGCTCTACAGCAAGAAGAATTGCCATGTATTCTTTCTCGTAAGTTGAGAGACCTTGGTTCTTGGTTCCAAGAGCTTTACCGAGGAACGCCAAAGGGTGACCATCCCTGAGTTAGCACCGCACCAACGCCCGTGTTGCAAGCATCGGTTTCGATAGCAAAAGGCCTTGAGAAGTTGGGCAATGCCGAGCGGTGCTGAGCACATTGCTTCTTTAAGAACTTCAAAGGCACGTGAGTGATCCTCGGTCCATACAAAGAGAACATGCTTCTTCAAAGCAATTGTGTCAAGGGTTTCGAGATAATAGCAAAGTTCGAACAAAGCGCCTATAGAACCCGGCAAGCCCCGTAAAACCGCGAAGCTCCTTACGATCGATCGGAGTTGGCCACGATCCGATTGCCTCGACCTTGGTCGGGTCAGTGGCAACCCCATCTGCACTGATGACATGGCCAAGGTACGCAATGGACGTCTGCGCAAATTTACACTTTGAGAGTTTAACATGCCAATGGTCCCTTGCTAGCAGAGTTAGCACCTGCTCCAAGTGTTGCAAGTGTTCCTCAAGCGTATGACTGAACACCAAGATGTCATCAAAGAATACCAAGGCGCATTTCCGAAGGACAGGTGCCAATGTGTTGTTCATAGCACCTTGAAATGTACTAGGTGCACCAGATAAGCCAAAGGCCATAACTCGGAACTCATAATGTCCAACATGAGTACTGAACGCAGTCTTGTACTCATCGCCCTCTTTTAATCGAATCTGATGGTAGCCGGCCAAGAGGTCCAGAGTGGAAAAATAGCAAGCACCAGACAGTTCGTCAATCAGCTGCTCAAAAATAGGAATAGGGAATGAAGTAGGTACTGTCAAGGCATTCAAATATCTGTAATCGACGCAAAAACGCCAACTACCATCTTTCTTTCGGACCAATAATACTGGGGAACACAAAGGTGAGGAGCTGGACTGAATCAACCCTTGCTGAAGCATTGTTTGTACTTGCTTCTCAATTTCGTCTTTTAATGCCGGGGGATAGCGATATGGCCGTACTGAAACCGGTCGAGCACCTGGGACCAGAGGAATAGCATGGTCACAATCCCGAGGTGGAGGCAACTCAGAAGGAGACTGGAACACAGAACTAAAACGGTCCAGAAGTTGTTCAATGTCAGACGGCAGCTGGGAAATAGAATTGTGCTGAAAAGAGTTCACTGTCAATAGCTGAACAAACACCTCATCTGGGAAGTCGTTTGAAGGAGCATGCAGACCCTGAAGACGGACTGTTTTCCCAAGATGAGGAATGGCGAGCCATTTCTGCAACCAATGGACCTTCATCGGGCTGAATCGTTCGAGCCAATCCATCCCCAATATCATGTCGAAGGATCCCAGAGTAAGGACCTTGAAATTGTGCTGAAATGTATACGAACCCATTGACCAATGTGCATCTGCAAGGAGTTGAGAGCACTGCATTGTGTCCCCATTGGCAACTTGGACTGATAGAGAAGTTGGACCGATGGACGCAGACGATAACCGACGCGAGCCACTTTGCATCACCGATAAAAAGAAGCTGTACTACCGAGTCCAAAAGAATGAGGATGGGAACATGCTGCATTGTACCTTTGAATTGAATTGTCTTGGGACCAACGGAATTGGGAGCCTTTGCATGAGATAAGCACATCAACAGTTCCTCTGATGATTCAGGGACCAATTCAGAAGACTCAGAGCTGGAGGTTTCAATCAGAGTGTAAAGCTCCTCGAGCACATGCAGAGAAACCTGTGCGGCACAGCGATGGTCACGGCTCCATTTTTCACCGCATCGGTCACACAATCCTTGAGAACGACGATGAGCTTTGAGCTTTGCCCGCCTTCTCATCGACAGCCTTAGGTCCCGACGGAAAGCGCCGGCCATCGGTTGTACCTTCAGGAACTTGAGCAACAGGGGTAGGATGGGGTCCCCTGAAGCTGCCACGAGCAGAGGAGTCATAACGCCAAGATTTCTTCATCTCCGCCATAGCTTCCTCCTGCAACAATGCCAAGGTATACGCAAAGATATCGAGCTCGGTAGGGCGCTGAACAAGTACAACCGACTTGACAAACAGCACAAGTCCATCAATGAAACGAGTAATATAGTGTAGCTTGTGAGGAGCAGAATCATATGCATCTAGACGGTCAGCTAGTTCAGAAAATTGATCAATGTATTCCTGGACTGAAGCAGATTGCTTAATGTGATATAATTGACGCAGCAGCGCCTCATGCTCATCACGATCAAAACGCTCATGCAGTAATTTGCAAAACTAGGGCCATGATAATTGCCGAAGGCGTTTGTTCATGGATTGGGCCCAACATTTGGCAGCACCCGTGAAGTTCATAGTGGACACTCGAACCCGGACCTCAGATCTCGTGCATATAGCTCAAAATAGTCTTCCGCGTGGGTAATCCACAAGCGGGTATTCTCGCCCTCAAAGGACGGAAACAACAGCTTAGGTAGTCTACCCATGGGGCCTCCAGTTGTATCAGGTGGGCGATTGCGTGCCATGGCCAAATCATATGCAGTACCATGCAACTTAGGGGAGGTATTGGAGGGATTGGGCATACCATTGGCCGGGGAATGGATTAGGGTGGTAACATCCCCAAATCCATCCTCCCGTGGCGTGTGTTCGACGCGGTGCCCGCTGGGCCGAGCAGCCATGTTGTCGGCAGGTGGGCGCACGACGGTCTGCTCCGTGGTGATGAGGGGCACTGGGATAATGCCGGGCGATGAAGTGTCGGTGATGACCAAGCGCTCCAAGTACTTGTCGATTTTGGAGACCTTGAGGCGGAGGTCGTCGACAAGACCCTCCGACTCCTGACGCCAGGAATCGAGGTCGCCGACCACCGTCTCGACGATGGCGAGCCGAGAATCCTGATGGAGCTCGGAGTCGATGATGCGGCTCTCGATCACGGCTTCAGCCTCCTCGAAGCGCTTGTCCAGGGTCGCATCGACCTCAACGAAACGGCGCTCCAGGAGATCCCGCTGCTCGGATACCGCCGGGCGGTAACTTGCTCGGCGGCGAAGCTTTTGTATCTCGGCCAACAGCAGCCGTATCGGGATTCATGGGGGCGCTTGGTGTGGATCGACGAGCGTAGGTGTAGAGAACTGGTGGCTTGGGTGGAAGTGGGGGTGGCGGCGGCGGCGGATCCAGATCGCCGGATTCCAATTCGATTGCAAGGTCGGGGAATTATGGGAACTCGAGGACTGACGGCTGCACGCAGTGCCGAATCGAACTCGCCCGATCCCGTAGGATAATGCAGATCGAAAGGGAGAATCAGAGTAGCGAAGGAATCGACAGGAATCTGATACCAGGTGTAAGCAAGAGGGAAGAAGGGATCGATCGCAGAGAGCGAGCAAGGCAGGAAGAACAGAGAAGGCAAGTCGAGAACGACAGAGGAAGGATTCGTATTGAATAGTTGTTTGTTCTTTTGTTCGTTCTTTCCCCTCTCTTTCCACTCCTTAAGTACTAGAGCTATTACAGAGTAGTCACTGCCACTCGGGCCCTTCATATCGGCCACTCGGAACACGCTGACGGGTGGACCGTCGAATCCTTCCCTGGCGTGAGTTGGACGCTGCTTCTGTTCCTGGATCATCTCCATTAGTCTCCTTGCTTGCATCAACATCTTGTGTCGTGACACATAGTTAACATCTATATATACTTCTTCCATTTGGCACCTCGAAAGCACCAGCTACGAGTTGGATGTACCATTTTCCAAAAATTATCATGCGACAAAAACTGGGCATGAGAGGCATTGGGAATTCTGTTTTTTCGCGCTGCATGCAAAAAGGAGAGGAATAGAGTGGTGGGTGCATTTCAAAATGGGCGCTATGGTTGGGTGGAAGGAGAAGTAGGCATTTATCTCTAACCATGTCATGTCTGGCTTTTCAGGCCAACTGACAAGGGCGATTCAGGTGCGATGTCAAGGGCGATTCACAATCGCTCTTGGTCACCGTTGAGCCGCTACTCTCAGCCCAACTACACGGAGGAGAATATCAGCAAGTAATGAGGTGCACGGTGCAAAGGGTACTGTACTGCTGGTAACCAAGCCACCTCAAATGAATGAGGCTCTGATGGCTGACTACATGGACTCAAGGAGGAGGAAGTGATGTGGGAAGCTTGGTAATTAATGGTAATAAGCAAGTCACTAGCGAGGTGCTGAATGTGTTACGAGGAGGAGAACCATATCGGAGAGCTGGAATGAAATAAATCATGATCATATATAGACTTAGGGGATGACGAAACTTGGAGGAAGCTGTTGATGATAAATATAATTGGGCTCGGAAACTCCTATATAAACTGACTCAACTCAACTATGGTAGTGCAAACTATGTCCACAAACGCTTTTGATCTCAGTGCTTCATCAAGTGGTATAGTCTGGGAGATGAACGAAGGATCTGGGGGTTACACACTTCAATTCAATTCAGTTAATTAATTTTGTTCATGTCACTAGACACTAGAGACTGTGTAATATGGTCCTTCATTTCGGACCTAGGAAGCTGACCATATCAGTTACAGTATGGTTTAGTGGAATGAAATTTTCTCAGTTCCAAAATAGAAAAGCTCCAATGGCCAAAACGACGAATCTGAATATAAGATAATTAATGCTCCAGGTTGTTACTTATGAGCAGCCAATCAATTGAAATATTTAATCATCAATGTTGTGTAAGGATGGACCGCTATTAAGAGCAGTCCCAATCATGTATTTATGGTGGCTTCTATATTTATTAATTAGCTTGACAGCTCAGTCTTTTGCTGATGTAGCAAATAAATTAATGTAGAGAGAAAATCTTTAAAAAGATAAATCTTGTACCATTGAATTTGGCCTCTCATCGTGCCACGTATCCAGCTCTTGACCATTCCACGTCTCTAGCCCTTGATCATGCCACGTCTCCAGCCCTTTACCCTGCCACGCGTTAATTTTGTACCAAGGAATCTTGCACGCCATTCAGCCACGATCCTATGGTCCAATTGGGAAATAATGTACCCTTCCATAGAGTTCATCCTCATACGTGAAGCTTCTCCTCCTCCTCTCTGCAACCCGTGCCACAGGACATCCACCGCCATTGCCTGCAACCACAACATCACGCTAGAGAAGCTCATCAAGACAGTCTTGCTGTGTTTCCTACCCTAGCGGGCCCTGGCCACGCCGACGCGGGCGCCGGCGCCGCCGCAAGCCCCAACGCTAATGTCGTTTCCACGAGTTCCATGCTCAGCTTCTTCTCCGGCACAGAGTAGGGTGCCATGCAATGGCCGGCAGCAGGGCACGGGTGCGGTGGTCGCGGCGGCGCTCCGCTCTCTGTCTCTCCTCGCTCACATGGCCCTCGTCTCTCTCGCTCGCACTGCTGCGCGTACATGTGGACGTCTAAATCGAACTCTCCCAATCCCGCCCATGGAGTCGCCGCTTGAGCCGCTGCCGGCAGCTCTAGCGACGACCGGCCCTGGATTCTACAGAGGCCAGCCGCTGGCGCCCCTACACGCTTCACCACTCTCCGGCGCACAAGCACGCAGCCGTGCAACGGTGCAAGCACGGCGCAGAGCAAGAACCGAGCATTCGTTCCTTATTAGCTTGGTGTGATGGCATGCATACGCACTACTAGGGCCATTTCCATGTAGAAAAATAAATGCAGCAATACATTGGAAGGAGTACACATATACTAGCAAGAAACCTCAGTGGACATGGTTCACAGTGGACCGCTCTATCATCTTCTGGACGGAACAGATATATATACTCTAAATTGATCAAGTGTAACATAAATGATTTCAGCTCCTATGAATTTATGAAAGCTTGTTCCTCAAATATATTAATAAATATAAATTCCTATAGTTCAACACCTTCAAGGCAGAAGTTTTATTACGCAAACTATCACCTTAGTTAGTGTATCTCAGACATAAGTAGCTGTGTTGCCTCATCATCAAGTAATAAACAAAAAAAAAAGGATATCCTGGCCTATACAGGCTGGGATGCCAAATTTTCTAGTAGAAAACAGAGAAAACATTTCTACATCAGGAAACTGAGTGCTCGCTAGGATCGAGACGGGAAGAAAGCCTAAAGACATAATCAAGAAACCGGCCAAACCGCGTTGGGGAGACACTAGTATTTCTAGCGGCCTCTATGTGGATCCATTGCTCCGCCGGCGCCGGACGACTCCACGCTCGCCTGCACTTTCCTCCGCGTGCTTGCATGCATTCCCCAGCGCCCGTCGCTCTTGCTGCCGGATCTCCTTCGTTCGCTGGTGCTCACGCGACCATGGCTGCTGGATCTGCTTCAGTCGCAAGTGCTCACGCACGACCACCGAGGGGAGCTCACACGCGCGGACGCCGACGCGGAGCTAGCTGCCCTGCCTCACGCAGTCACGCCCGTCCTCCTGCGGAGCTCATGACCGAATGTTGCGTTGGCCCGGTGCTTCGTCGGTCGTCGCCAACGTGGAGCTCGCCGCGTCCGCCCAGAAACGCGGAACTCGCATGCGGCTGCCGCCCGCCGAGCTCGTCGCGTCCGCCTAGCGCCCCAGCGCGGCTGAGCTCGTGCATTTCCCTCCCTGCGCGCGCCTCTCCTTCCCTTCCATGGCGGTGGCGCTCGCGCTAGAGCTCACGGCGGCAACAACAGTGTGCTGTACGTGCAAGCAAACTGTGAGTCTGTGACACGCCGCCGATGCTGCCAGCCTGCTAATCGGCCAAGCTAGCTCCTTCTGGATCCGTGGCAAGGATGTACTAGAGTGGGCTCACGGTGCATACAAAGCACAGGCTCGTCCACGGGTGCAGAGGATCTGGATACGGAAGCGTGATGAATCATTGGTCAGGCTTGTATTTATTATTACAATCTACTACCTTCGTCTCAAAAGACATATAAATTTCCTTTAGAAGTAAAAATTTCTTAATTGACTAAATATAATTTTAAAAATATTAATCTCTACCTAATAAAACACTAAAACTTCATTTTTGACCATCAATTTTTAGTCCACCTCCCTCTAACGAATGGATCTCATGCTTATATAAGACTCGTGTCTAGCATGATATGAAGTCCAGTTCTAAAACAGATTAGTTCCTATAAGTAATTTGAACTCAGTTCTAAACTAAACACAAAAGGATATATATAGAAATTATCTTAAAAACCTAGCTTAAAAGAGAATTCAATAGAACACGAGCCAGCCTAGAACTCCTATGCTTTCACTACTACTGTAAACTTAATGGAGGCGGGCAAAATAGATTAACGGAGGCGGTTTTTCCAACCGCCTCGGAGCATAGGTCACGGTTAATCCAGGCCTTAACCGAGGCGGTTGGGAAACCGCCTCCGTTAATAGTATTAACCGAGGCGGGCTAGTTAAGATAACCGCCTCGGTAAATATAATTAACCGAGGCGGTCTCTAATACACAACCGCCACAGTAAATGTAATTAACGGAGGCGGTTGTGTTTAATTGACCGCCTCGGTTAATGCTTTACAGAATTAAAAAAGAGATTTTGTTTGAATATTTTAAATTGATTTAAAAATGAATTTGAAATTCGAATTAAAACATGTACCAACAATGAATACACGCAGTAAAGGATAAACACATAAATTACATCCATTCATTTGTCGTTCCCAACATTCAACACAAGTTCTCACAAAATACAAGTTTCAATAGCTAGAGTTCTAAATGATCGAGAAGCTAAGATGCTGTAGTATCTAATCGAAGATGTCTGGCAACACGTAATCGTGCATATTCAGCTGTGTCCTCCAGTTGCGTAGCCTCTCGTACTTTTCCGCAGACCCCAGCTCGCTCTCCTGGTAGAAGAATTGACCGCCCACATGACAACATTGGTCCATTACAAACTTACAGATGTCGGAGACTGTTTGTCTGATGTTTGCGTTGTCCAGCACCCTACACCTTTTCCACCATCCAAGTGATTTCTTGAGCTGCCGATAGCTGTCACTGTACTTGCCGCAGGCCCTGAGGTACTCACAAGCGTAGTATCCACATAGAATACTGCCTTCAGGTTGTTTGGCGCACTGCATGCACGATATATACACACCACGTAATACCTATAGTTAGTACATATACAGAGCATGAACGATGTCGCAAGACATGAGTTTTAGGACATTTACCGGGAACTCTCGCCTCACTTTCAGTACATGTCTATACTTCGCCTTCTTCTTCTCGGATCTTCGATCGAAGGTGTCAGGGTCTTCGTAGTACTTTCTATAAGCTCTATATATAAAAGAATCACTACTGTCAACAACTAAGCCGATACTTGCTTATAAGTATATAAACGAATATGTGTCATCACTTACTATCGAAGGCACTCTTCAAAATCCGCGTACGCCTTCTTGTTCGTCTTCCGCAAGGAGTCAAATATGACTGCCTTTCCATCCTGAGGGTAGATTATGAATACAACCCAATGGCCCATGACGCCCAAGCTACAACATTGAATCAATTTAGATATCGAATCATGAAATAAAAGTTGTAGTGAACCCAATAGGTATTGCAAGTATCATTTAAACTTATTAACCGAACTGGTGCGCGGCAAGGATACACCCATATTCCGGGACCTTCTTCATGGCTTGGAGGATATACTGTCCCTTTCTAAACTTGATCTCACCTTGAAGCCTTGTCCGTGCTAGCACCCGTTCCATCCTGGTCAGGCCCACCAACCGCGGATCGGTGTCCGGTACATCATAGCCAATAATGGCTCTCTGGGTAATATGCATTGGAGATAGGTAGATAATGTCCTCCCCTATTTCGTTGCATATATATGCTTGCATCCTGGAAGCATAAGTGTTGTCGTGATCACATTGCCTACTTTGATCCAAAGAACATAGCTACAGCAATGAAAAGGTTTTCATACACTTACATCGCAAAAAGGGTGACTTGTGCAACGTCGAGGTCCTTGCGCCGCAGCATCCTATGCATGTCGTGGAAGTCGAGGGTGAAATAGCAATCCTGATCCAAATGAAAGTACTCCTTTGGGACCCGCACAATGAAGTCTTTCATGCCTAACTTGGATACATGCATATACCACAGATGCCACCTCCGAACCTCCCACATCTCATCCTGGACGAGCTGGCCCAAAGGCAACATGAACTTACCATTCTCGAAGTGTTCGGGGCAGTCTGGAGTCAAGGGCAGAAGTGACGGCGGGCTTGGTGGCCTGTATTTGAGACGAACGAATAACTACGTTAGCATCATACAAAAGAGTTTATTAACCATATCTGGTTTGTTAGTAGCATATGTACCTTTTGAACGTCGTTGAGAAATTATACCAAAAATGTACCTTTCACATGGAACAACAAAGTCAGAAAAGCAAAAAAATACACCAAAAATGTATTTAGATCTAGTTTTTTCTCTCCTCCATGCATTTAGATCTAAAGAAGAAACTACACACCTAATCAAGCAACAAAAGAGAGGAAATACGAGTTGGAGAGCAAGAGTTAAACTTTGAGGACCCAATTCAAGGGCAAACCCTCTCTTCCCTCCTCTAAAATAGCAAATCAAAGCTCAAGATCTAGTTTTCTCTCTCCTCCATTTGGATCTAGAGAAGAACAACCAAAATCAAGCAAAAAGAGAGGAAAATGAGAGTTGGAGAGTTTGATTTAACCTTTTGCGGTGCTCTCCTCCACCAAATCCAAGGGCAAAACCTCCCCCCTCTAAAATGGTCCAGTTTTGGATTTTGAGGTCCAAAACACAAAAAATGGAGGTGGAGCCGCGGAGAAGAAGAAACTGTTTTGCTGGTTATATAGCGGACATTAACCGAGGCGGTCAACATAATCCAACCGCCTCTGTTAATTGCATATTAACGGAGGCGGCACCGTTACAACAACCGCCTCCGTTAATCAATTAAAGGAGGCGGTTGTGTTATGTCAACCGCCTCGGTTAATTGACATTAACGGAGGCGGTTGCGTTAGGTTGACCACGTCGGTTAATGTATTAACCGAGGCGGTTGCTGGCCGGCAGCCCTGGTCTCGGCGAGCACCTATTAACCGAGGCGGACGCCATGCCCAACCGCCTCCGAGCCTTAATTTCAAGTGCCTCCTAAAATCTTTTGTGTACTAGTGTTTGCGTTCATGTCCAGAATCCAATAGAACACAGGCAAGCGAGCGCCTCCTCTTTACGTTGATGTCTCCGTTCTCCCAATTTTGTCTTCCCAAAATGGAGTCGAGTATAATAAAGAAGAAAAAATTTATGCCATATTCTTTTCTGCCTCAAAAAAGAAAAGGAAAAGGGAATCTGCACCCGGGCTACCATATTTTTTTCTGCCTCCCCTCTCTGTATCCGTTTCACATGTGGTTAAAAAACAAATCTGCACCTTCTGCAAAAAAGAAAAAAAGAAAAGAAATTTGCACCCGGTAAACGGTCGTAGAAAAAACTTTCAATTAAATTCCTGAGGTGGGTGTCAGGCTCACGTCCACTTAACCTCCCAACAGGTACGTAATTATGTCATTATGTGTGTGTGTGTGTGTGTCTATATATATATATATATATATATATATATATATATATATATATATATATATATATATAATATTTTTTTTTCTTTTTCCCTTATCTCCATTAAACCCAATATGCTAATTTTTGTTTTCTGTTTTTGTATCTTTTTAATTTGACGATTTTCTCCTTTTCTATCGGATTTCCATCGCTTCTCATTCTATTTTCTTCTTTCTCATAACAAATATATATAATATATAATTTTTGATAAATATAATATATGACCTTTGAGCCCTTGATCTCTTTATTAATCTTAAGGAAGAAAGATCTCCAACCCAAAGTTGTTAATGCATTTTTTGTATGAAACGAAACTACTTTAATGTAACATTAGTTTATCCTATGGTCCAACTAAATAAAGTTTTTATTGTTCAATCCAATATAAATAAATAAATGTGTCTCCAAACTATATGCATGTACTGGTGTAATCCTTGACGAGGCCTATCATGTGAGGACTCTATTTAACTGTTCCAACAAATGCAACCTGCTCAGCTACACTGGCTATGGTTGTGGCTGTGCTGCCGAGCAGAGCCATAGATAGTATAAAATTAAAACTAAGATACATTCACAAGCAAATATTTCTCTGCTTGGAAATGAGACAAAAAATCCATCAAGACATCATTATATTATATTATTATTATTGTATTGTAAATTTGATACAACCTTAATAGGAGTATAGGACATTGTTATATTATTTCTATATATTATTGTCAACATTAGTTATATTATGGCTATCAAAGTTATTAAAAGATAAAATGTACCTTTATAAAATTATAAAAAAGACAAAAGATAGATATGTATCATTTTGGTTTTTGTTCCATGTGAATTGTTTATCCTGTTGCAACGCATAAGCATGTTTGCTAGTATTTATAATGTGTAATAAGTATCGTTAGATTCGTCATGGAATATATTTTTATAATAAACATTATTGGATATCTAATTGTAGATAAAATCTTCTACAAACTCAATCAAAGTTACAGATTCTGACTTCTTAAAAAGCGGGTTTTACATGATTTTTAAGATAGAGGGTGTAGATACAACAGTTGCATTGACAAAACTAGTTTCTTGCTACGAAATCCTAGACTATAGAAACTACTCATGGATTCTTCATTGGGACTATCCCATAAAGATAAATTTTTAGAGGTGGACAATTTTATTTTTAAAGACCGACAAGAGCCTTTTGTTTCTAAACCAAGTCCCGTGCTTGGAGGATGCTTTTTGAGGAGGTATCATACTAGAGTATTTTTTTTGAGAAAGTCATACTAGAGTAGTATTTACTAGTAGAATAGCGGTTGTGAATATGAATGCCCATTACCCATGTAGTTATACTTTTTATTAGATGCCTGCACGCCTATTCACCTCTTGATTATGGACAAGGCAATCAGCAATATAAATTCAGTCACAATGGAGTAGACCTGCATTGGCCGATGGTAACGACGTGATCAGCTGGTAGGAGACCCAGCTAGCATTTGTCCTGCGTGTAGGCCTGCAGGCATGAGAGGCATCAGGATCCATCCGGGAACAAGTATTTGTCTCCACCGGAGCTAGGCTACAAGGTTCATAGCATTTGTCTTCCGCAGCGCACAAGCAGACATGGCAAAGGCCAGCAGCAGAAGTTCCGAAGTTGAACCACGACATGGTTTCCTGGCTGATCTGATGAAGAGTAGAGGTCGGTGAACGAATGTCAAGAATATCAGTAGAAACAAACCGACTTATTTCAATGGTATAATCCGGGAGATGAAGGATCGTCACGGGCGGCGGCTACACACTTTAAATGCAGCTATAAACTTATATGTAATTAGTTTTGCTCATGTCCCTAGAGACTATATATATAATTAATATGTTTTGCTTAGGTATACCTAAATTACTATGAATCTAATTCGTCTATTGCATCATAGGTAATACATTTATTTAATTTTAAAATTTGGAAAATAGAATATAAGCAAAGTTTTAGATATAAAAGTTTATTTTATCCAACTGATGCATGTGTGATCGTGGTAAATCTTTTTTACTTGGTAATATAATTCTATCGTGTAAGCTTTTCTTAGACGTAATGCTCCTTATTACGTGTCGTGTTAGCTCACCTTTTTAATACATGTTTGATGTACAGGAACATGTACCTGCTGTTAGCTACTGTGTTAGGCTTATGTGGAGAAAATTTTTATTCATGTGCGTGATTTCCCAACTGTCACCAATTTTTCTTATGTATGTAAAACATTTTTCAGTTGCACAGGCACCTACAATTATTAACGCACTACTACAACAAATCTTTTGCGAGGCATTTTAAAATTATTCTTGGAGGCGGACAGCACTAAAAACCGTCTCGGTTAATGCCTCGATTAATCAAGACGGTCACTTTTTGTTAATCAAAGCAGTTACAGAAACCGTTTCGCAAAATTCATTAAAGGAGGCGGTTATTGTAAAAGAGCCCACTTCTCGGGACAATCCTATTAACCGAGGCGGCTCGCCATGGTTAATATAGGCCGAGATCCAAACAGGCCCAACATCATGACCAAGTATAAAAATGAATACTAGGGTTTCTCTAGCCTCCCAAGCTCGAGTAGTGTGGCGCCTCTGTCTCCCTCTTTGCTCTCCACTCTCGCCTCCATCTCTTTGCTCACCAAGCTCGAGCAGGCAGGGTGGCGCTCCTCCCTCTTCCCCATGCTCCTCACTCGCGCACGGCAGCCACAGTGGTGGCCCGATGCGGTCACCTACTCATGCAGCGACTGCGGCGGCGGCATCATGGTGGCCCGGCATGGCCACCTGCTCGCTCAAGTACTCAAACCAGATCTCTCCTCACTCCTCTCCATGTCTCGTCGCTCCTCTCTTCCTCAGTCTCTCTTTCTCCTAGTAGGGCTCTGGATCCAGCTTAGTGGAGGATTGCAGGCTTTGGATCTTGGGTAGAGGAGGCTGGTTGCACCCGGATCTAGCGAGGTGGAGGCCGGCCATGCCCGGATCAGGCAAGAAGCACGAAGTGCTCCTCCACCGCCACTCCCCTCCCCCCGAGCTCCTCCACTGGCGTCGCGGACTGGCGGCGCCCATCCTCCCCCACGCCGTCCTCCTCTGTGATAGATCCGGACGGCGACGACACTCCTTTGTACACGCACGGCGGCGGCGGCGGTACGCGCACTGCGAGGGCAGTGGTGGATGGGCTCGACACTAGGCCCACGGGCGGAGCCTCATAGAGGCGAAACTGGGCATTGGCTCCCCCTTTCCTCTGACAGAGCTCATGAATCTCTCTGAAGTTTGACACTGTGATTGTGTAAGAAGGAAAGACAGAGACGAGAAAAGACGAGACATGAACAGCATGCTAGTACTTCATCTACAACTGACCAGGAGAAAAAGGCAGTGATAGGACTAGGAAGTCTGCGGCACGGCACTATCAACTGCTACAGTAACACCATTTAAAATTAGCCCCCCCTTAATTCTAATTCACCCTCCGCCACTGACTGGGCCCTAGATGGGCTTGTCGGTAGGCTCATCATTTTTTATTTTATTTATTTTATTAACGGTTGTGGACATCTGGCCCGCCTTGAGAACCACTAATTACCTTGATCTTCGTAGCGAGGCGGACGGGAAAATCATCTCGGAAAAGCAGTTTTGCTCACTTTCATAAAAATTGCTGTAGTAGTGCCGATTTTAAACGTTACATATTGCATCCTCCGGCCAACTAAAAAGAAAGTCACTCGGCCACCGCGTCTTGGACGGACCACGTTTACACCTGGGATATCAAGCCACTAGACCGCGCTTCCAGTGCCGGCCTGCCTTTAATCTTCTATGATTATGGGATTTGAAAATATTTTCTATTTTCTTAAATTATATTTATTTATTTAACTATTTTATAAAAATCAGTGACTCAATTCATTTGAGGTAATATCTTCTAGTGGCTGCATGGGTCCATGTCGGACCGTAGAACTCTTCCTATCGATATGAGTGACAACCGTTAGGCCAGACTCAATGGGAGTTTCATACGAAGTTTTATTTGCATTAAATACGGTGCGACATAAGCATATTTGATGACATGACAGTATATTTAAAAAGAGAGAAAAAATGAGTGTCATAGGGATGACACTCTCTTGGCACGCAGTACCAACTCTCTATCACTACCGGAATCCGGCTCTTTGCCGAGTGTTAATTTCTTTGCCGAGTGTTTTTTTTTTCGGGCACTCGGCAAAAAGCTCTTTGCCGAGAGCTAAAAAAAAAAACTCGGCAAAAAAAGCACTCGGCAAAGAGGCCTCTTTGCCGAGTGCCGAAAAAAAAAGCACTCGGCAAAGAGTTCTTTGCCGAGTGCTTTTTTTGGCACTCGGCAAAGAGGCCTCTTTGCCGAAAGTGTTATTTTTTTTTAGCACTCGGCAAAGAAGGTCTTTGCCGAGTGTTTTTATTTTACACTCGGTAAAGACATATTTTAGAGTATATTTTGGAGCAGTAAATTAATTTAAATGAAAAATTTTTAACTATAAAGTTGTATAACTTTTCAAGATCTACAACTTTCATTTTGACCATTTCTTAATTTGACAAAGTAAAATTAAATCTATTCACAAATCTTACATCTCTCTCGTAGTTTACGAAACTACAAGAGGAGATATATAAGATTTGTGAACAATATTCCTACCACTATATCAAATGATCAAATAACCAAAATAAAAGATGTAGGTGTTGTGAAATCATACACCTTTGTAGTTGAATACTTTTTAATTTGAATTAATTTTGTTAACGAAAAAAGTACAGTCACATTTCTTAAATTTGAAATTTGAATTTTTAAAGTATCTCGGATGGGGAAACACCCAAAATGAAAGTTATAGATCTCGAAAAGTTATAAAACTTTGTAGTTGGCAACTTTTTTCATTTGAATTTATCTTGTCACGCTTAAACGTCAGATTCGAATTCGCTCAAATTTAAAATTCAAATTTTATAAACAACCTCGGATGGAGAAACTTCTTAAATAAAAATTGTAGATCTCGAAAAGTTATAAAACTTTGTAGTTGACAAGTTTTTTATTTGAATTCGTTTAGGGCCTTAAATAAGCAATTTTCACTTGATTTTGTATAATATTTAGGGAATCCAAATAGAGTATAAACACAAGTGAGTGTGTAGTGCAGTGGTAGGGGAGGTTACGCGCGAGGGAGAGGTTGTGAGTTCGAATCCCACTCGACACAAAGTCTCGAAAAATGCTACAAAAAATCCTACTAGATAGAGAAGAATGAGTGCTGGTCGGTGGGGCCCTCCCCGATTAAAAACATTTTTTTTGCTATTACTAGTTGAGTGCCCGTGTATTGCTACGGGTACACAAAAAATCTCATATGCCATGTAGCCACATAGATATATAAAATATCTCAAATAACATATAGCCACACAAGTAAAATATATATGTAAATCTAATGTCATCACAAATAATATAATCATCATATTTTAAATTATACATATAACATGTACATCCGATCAATGACGAACAAGTCATAGGCTACTTGCCTCCTATTTTTTTTTTTAGACTTCCTTTATTACCACTTGCCTCCTATTTTTTTCGACTTCCTTTATTACCTAAAATACAAATGTATACGACAAATATCAGTAATAAAAGACACAAATGTAAGAAATATAGCAATTAGTACGAAACAAAGACAATATCTTTTATGGAGTTGTTAGAACTCCTTTGTAGACAATATTTTTCATGTATATACCATTTATTGTTGTCATTTTCTTCTTGTGCCCTGTCTAGCCGAGACTAACAGATGGTTTGCTATTAGAAAAATTTAATTCAGTCGGTAACAATACTAAAGCAGCCATTGTACAGATCCCTAAAATGAAAACAACAATATTTTTTAGATAAAGAACCAGTAATTATCAAATTGTGTCATAACAAAATTACATTAATATTATATTTTCTAAAATATCTAATTTGCTAGGGACTGAACCACATGCATGTCAAAGCTAAATTTCTAGTGACTGGATAATACGCATACAAGTAAGTTCTTCAGGAAGCACCATTCATTCCTAAGCTGAGAGCACAGGCAGTACTGATTTTTTGACTGAACAAAAATATGAAGCTGTTTTCTGGCCGTAAAGGAAGAGGGCCATCCATTCATTCCTACAAAGGTGGGCCCTATTTGTTGCTCTTAGTGCAAAAATACAAGGGAAAAAAAATGTTGGGATCCCTATCAGTGAAGGAGTTGCTACTGCAAAATCTCCATGGAATGCACCCGGTAACCATTAGTTCAATGAAGCAACTTAATGGACAGCTTCACTTAACAACACTGGCACAAAAAAATATGCAGGAAAGCTAAATGCAGAGCGCATGGGTCAAAATGTAGGTTCTTGCAAACCTTGAATTCTCCAAACGTGCAGAGTCACTTGAGAACCTACTCCAAGAAGAAAGATCACCTGAAGAGCAGATTTACAACAGAGCAGTAGCAGTAGCAGTAGGACCTATTGACCTAAAAAGTAGGACCTATTGACCTAAAACATATGAACATGATATCATCATTTATAAATATGCACTCAATCTGATTAACTGCTATTATCACGGCTGGAATCTGATAGAGACACTTGTCATGTATGCCATCTAGTTAGGAGAGAATCGCTTGAAAAGATAAAAAAAAGAAATAAATACCATTACTACTACATGTTACAATCTATTGACTCATTATCAGCATAAGCACAGGTGCCGTATCATGCATGAAGCAAATAAAGTTTACTACTGTTCCTGAGTGCCCAAAAACATAAGGAGCAGCTGTGGACAAAGGACAAAAGCCAGGAAATACAGGAATAGAGAGGAGTACATGGATCCCAAGCACTGAAAACATCTATACACAATTATTTACATATACACCACTGAAGTTACCTTTCAAAGGTTGTGCAGCACACGGCAAAGTCAAATAATCTTAAAGTGAGATTGTCTCAACCTGCACCATTTATAAATTCCAATTCAGCTAACTGGAAAGGAAAATAATCACCACAACATAGAGACAAATAGAGTGCAGCTGATCTCAATGGTGAGGAATAGATTGTCAAAATTACAAGTGAGCAGCATGAGAAACTTCTTCCAATAATATACAAATGTCACCGAAAGATTTAGTGGGCATACAGCATCAGTAGATGTACTGTAAGAAACCAATGAGCACCCTGAAGATCTGTTCCAAGATCTATTATGCAGAACCTTAAAAAATTAAACACACAAATTTTTTCAAGCTTACAATATCGTCACTGTCCATTACAGACGGAAAATTCAGTAGAACAAATTGGAAGTGACGTGTAAGCATCCTTTAAAATAGATACTTTTAGAAGCTGCCGTGCTGATAGCCTATTACTCTCTAATGGGACAAATAAACACCATATGCGGTAGTTGTTGTGTCCATCCAGGTGGCAAGGATTTGGTCACTGGAAGAAGCCCCTCCATTACAGGCTGGATCAGGACAATGATCTCAACCATGAAGGAGGTAGGTGATGGTGCTCATGGTCGGCATGGATGCAGTGTCTTATTTTGACACGGTGTCCAAGAAAGACCTTGACTTCTGGAAGGTGAATCATACAAGCCGATATGTTGTATTATTGTTCTTCCAAGCCGATATCTAGGTTTGAACCGAAGGATTTTTTTTTTTTTGCCTTTTGCTTAGATTATCATCAAGGTTTTAAAATTGTTGTTTTTTTAGCAAAAATGAAGCAGGTCAAGTGGAATTGCAACTATGAAGAAAATTGAAGCTTATATTGCAAGTATAAGAATTTGGTATTTTCCATTGAAATAACCCAAAAATACATGGAAAGGCAGAAACTCTTCAATTCAGTTAAATTAGAGGCAAACTCTTCAATTCAGTTAACAATATACTCATAGCAGTTAATCTGTAATACTATAAATATGACGAGGCATATCTTTCTAGCTATTTAAACATTAGTTATCAATATTCAGTCTGAGCATCTCTTCTTGAGATTGCAAGTCTCTTTGCATTGTTATTGTTGACCACATAGGGCTGAATTGGTTTCAAACAAAGGGTGAATAGCGGCAAAACTTACTTAGATGTACGATGTGAAGCACGTTGACAGCTTTAAGCACGAACTTCGACGATAGCAAACCAATTCTGCCGCATGATTTGTCACAGCCAACAAGAATATGTTAGGGACTGTCTGCGCACGGCGTACTACAGCTCCTTGCAATTGCTTGTTGCTGTGAATGAGGATGGCGTCCTGGAGTTCCTGCTCGGAGGCAAATAACATGAGCTTATTATAATCACAGCAGCTCAAAGATAGACAAAATCACAGCAGCCAAAGAATCAAAGAAATAAAAAGGAAGAAACAAGGGGCACCTTCTCCTGGACAGGAGGGTGAGCGCACGGACCGCCTGGACATTGAGCAGCCCAGGTCAAACAGGTCCTCAAAGTAGTACTGCAATCCAGCGAAATTCACAACGCATATATAAAAGAAAACCACATTCTTCAGGAATAAAACAACTGCAGAACTACGAACCTGCCCTGGGGAGTCGGCCGGGGCAGAGGAAGCGACCCCACGGGGCGAAGGCAAGGAGCAGCGGCGCCGCGGCGACGGAGCGCGGATGGCAGGAACAAGTGGCCCGTGTGGCAGCCTCCGACCCCGCCGCCCTCGAGGGATTAGTGGCCCATGGGCAGCATGGTGGCGTCGATGCCACCAAGCTCCGACTTCTTGACAGCCTTGACCAGGAACGGCGGCGACGCATCTGGGCGACGACGAGCGCGGCGATTACGATCTGGGCGACGACGGCAGAGGGCAGGGCGAGGCGAGAAGGGCAGAGGCTGGGCGAGGAGGGGCTGAGCGTCGTGCGTCGCGGGGCAGGGCGCCAGTTGCCTTGCGGGGACTGCGAAGCTGGGGCGCAGTTGCCATGCGAAGGAGAGGGCGAGCGGGGAAGCTGCGAAGGTGGGGCGGCGGTTGCCGTGCGTCCCTGCAGAAAGAGCGGGCGGGGCTAATCGCGCGGGGCAGGGTGATTAGCGGGGTGTTTAGCGGGGGCGGGGTCATTAGCGCGTGGATACGATAACACTTCGTTCTTTTTAGTAGTATATAAAGATATATAAAGATAAGATTTTCGGGTTTTTTTTTTCATTTTGATCTTTGCCGAGTGCCCAAAAAAAAACACTCGGCAAAGACCTCTTTGCCGACGGATTCTTTGCCGAGTGGCCTTTGCTGAGTGCAACACTCGGCAAAGCCTTTGCCGAGTGTAATATAGGCTTTGCCGAGTGCATGAGGCACTCGGCAAAGAAGGAAAATCCGGTAGTGATGAGTCATGAAATTAAATGCATATGAAACTAAAGAATGAAACTATGCATTGACAGTGGGAGTTTTATCCGAGTTTCATTTGAAACTATGTGACATGGCAGTCTTGGAAACAACAAAATGAAACTCACCATTAAGACTGGTCTTATGGTTTAGTGGATGAAATTTGCTGGTTCCAAAAAAGAACACCAATCGCCGAAACGATGAACCTGGAGGAATCATGGTTCTTCGGTTAAAAAAAAAAAAAAAAATGAGGCAATGCTATAGGTAGTAACTTGTGAGCAGTTAAGCTATCAAAACTATTAAAGTATTCGACCATCAATACTGTACAGTATTCGAATGTCTACCCATCCGGTGCTGGGAATTGAAGAGGCATCGTGCTAGAGTATTTACTTGTAACAGCACTCGCTCCAGAATGAATGCCCGTTAGCCATATGGTTCTGCTTTTTATTAGACCTGCACACCTTTGCACCTCTTGATTATGGACAAGGTAATCGGCAGTATAAACTCAGTCACCGTAGAGTAGAACTGCATTGTCTGATGGCAAAGACGTGATCAGCTGGTAGGAGACCCAGCTAGCATTTGTCCTATGTCTCAGTCTGTAGGAATAAGAGGATTCAGGATCTAGCCACCAAAACTAGAATTTGTGTAGGCCCGAAGCTAGGCTACAAAAGATTCATAACATTGCAGACGTGCTTGTCCGCAGCAGCCCAGCGTGATTGTGCATAGCAGTCGCTAGAGTCCTCACAGCCAGTTTACAGCAGATTTGCAAGAAACTACTATATTCCGTGGGCTTTGTATAGCAACTACAGCTCGAAAGGGATAAGCATCCACATCCAATCACAACCTAGCCCAAGAGAAATAATCCAACTAAGTGATACACACATCCAAATCCAAACCATTTTGCCATGCACAGAAATCCAATCCAGTTCAGTCCAAAAATCTAGTCTATAGTCCAGTAGCACATCAATCCAACTCCGACTCCGACGGAAGCCATAGTGCTCGCGCAGCGTCTGGTGCAACACTTGTATTGGATGCTCAGTTCCATCTGCATGTGACTCTGCATCCACGTTTGCTCACCATTATGTGCGTGCGTGATAAAATTTCAGTGTGAGTCATGACAATGAATGCAAACTCAGCCTATTTATATCTATATTTCAGTGTTACCATCGTCCTTGGTCTCGTGGTTCCACATGAATTAACAAAACAAAATTACAAGATCTTGGTGGTCATCATTCAATAATTCTTTTAATAGTCACACACGTAAAGTGTTGAACGTAGCATAGTTAACTTCTATATATATTTCTTCCATTTGGCACCTCGAAAGCACCAGCTACGTGTATCGTTTTCCAAAAATTATCATGCGACAAAACAGGGCATGAGAGGCATTGGGAATCTCTGTTCTTCATGGCTGCATCATGGGCGTGATTGTCCACCTGTCGAAAATGAGGCAACATACATAACTGAAAGCAAGACGCTCGAAATTAAATGCAGATGACCTTCTTACCGCTGCTCCATAGCAATGTAGAGAGATAGAGAAGCCAACACAATCTATATTGATCTTTGAAGAATGAATAAGTATTACATAAGGATATCTCCAATGGTTATCAAATAGCTAGTTAAGAAGAAATCTTATTGGCTATCAAGACGTTTTTAATGATAACTTATAAATAGCTAAGTCGATGAGTCATAGAAATAATAAAAAAGTAACATTTTTATTGACTAGTATCAAGGAGAGAGATCAAATAGTTAGCGATTCCCAAATAGCTATCGACTGCTAAATAGCTACTCTAGCATTATCTTATAGAAATTACCTTCAAAGAGGTAATATCTCAAGTCTATCTGAACCATTGATTTTTTATTTTTCTAAATTACTTAGTAAATTAAAAAATCTGGGAAAACAAAAAGGTAATCACTGTAGATTCCCCTAATGACGGCAGAAAAGATCCGTGTCTCGATTCCTCTAATTACGGGATTCTGACGGAGCGTGCATGGAAGCAGTCGAGCTGCCGGGCGGACTCGTGTCGGGTGCAGTGCAGGGTGCACGTCCTCACGCATCACTACTGGATTCTGAGTCTTTGCCGAGTGCCTGACCGAAAAACCTTCGGTAAAAGCTTTGCCGAAGGCAGCCCTCGCCAAAGGGCCTTCGGAAAATGTTTTCTCGGCAATAGTGCTTTGTCGAAGGCTTTCTATCGGGCACTCGGTAAAGGCTTTATTGAGTGCCAAAAAGTTTTCGGCAAAGAAAAGTAGCCGTTACGACGGTGGCACCGCTCACGGTAGCTTTGCCGAGTGTCAAACGCGGACGGCACTCAACAAAGGCGTTTATTTTACGATTTTTTTTTGAAAATTTTCTTGGCCGAGTGCCAACTCCCTCGGCACTCGGCAAAGGCCGTTTCTTTCTTTTTTTTAAAAAATTCTTTGCCGAGTGCCGTGGCCTAGGCACTCGGCAAAGAAAATTTTCTTTTTTTCAAAAAAATTCTTTGCCGAGTGCCATGGTCTAGGCACTTGGCAAGGCTGGAAACAGATATGGTCGAAGATATACAAAGATCAAAGATCCGTACACCTAAGACCATATCTCTTTCAGACGGGAGACGCCTAACTAGGTCACGTGATCTACGACAACAATAAAGAAGAGGGGTTATTTATACCTAGGGTGTCGGTGAAGTCAGGCTAGCGGGGCAGTGGCGAGTCGACGTAATGGCGAGGCGACGCAGTGCAGGCAGAACCGTGATGCCAATGAAGACGATCGGGGTCCTCTAGGTCTCCTCCGACGTGCGCTTTTCCTACATAATTAGAGAATAGGTTATTGTTTGTTCAATATTTCGGCAGCACCTCCCCCACACGGGAGGGATCCAAAACATGCAAAGAAACGACACGATGGCCGGCATTGACAACGACGCGAAGGCCGTCATATCAACTTATGGCACGAAGGCCGACACAACCACATACGACACGAAGGCCCACAACGAGAGTTTTACCTAGGGTTGCGGTGGAGTAGACGTTGCGGTGGGGGTCACTTTCTTCTCCGGATAGGTCGAGCGGTGTCGAAGAACTCCTCTCCCCCTCTTCCCTTTCTTCTCTACCTTCTCCTGCCTCCCTTCTCTCCTACTTTACCTTTGCCTCCTTCCCTCCAACACCAACCAGCGAGGGGGCCGAAGTGAGGCGGGGCATGGCTGGAGTGGGCAGGGGGCTGAACTGGGGGCACGGGCGGCCGGGGTTCTTTGGGACCGGACGGGGGACGGGGCGGGGGCGCGACGGATGAACGTCGGCCGTCCACTGGGCTGGGCACCAGGCAGGGAGCCACCATCCTCCTCTGCGGGGGGCCGCCCGTGGGGCGCCGGTGGCCGGCCGGGGTTCTTTGGGGGCCGGCGGGGGCTCCTGTGGCGGCCGAGGTCGGTGGCTGGCCGGCCGGGGACGTTAGGCGCTCGCTGGCTGGGCGGCCCGCTAGGGGCCTCATTGCCGCCGGGCAGCGCAGGCCGGCGTAAGACGATGGCGCTGGCCCTTGCCAGCGCAAGGCGGGGTGTAGGTGTCCGTAGGACGGGCGAAAGCAAGGAGGCGGAGGTGCTCCGCGGCCGCGCTGCTAGCCGGGCGCTGAACGGGCGGGAGGGGCGGGACGGCAGCGACGCGGACGAGGGCGTGCAGGAGGCGGAGGTGCTCCGGGCGGCGGCGCCCTCGCTTGCCGAATGAACGGGCGGGAAGGGCGGGACGGTGCGGCGCGGACCAGGTGGGCGTGAAGGGCCGGGTGGCCGTGGCGGTGTATGGGCTCCCGCCGGGCGCGCTGCGTATGGATGCGGCGCGGTTGGCGGCGCGATGACGGGACGGCCGGGCGTGGTCGGGCTGATATGGGCCGGTTAGGGTTAGGGAGTGGCCACGCGGCCGATTTGAAGAAGGCCTTTGCCGAGGCCCGGATGCAAGACCCTCGGCAAAGTTTTTTTTTTTTTTTTCAAATTTCTTTTGCCGAGTGCTAGACTAGGCCCTCGGCAAAAGATTTTTTGGCTTTTAGTTTATTTTTTGTGGGACTATAATATATTATTTTGAACTCAAATTTAAAATTTAGAGCAATTTTAACTTTTTTTACATTTTTCATAATTTATTTTGTTTTGTTGATTGATTTTGAATATTTCAAATTTGAACTACAAGTGCATGGAATAATGCAATTTAATACTACCAAAAATGTTATTCATGATATTTGATATATGTTGAGGCTCCATCCACGAACTCGCATCAACTTTCGGCCATTTTCTTCGCGTGACATGACGAGCAACTTGCCAGAAAAGAGTTTTAAAATTATATAAAATCCATACGAAGTCCGAAAATCACAAAATTTGTCGAGGTATCATGTTATCGCATGTGTATGCTGTAGTAAAAAATTGATAAGGTTCCGAGGAAGTTGTGACATCGGATGCGTGAAACCCAGACATCGCCATATGACATCGCATGTGATCACAAGTTGAGGTCTCTGGGTTTTAGGCATCTGACACCACAACTTTCTCAAAATCATCTCAATTTTTACCACAGCCTACACATGTGATAACATGGCACCACGTCAATTTTTGTGAATTTCGGACTTCTTATGCATTTTATATAATTTTAAACCACTTTTTCGACAGGTTCCTCACCATGTTACGTGAACAAGATTCTCGACATTAGATGTGATTTCTTGAATAGGGACTCAACATACATCAAATACCATAAATAACAATTTTTGAAACACTGAAATGCATTATTCCATGCACCTACAGTTCTAATTTGAAATATTCGAAAAAAAATGAAACCAAATAAATTATGGAAATATTAAAAAAGACAAAATTGGTCCAAACTTTAAAATTGAGTTTCAAATAATGTATTATAGCTCCAAAAAAAAACTAGGGCCAAAAAAACAAAAAAATAATCTTTCTTAGGGGGGCGACGGCGAGCCCTCGGCAAAGACCGACGCCAAGAGACGCCGTTGCCCATCCAACAATCTTTGCCGAGGGTTGGCTTTGCCGAGGGCCTGGCACTCGGCAAAGATTTTCTTTGCCGAGGGCCTTTCTTTGCCGAAGGCCAAGCCCTCGGCAAAGGCCTCTTTGCCGAGTGCTTGTCTTTACTTGAGGGCCTCCGCGGCTGGCCTTCAGCAAAGACCTTTGCCGAGTGCCCAAGATTTGGCCCTCGACAAAGCCCGAAACCTTCGGCAAAGAGTTCGTTTCCAGTAGTGCATGGTGTGATCTTTTGATCTAGTTGACATTTGTTTTTCTCCAAATAAATTCAGTTTTTGAAATTGACCATATAGGTATTCACATGCATTTTGCCAGCCACTTACTAACACGTATACACACGCTACCTACATATAAGTCACATATACACATACATTATTCAATCTTAATAGAATCCCTCCTAAACTAGCTATTTAAGAACTAGAACTATTGAAGACGTTCTGAGAGAGGTTGCTATCAAGAACAACCGTTCCCAGTCCATGATTTGTGCACGTGGCTAGTGTGGTGACCGAAAACGTGACGGGTGTGACCCTCAGTATATGAACCTGTCGGCTCTTTGCTCTTGGAGTTTCCCTTCAATCGCCCTTGGGGGAAGATATCGACATGGGTAGCGTTTGGTTTGAGGTCCTCATGTGCCAAGCCTATTTTTGGTCTAGCCCATGTAATTGGAGGCCAGATTTTGTGAGTGGCTTGGCCAGCAAAGCGGCCGGAGACCCATTTGCCTTAGCCGGTGACCAAGCTGCCTATTGAGAATGTTCTTTGGGATGACCTAGAGAAGAGGAGGAAAAAAGTAAAAAAAGGAGTTATAAAAATGCAGGAGGGGAATTTGTTCTTTCACATTTTTATGGGTGGATAAAGGGAGGTGTTTTACATAGGGTGAACAAATAGATATAGTACATTGGAAGCGATGTTCTCATAGCAAGTGCCTATCGATTAGAGAAGGAAGATAGGAATTAACACACAATTATTTTTCATGTTGCATGCAAAAAGGAGAGGATAGAGTGGGTGCATTATAAAATGGGCGCTGTGATTGGGTGGAAGGAGAAATAGGCATTTATCTCTAACCGCGTTGTGTTTAGCTTTTGAGGCCCACTGTCAAGGGCGATTGTGAATCGCTCTTGGTCACAGTTGAGCCGCAACTCTCTGCCCAAATGAATGAGGCTCTAATAATGGCTGACTACACGGAGGAAGACAGCCTGGAAGTGAGGTGCACGCACGGGTAGTATTGGTAACCAAGCCACCTCAAATGAATGAGGCTCTGCTGGCTGACTACACAAACTCATAGAGGAGGAGGTGATGTGTATGGAAGTTTGGTAAGCAAGCCACCAAGCAATGAGGTTAGAGTCATGGTGGAATATGGAATGAGAGGTGTTGAGCTCGTGAGGGGGAAGGCGCAAACCAGCGTTGACTTTGGTTCACTACATCAGCGCCTATTGAGCTGCCAAAACGGAAGGAGGAGGAAGGGATGCAGTGCACAAGAAGACTTGGCAAAGGCCAGCTCTGGATGTTCTGAAGCTGAACTACGACATAGCTTTTCAGGCTGATCTGATGGCCGTTACGCATTATATGCTCTGAAAGTATCATTTGGTGATGGAATGTGCAAGAATATCAGTGGAAATAAACTGGCTCAACTATGGACTATATATGGGTAGTGCAAACTATGTCCAGAAACACTTTTGATCTCAGCGCTTAAAGCGGTGTAATCTGGGAGATGAAGTATCTCGCGGATGGCGGGTACACACTTTAATGATGCGGTTAATTATTTTAGTTCATGTCCCTAGAAACTGTAATAGGGTGGCGCCTTGCCCTCGTAGAGGTCCATGTCGGACTAGGGAACAGATAGTATCCATGACATTATTCCAAGATGAACGGTATACAATATGAAAGACAACCAACCAGTATAGTAGTATGGTTTAGTGGAATGAAATCTCCAGCCAGGCTCCTAAAAGAAGGCCAAAACGACGAACCTGGAATTGTAGTTTCTTCAGTTAGAAAAGATATAATGCTATAGGTCGTGACTTGTCAAGCTATTCAAAGTTTACAAACTATATTGAAGTATGCTACGGACGTCCGGTGCTTGGAGGTGGCATCACACTAAAGTAGTACTCCGTATTTATTTACTCGTATCAGCACGGTACTACTGAATGAATGCTCATGCAGTTCGGCTTTTTATTAGATGCCTGCACGCCTTTACACCTCTTGATTATTTATAGGGCAATCAGCAATATAAATTCGTCAGTCACCACAGAATAGAACTGCATTGCCTGATGGCAAAGACGTGATCAGCTAGTAGGAGACCCAACTAGCATTGTCCTGTGTGTCGGTCTGTAGGTGAGAGGATTTAGGATCCAGCCCGGAACTAGAATTTCTCTAGGTGGGAGCTAGGCTAAGGTTCATAGCTTTACAGGCGTGCCAGGCGGGCTGGTCCACGGCTCTGGTCGCCGATTGTCCGTAGTAGTCATTAGAGTCCTTATGATCAGTTTACGACAGATCGACTTGCAGAGTAGTCATTAGAGTCCTTATGATCAGTTTACGACAGATCGACTTGCAGAGACGAAACCACCAGAATTCCGTCGGCTTTGTAGCAACTCATGTGATATCTTCATGGAAGTCGTTCCTAGCTTACCTACCACAACACTGTTGTGGTGCTTGTTGGATTTGGTAGCTAGTTTAGCCCCCAAAAAATGTGAAGCTTGCCCACATGAGCCACAAAGGTGGTTTTGTGGGGTGAGTTTGACGGTTGCGGCAATTACCTGTGTGGAAGCCCAAACGTTTTGGATGATGTTAGGACTATGTCTCTAAATAAATCAACTTCTAGAGTTGTCATTACTCTATTTTTTGTAAATTCATTATAGAATAGAATACCAAAGTATTATGAAATACAGTTAGTATCATTAGATACATTTAATGTTTTGTTGATAGTATACTAACTTGGCATTATAGATGTCAATATTCTCTTCTATAGGTCACACTACTTACAAAAAAGTTTGACGATAACTCTAAAGATTAATTTACTTAGGATTGGAGGAACTAATATCATGCATAAACCCCTCAACCCTTCGTTTGTTTAACCAATACAAAGGGGTTGTGTTGCGGTCCTCGTTGTTACAATTAATTGTTTAGAACTTATAGTTTCAAATATACTATCAACCTAGTAGTTCTGGTGCAACACTTCCATTGAAGGCTCAGTTGCATATGCATGTGACACTGCATCCATTGAAGGCTCAGTTGCATCCATGTTTGCTTAACAAATAATGGTGAAAGAAAATACAACAGTTTGACTATAGTAGCTTTCAGTGTGAGTAATGACGATGAATGAATACTCAGCCTAACTATGTTTCAGTTGTACCATCTTCCTTGGTCTCATGGCTCCATATGAATTAACAAAACAAAAGTACAAGATCTTGGTGGTCATCATTTAATAATTCTTGTAATAGTCACAAGCGCGTAGAGTTGTACGTATCATGGTTAACTTCTATATGTATACATCATTTGGCACCTAAAAAGCATGAGCTATGTGTTGGAGATGTACCATTTTTCAAGAATTATTAAGTGACATTTTTTGGTCTTATCTCTATATGCTTGCACTGCATCCTTGGCACAAACTCCATATAACTATGGCCAACTAATTGATTGACTTGTCACAAAAAACTAATTGATTGGCTTGAAACTATTGTCATCTTTCTCTGCTCTTATTTGACTTCCACTCCTATCATGTGGATTTTGTACTAAGGCCAAATCAGTAGCCTTCAGTTTTTGTCTCATATGGAGCTCGATTCCTCCATAACATCACTGTCAAGTGTCTAGATAATATTGTATCTTTTCTTACGGACACGTAGTTACCTTTTTTTGCCCTAAAGCAAGTCATATTCATCACAATTCAACGCATGTCTTTTTGTAGCCACTGGTCACACATCCATTGGCCTTAAGCTTTCCCAAACAAACCACAAATAACCATTATTGACTCTAGTGGGCTACTGATCACATACTGATTTTCCATGCCATTCAACCTTATGTTGGTCCTATTGTGACCATATTTGTCTCCACTTATAACCACATTCATGGAAAGTAAAGTAGAATGTCCTTTTAACTATACATGTAGTAATACTAATGTCTTTTTTATTTAGGGTTCGTTTGGTAGGGATCCAGATTCTTTTAGAAACGTTTCAAATCCAGATTCTCTCAAGAAATGTTTCAGGTGATGAATCAGTATCACTTATGAGATTGTTTGATTGGCAGGCTGAATTCTGATTCATAAAAAATGTATAAATGAAAATATGCTTCAAAAAAATTTCAAAACCTTTTTTGTGTGTGGAGAACAACTTAAAACAACACATTTTAATTTATTCCACTTAATTGTTGGAGAATCAATATAATAAGTACGCGTAGGCAGAGAATCAGAATCGTGTGAAAAACTAGGTCATAGCCATTTCTGGTGCTAAGATAGAAAAAGCTGAAACATTCCGGTGTCGATTCTTGATCTCCAAAACTCGTTTGACAGTGTTTCTCTAATTCCAACTAGAGTCAAAACTGATCTGTGGCAGAACCTTCTAAATTATATGGCCCACAAGCACTGACCTTGTCCCTAAGACCTCAGTCAACCATGCTTATACACCATATAACCTAGAATGTTCCGTCGGGTGTATCCCCGATAAACCACAATCACTCCAGGATCGATACTTACAGAGACATCACAGTATTACAACAGCTTTCATACAAAATACCAGAGTAGCGGAAGACTTACAATAACTTAATTTACAAACATTTTGTAAAACTTATACAAACCAGAGTATTATTACAACCCAGCGGAAGTATCATTATATACTTTAGTACAAATCACGCAACAAAAGTGTCCTGCCCAGAGACCACTCAATCTACTCCTCCTCAGAAACTTCTTCAACAACCGTCATGCAGCAAGGGCCGTAGCACGCTTGCCCATGCGGTTCACCTGCAACAGGGGTTAAACAAACCCTGAGTACAAAAGTACTCCGCAAGACTTACCCGACCAAAATTGGGGAGAAGACTCAGGAATGCTGGCTAATAGGAATCAAGGTGAGGCTTTAGCAAGATCAAAAGACTCTTTTTGCTAAAAAGACTAAGCCAGTCCTTAATGTATCAATCACTCGTCAAACATATACCGAATTCAAAACTTTCCATACTCAACTTCCATTATTACTACGATGCCGGGACTCGGATCACGGCTCCCATATCGTGGAGCACACGACGATTCGAATCGCTTTATATACCCAGCTGGGGCTTCCTAGCCGCACGATGTATGCAGGACCAACATCTTACATACATCAACTCACGCCCGGATTTCTCCCTACCAGAACGGAGGTACAGTACACCACCTCACTACGGCCGCTCGGTCACTTCGGCGGTGCGCATCGTAGGATGGGCACACGCTACTTGTCCGTTCTAGTAAAAGATAGTCCAAGGGGAGTTTACCGCCATTAGCATGCGACTAGTACTATCCAATAACCTCGTGATCCCAGGGCCAAACAACGGACGGTCCTTAACCGACACAAGTGGACGACACTACACCAGGGCACTAGCCCTTCCTGGTGCAAGTCACTCCACCGACGTCTCGAGTTACTCATCATCATGTTCTTGTGCGTATCCCTAACCCGGCCAAGGTGAGAGGTAGGCGACAAGCAACATCAGGTTTTCATAAATTCCCATCAGGGATCATTGTGATCACACCTTTGTAAACAGTTTATCAAAACCCTACACTAGTAGCAAGACTAAGCGCATACTAAGCATTTCGAAATCAAAACAGGTATCCAGGATAATATATCAAGGTATGGTAAATGCATCAAGTAGGGTAACACACAACTCCTACACCTAATGCAGTATCATCACATGAAATCATAAAAACTTTTCGAAATACAAGGCAGGGTTTAAATGCATCGGGGGCTTGCCTTGGGGCTCGGACAAGTGAGATGCAGCTACCCAATCACCAGGATCGATCCCACCTCTTCGGGAACCGGAGATGGCTCAACTCCCTCCTCAGATTCGATAGCTACACGATTGAGATGCATGATTACAATGCAGTAAATGAATGAACATGCGATAACGATGCATCAAACGTTAACCTATCTTGAGTACAACTTTCCTTCACGGTAACCTTACTCTAATGAGGTATAACTAGGATCGGCGACGACGCAGACGGCGATAAGCAATCAACATGAAATGCCGAAGGTCATTAGAGTTAATGACCTGGGGTCATCACTCAATCCCAAAATCAAGCAACTCTAATGGTGATTAGAGGTGATTACTAATTTATTGACCATTTTCACAGTCGTTGAAAGCCACTAATTAACTTACTAATTGGAGATTAACTTAACCCTAATTAATTAAAGAATTAACTAATTAAACATTAATTAAAAAGGAAATAATTAAGCTTAATACAAAACTTAATCAAAACTTAACCAAACTTCATAATTAAGCTCATTACCATCTAATTAGCACACAAAATAAATTTCATAATTTTTAGAGTTATATTTTAATTATTAAAAATCATGGAAGTTGCATTTATTAATTAAAGGAGCAATTTTAATTATAACTAAAACTTACTGAAAATCATAAGTTAGTATTTTTCGTAGATAGAGCATATTATGAAGAGCACACACATATTTTTATTGTATTTTTATCTGCCCAGATGAAATTAACACAAAAAAGATGAAAACTGTGCTTTGGAAATTAAAACGAGAAAAAGAAAAACTCTTTGTTTTCCTCATTGGGGGCTCACTGTGCGGCCCAACTCGGCCCGCAAGGCCCGCTCAGCGCGTGCGGCCTGCGGCCTGTCGCGGCGCGCCCGCGCTGCCTCGGGCGGCAGGCGAGGCCCGCTGTCGGCCCTTCCTTCCCCTCCCCCTCCTTTTCTCTCCGACGGAGAACGAGTTGCGGCGCACGGCCAACGGCGGTTCTTCGCCGACGACGTTTCTCCGGCGAAACTAACTACCTCAACGGACTCTACGCCCTACCCCGCGCTCAACGAGCTGCTACACAACCTATGCCGACCCCCCCGAAAACACGGGACGATGACCCCCCGGCGGCCGGAAGCACGACCGCCGGTGACAAAAGCTCCTCCGAAGCTTCCCGACGGCGCCAGGTACACCAACATGACCAGCACACTCAGGCGAACCCGACGCGACAAAAAACACCCTAGAGCGGGACCTGGAGGAGGGCGAACGGCGGTGTCTCACCACGGCGGCGGTTGGTCGGAGTTGAAGGGGATGGCTCGGTTAAGGCGATTCGGCGACCTCAACTTGCACTTCCTAGCTCAAAAGAAGCGCAAGATCAAGGCGGAGCTACCGGGCAAGATGGAGGAAGCGATGACGGCGCGTGGAGTGTGAATTTTGCAACGCAAGGGTGGCGGCCGGCGGTGAGCAATGGAGGGAAAAAAGGCGAACGCGCCGACGGCGGCGGCTTTTTATAAACAAAGGACCGGCTGGACAGGTGGGACGGGGTCTTCGGCCGGGCGAGCTGGTTGGAGGCGCGGGAAACGCGGGAACGGGCGAAACGACCCACGGCGGCCGTCGGCCGACCGCCGGCATGGCGGCCCGGCGGTGGCGTCCACCCCCCTCGTTTTCACTCATGTAGACAGTGCCACCTTTTCTCTCCAATTTCAAAATTATTTTCAAAAGTTGAACTGTTCACAAAAATATCCCAAAATACCAATTGTGTAACTTTTCCAGCTCTACAACTTTGATTTAAGGAGTTTGGGCAGATTCCAAATAGTTTTTGAATTTGAACATCAAATTTGAAAAGGGATAAAACCCTATATTTTGGGATTTCAAAATTACTTTCAAATTTTGAATAAAAGATGAAAATCTTCAAAAATAAAAGTTGTTCTATTTTTCAATATCTACAACTTTCATTTAGGAAGTTTTTCATGAAACCAAATAACTTTTGAATTGTAGTTTAAAATTCAAAAGGGGACAATTTGAAATTCAAATTACTTTTGAAATTAATCCAATTTTTATTCAAAAACTTGAAAAACTTTGTATACCAAAGTTGTAGAGCTCAAAGAGATGCACAAACTGTATTTTGGAGTTTTTCCCAAATTTTGAATATTTTGAGGTGAAATTATGAAGGGGCAAAAACACATTGAAAAAATCTCCCTTTTTGAAAGTTTTTCAAATTAAAACTTTGGGCAAATAAATTATGATGATGTGGCACTTTTCAAACCCAACCAATAGTACATTTTCAAAGTACAAAATTCATACTTTGAAATAGTGCCATTGGTTAGCAACTTTTATTTATAAAATTAATTATGGTTAGCTCACCAAATTTGAAAGTGATATTCAAAATCCAACACTTAGCCTTCATGCTAGGGTTTGGGATTTGAATGCCAATTTCAAACTTGGTTCTCTCTTGCACCTCATTTGATTTAGAAAACTTATTTAAGGTGAAAGTCAGGGTTAGCCAAGCACTTGCAAACATCACGGTTGATTTTAATTGATTGGTTTTATTTACGAAATCAAACATGTGAGCAGGATTCAAATTATAACACAAGCACATGTAATACAAAGGAGCTCAAACAACACCCTAGAATCGTAAACTTATTTTAATTGTTTGAATTAGGGTTTTCTAATCATGAATGCTCATGCAATGATGATGATGACATGGCAGGTTTTGCTTAACGTAACACCGGGGTGTTACATTATATTCCCCTTAAAAGGAATCTCGTCCCGAGATTCAAAGCTTAGGGCTAAGTAATGGAAAAGGAAATGTATCAAGTAGACACATCTTACATTGTTTCATAAGGGAGGTAGAAGGTTCATATTACAAGTCTCATATTTTTTGGAAAGTCACGATTGTTAGAAACCAACCATGACTTAGGAGAAAGAAGGAAGAAACTCAGGGAAAGTGTTCATTCAAGAATTCCTCCGACTCCCAAGTTGCTTCATCCTCAGAATGCTGATCCCATTGAACTTTATAAAATCTTCTTATGTGCCTGCGGGTGACTCGATCTTTTGATCAAGAATTTTGATTTGGATACTCGCACATTTCAGATCGGGTTCAATGCGGAGACCTTCGATGTCGAGTGACTTTGTGCGGTACTCGCAAACATTTCTTCAGTTGGGATACATGAAATACATTGTGCACCGGCGACAAGCGCTCGAGGTAAATTCAAACGATATGCTACCTTTCCACATCTTTCGATGTAATCTGAAATGGACCAATATATCGGGTGCCGGTTTACCTTTTACCCCGAAACGGTCGACACCTTTACTTGGTGACACTTTCGGATATACATAATCTCCAATTTCAAACACCAACGGTCTTCGCCGCTTATCGGCATAACTTTTACATGCGGATCGAGCTATTTTTAAGTTTTCTTGAATGTTTTACTTTAGCTTCAGTTTCTTTAACTAGGTCAATACCGAAGAACCATCTTTCACCGGGCTCGAGACCGGTTGAGTGGAGTACGGCATCGACGACCATACAAAGCTTCAAATGGTGCCATTTTGATACTCTCTTGATAAGCTCGTTATTGTAAGCAAACTCGGCTAATGGCACCTTTGCTCCCAATCACGAGGAATAAGTCAACACACACGATCTTAACATATCTTCAAGAATTTGATTCAACCTTTCAGTCGACCATCGGTTTGCGGATGATAAGCGATCTTTGTGCAACAGTAGTACCCATAGTTTCATGAAACCTCTGCCAAAATTGAGCCATAAATTGAGTACCTCGGTCGGTGACTATACTTTTTGGAATCCCGTGCGGACACATTACTCGGTCTATATATAATTGAGCATATTGAGGTGCTCTATATTTCTTCTTTCTTTGGAATAAAGTGAGCAGACTTGGTCAACCGATCAACAATAACCCAGATTGAATTATAACCCTTGGCGGTTCTAGGCGGACCAACGATGAAATCCATACTAATATCCTCCCACTTCAGTGGAATGGGTAAGGGTTGAAGTTCTCCAATGACTTTTAAATGCACAGCTTTGACTTTTTTGGCGGGTATCACATTTGTGCAACATATCGAGCTATCTCGATTTTCATTTTAGTCCACGGAATCTACGCCTCGGGTCATGATACATCTTATTGCTACAGGTGAATCGAGAATCTGGTTAAGTGAGCTTCGTCAAGAATCAACTGTCGGAGCTCGGGGACCTTCGGAACAACTAGACGATTTTTAAACCATAATACATTGTTGTCGTCAAGGCGAAAGCAAGATGCTCGCCCCGATCCGACTTTTCTCTCTAATGTGCTTGAGGCCTTTGCTTTCTCGTTGAGCGGCAATAATCTTTTCTTGAATAGATGAGTGTACGGTGATATCATTCAGAGTACCACGAGAAATTATATCAATATTTAATCTCTCTAACTCTTGACATAGGCTCAGATTTCTTTGGAGTGTGACAGCAAGGCAGTTGCATCGACTCTTTTCGATCGAGAGCATCCGCAACCACATTGGCTTTGCCAGGATGATAATGGACTTCAAGATCATAATCTTTTTGATTAATTCAAGCCACCTTTTGCCTCATATTCAACTTTCAGGCGTGTGAAGATATACTTCAAACTTTTATGATCACTATAAATATTGCATTTATTGCCCAACAAGTAGTGTCTCCATATTTTTTGAGCATGCACAACCGCGGCTAACTCGAGATCATGAGTTGGATAATGTTCTTCATGTCGCTTCAAGCGCCTCGAAGCATAAGCAATAACTTTGCCCTCTTGCATTAACACACATCCGATGCCGATGCCGGGCGCATCACAATACACATCGAATGGCTTTTCAATATCTGGCCGAGCAAGGATTGGGGCGGTGGTTAGAAGATCTTTTAACTTATGAAAAGCTTGCTCACATTCAGATGACCATCGGAATTTGGTTTGATTCTTGAGGAGTTACGTGATTGGTTTGGCTAATTTGGAGAAATCGGGAACGAAACGGCGGTAATATCCCGCCATTCCAAGGAAACTTCGAACTTGATGAGCGGTGGTGGGTGGTTTCCAATTAAGAATATCTTGGATTTTTTTGGGATCAATCTGCAACACCCTCGGCCGATAAGACATGACCAAGGAATTTGACTTCACTAAGCCAAAACTCACACTTACTAAATTTAGCATAAAGCTGATGCTTTCGGAGACGAGACAGAACAATACGGAGATGCTCCGCATGCTCTTCTTTATTTTTGGAATATATAAGAATGTCGTCGATGAACACTACGACAAAACGATCGAGCTCGGGCATAAACACCGAGTTCATCAGATACATGAAATGGGCTGGAGCATTAGTAAGCCCAAATGACATGACTAGATATTCGTATAGGCCGTATCTGGTGGTAAAGGCGGTTTTCGGAATATCTTCCGGCCGTATACGTATTTGGTGGTAGCGGATCTAAGATCAATCTTGGAGAACACCTTAGCTCCCGCAAGTTGATCAAAGAGAAGATCGATACGAGGAAGAGGATATTTATTTTTGATGGTCACCTCGTTTAATGGACGATAGTCCACACACATTCTCAGGGTTTGATCTTTCTTTTTCACAAAGATTGCAGGACAACCCCACGGTGATGAACTAGGTCGGATAAAACCTTTATCCAACAGTTCTTTCAATTGAGTTTTCAATTCAGCTAACTCTTTTGGGGGCATCCGTAAGCTCTTCGGGATCTTGGCAGTACCCGGCTTCAACTCAATCACAAATTCAACATCTCTTTCGGTGGTAGCCCGGGCAAATCATCGGGGAACACATCCGGAAACTCACGGACTACCGGTATATCTTGAAGTGCTGGCACCGAGAGGTTGCATTAGCGGTCGTAACCGCTCTCTTGGGAATTGGAAATTGGATAAGGAGTGGGGACTGGTTATCGGGTAGCAACGACTTAACATTTCTATTCGGGTATCTATCTATCACGGCGCCATACTTGGCGTAACAGTTCATTCCGAGGATCACATCTATATTTTGATCCTTCAATACTATCGATCCGTGGGATATAAATACCCACCAAGAGATATAGGAATCTGAGAGACTACTTCCCCGTGTACACATACGCCCTCCCGGTGATTGCACCATAAACTCATCTTTAATTTCCTTTATGGGAATTTCATGCTTGGTAACAAAGGTGCGGTTGATAAATGTATGAGATGCACGAGAATCAAATAATGTAAGTGCTTGGGGTGATGGCGGCAGGGAACATACCCATCAAGCCACGGGTTCTCCTTCAAGAACGTCCCCGACCGGACTTGATAGACGCGCCCGATCTTCTTTCCAAAGATTAACCTTCGGGACCTTATTTGGAACACCCCCGCCTTGACTCGGGGCTGTTGACCGGACCCCCTTGCTGAAATTGGGAAGCATTCCTTTTAGGGTAGGGACAGTTTCGATCTGAGATGCCCGACTTGATCACAATTAAAAAACACGGGCGAAACCGGTAGAAGTATTTTGTGGAGCTGGTGGAGTTGGGTTTCGAACACCTTGGGTGTTCGGGTTTCTTTGGGGATAGGTTGCGGCAGGCAGGCGAGGGGTACACTGTTGCCTCGGAGCTTGTTCTTCTTTGTGGTGGGTAGCGATGGGGTTGAGGATTTTTGCATTGTTGTGGATAGCGAAATGGTGGGCGATAGTCTTTGGGTGGGATGATAGATAACTTTTCGGCGTTTCGGACTCCGCCCGGATTGTCGAGAGAAAGCACGTCGCTCCTCACTCTTTTTTGCTCGACGGGGATTTCTCATAGGCAATGGCTATATCCCACGCCTCGTAGAAAGTAGCATTGGGGTTTGAGGTAAGGTGGGTTTTGATATCTCCCTTTAAACCCCCCGAGGAAGCACTTCTTCTTCTTTAAATCGGTATCCACATGTTCCGGTGCATACTTGTGAGAGGTTGCTAAAAGAGTTCACGTCTTCGCACCACCGATTGTCCACCTTGTTTCGGGGATAAAAACTCTTCTAACTTAGCTTGCATTACTCCGTCGGGTATAAAATGCCGACGGAATGCATCTTTGAACACGGTCCGGTGATTGGCGGGTATTGGCCGCCGTGCAAGGAAATTCGCCCACCATGCGGATCACGGGGCCTCTCATTCTTTGGGCGGCAAACTTGGGTTTCATCAAGTGCGGACAGACCTTCCGGTAGATCAAACTTCAGATCTATAATGCGAAGCCAATCATTAGCTTCTAGGGGCTCCTCGGCCACGGTGAACACCGGCGGACGAGTATCGGTGAAGTCCGCATAGGTGATTTCGTCGTGATTACGGCGACTCGATTTTCACGTGGTGCATTACGGTTCTGGGCGACTTATCTCTCGTAGCATACGGGCATTTTCGGTGGTGGCGTGGACTAAAGGCGCCCGGCTTCAGCCAAAGACGGTGGTGCTTGTGGTGCCCGAGGGACCTCACCCCTCTCTTGTGAATAACCGGACATCCGTTATAAACAAGATCGGATTTATTCACAAGCGAGGATTTATTAAAATTGAAAGCAACGATTGCAAGCCGGTCATACAAAGGTTCACTTATTTATTTTACAAGTCCACCCATAATTTGGACACCCCAGTTGACTATTTAACATATATTACATCTCTCTCTCGGGGAGCTCGGATGTCGATCCCTCATCCGGGTCGACTCATTGTCCTTGAGCGGACTCATCTGCGTCGGACTCCTCGGTTGGGGTCGGATACACCTCCGGTGACTCCACCGATCCCAAGTCATCTGCTGGCTACCTGGCTGGTACACCGGATTGTGGAGATTATGCCGATGATGAATCTCCTCGTGTAAAAAGCATTTGTATATGCTTCAAGATCCTCCACGAGCACCGCAACTCCTCAATAGCATCGTACCCATCATTTCTTTGGTTTCTTGTGGCTTCTAGTTCACGCTCAAATTGCGCAATTTTTCGCCGATACTCGTGGATGGACTTGATATCCTTACGCTCTTGCTCCCTGCAGATTCTCTATCTCGGACTTCACTTGATGTTTTCAATTGTTGCCTTGCAATGATCTTTGGTAACAGATAGCTAGCTCGCGACCAACTCGGCTATCTTACGCCTTTTTGGTTATCTTCTTCCCAAGCTGCGGCTCGCTAGGTCCCCCTCAAAGATCGTGGCTACGCTGGGCGCCATCGGTGACGCGGTACTCCCTTTGGTCCGGTCATCTTACGGGGCGTCCGCTTAGTGCGTGCCATCGTAGTAAGTAAAGATAGAGTCTATAAGATAGGGAACCTTAGAGTCAAGAAGAACAGGTTTGATTTTTACTTAGCCCAACCACTTTGTTTCGAGAATAAAATTTTAAACATGTGAATTAAATATGATGCATGATCGAACCTACGGATCGAGCAAAAACTTTTTAAACTAATATAAGCATACTTTTTAGTAATATAGGGCAAAAGAAAAAAAAACACATGATACTCCGCTTAAGACCCTCTTTTTAAATAGCACCTATCAAGACTATAAGAAAGAATTAAGACGGAGCGAGAAGCAATTTGGACTAAAAACCCATTTAACTTTTGGATCCAAAGCATTTTGAAATTTTTAAAAGGTAACACTGTGATTATCTTTGTAAGTACCGCTCTGATACCCTCTGTGGCAGAACCTTCTAAATTATATGGCCCACAAGCACCGACCTTGTCCCTAAGACCTCGATCAACCATGCTTATACACCATATAACCTAGAATGTTCCGTCGGGTGTATCCCCGATAAACCACAATCACTCGGGATCGATACTTACAGAGACATCACAATATTACAACAGCTTTCATACAAAATACCGAGTAGCGGAAGACTTACAATAACTTAATTTACAAACATTTTGTAAAACTTATACAAACCAGAGTATTATTACAACCCAGCGGAAGTATCATTATATACTTTAGTACAAATCACGCAACAAAAGTGTCCTGCCCAGAGACCACTCAATCTACTCCTCCTCAGAAACTTCTTCAACAACCGTCATGCAGCAAGGGCCGTAGCACGCTTGCCCATGCGGTTCACACGCAATGAGGGGTTAAACAAACCCGAGTACAAAAGTACTCCGCAAGACTTACCCGACCAAAATTGGGGAGAAGACTCGGGAATCTTTGGCTAATAGGAATCAAGGTGAGGCTTTAGCAAGATCAAAAGACTCTTTTTGCTAAAAAGACTAAGCCGGTCCTTAATGTATCAATCACTCGTCAAACATATACCGAATTCAAAACTTTCCATACTCAACTTCCATTATTACTACGATCTTAGGGACTCGGATCACGGCTCCCATATCGTGGAGCACACGACGATTCGAATCGCTTTATATACCCGGTGGGGCTTCTAGCCGCCACGATGTATGCAGGACCAACATCTTACATACATCAACTCACGCCCGGATTTCTCCCTACCGAGCGGAGGTACAAGTACACCACCTCACTACGGCCGCTCGGTCACGCCGGCGGTGCGCATCGTAGGATGGGCACACGCTACTTGTCCGTTCTAGTAAAAGATAGTCCAAGGGGAGTTTACCGCCATTAGCATGCGACTAGTACTATCCAATAACCTCGTGATCCCAGGGCCAAACAACGGACGGTCCTTAACCGACACAAGTGGACGACACTACACCAGGGCACTAGCCCTTCCTGGTGCAAGTCACTCCACCGACGTCTCGAGTTACTCATCATCATGTTCTTGTGCGTATCCCTAACCCGGCCAAGGTGAGAGGTAGGCGACAAGCAACATCAGGTTTTCATAAATTCCCATCAGGGATCATTGTGATCACACCTTTGTAAACAGTTTATCAAAACCCTACACTAGTAGCAAGACTAAGCGCATACTAAGCATTTCGAAATCAAAACAGGTATCCAGGATAATATATCAAGGTATGGTAAATGCATCAAGTAGGGTAACACACAACTCCTACACCTAATGCAGTATCATCACATGAAATCATAAAAACTTTTCGAAATACAAGGCAGGGTTTAAATGCATCCGGGGCTTGCCTTGGGGCTCGACGAAGTGAGATGCAGCTACCCAATCACCAGGATCAGATCCCACCTCTTCGGGAACTGGAGATGGCTCAACTCCCTCCTCAGATTCGATAGCTACACGATTGAGATGCATGATTACAATGCAGTAAATGAATGAACATGCGATAACGATGCATCAAACGTTAACCTATCTTGAGTACAACTTTCCTTCACGGTAACCTTACTCTAATGAGGTATAACTAGGATCGACGACGACAGACGAGCGATAAGCAATCAACATGAAATGCCGAAGGTCATTAGGGTTAATGACCTGGGGTCATCACTCAATCCCAAAATCAAGCAACTCTAATGGTGATTAGAGGTGATTACTAATTTATTGACCATTTTCACAGTCGTTGAAAGCCACTAATTAACTTACTAATTGGAGATTAACTTAACCCTAATTAATTAAAGAATTAACTAATTAAACATTAATTAAAAAGGAAATAATTAAGCTTAATACAAAACTTAATCAAAACTTAACCAAACTTCATAATTAAGCTCATTACCATCTAATTAGCACACAAAATAAATTTCATAATTTTTAGAGTTATATTTTAATTATTAAAAATCATGGACGTTGCATTTATTAATTAAAGGAGCAATTTTAATTATAACTAAAACTTACTGAAAATCATAAGTTAGTATTTTTCGTAGATAGAGCATATTATGAAGAGCACACACATATTTTTATTGTATTTTTATCTGCCCAGATGAAATTAACACAAAAAGATGAAAACTGTGCTTTGGAAATTAAAAGCGAGAAAAAGAAAAAACTCTTTGTTTTCCTCATTTGGGCTCATCAGGCGGCCCAACTCGGCCCGCAAGGCCCGCTCAGCGTGCGGCCTGCGGCTGTGTCGGCGCCAAGCGCGCCGCGCTGCCTGGCGACAGGCAGGCCCCGCCTGTCGGCCCTTCCTTCCTCCCCCCTCTCCTTTCTCTCCGACGGAGAGAAACGATTGCGGCGCCGCGGCCAACGGCGGTTCTTCGCCCGACGGCGTTTCTCCGGCGAAACTAACTACCTCAACGGACTCTACGTCCTACGCCGCGCTCAACGAGCTGCTACACAACCTATGCCGACCCCCGAAACACCCAGGACGATGACCCCGGCGGCTCGCCGGAGCACGACCGCCGGTGACAAAGCTCCTCCGAGCTTCTCCGACGGCGCCAGGTACACCAACATGACCAGCACACTCAGGCGAACCCGACGCGACGCGAAAACACCCTAGAGCGGGACTGGAGGAGGGCGAACGGCGGTGTCTCACCACGGCGGCGGCGGTTGGTCGGAGTTGAAGGGGATGGCTCGGTTAAGGCGATTCCGGCGACCTCAACTTGCACTTCCTAGCTCAAAAGAAGCGCAAGATCAAGGCGGAGCTACTGGCAAGATGGAGGAAGCGATGACGGCGCGTGGAGTGTGAATTTTGCAACGCAAGGGTGGCGGCCGGCGGTGAGCAAGTGGAGGGGAAAAAGGCGAATGCGCGCCGACGACGGCGGCTTTTATAAACAAAGGACCCATTTGGGCAGGTGGACGGGGTCTTCACGGCCCGGCGAGCTGGTTGGAGGCGCGGGAAACGCGGGAACGGGCGAGAACGACCCACGGCGGCCGTCGGCCGACCGGCCGGCATGGCGGCCCGAGCGGTGGCGTCCACCCCCCTGCTCACTCACAGAGGCAAGTGCCACCTTTTCTCTCCAATTTCAAAATTATTTTCAAAAGTTGAACTGTTCACAAAAATATCCCAAAATACCAATTGTGTAACTTTTCCAGCTCTACAACTTTGATTTAAGGAGTTTGGGCAGATTCCAAATAGTTTTTGAATTTGAACATCAAATTTGAAAAGGGGATAAAACCCTATATTTTGGGATTTCAAAATTACTTTCAAATTTTGAATAAAAGATGAAAATCTTCAAAAATAAAAGTTGTTCTATTTTTCAATATCTACAACTTTCATTTAGGAAGTTTTTCATGAAACCAAATAACTTTTGAATTGTAGTTTAAAATTCAAAAGGGGACAATTTGAAATTCAAATTACTTTTGAAATTAATCCAATTTTTATTCAAAAACTTGAAAAACTTTGTATACCAAAGTTGTAGAGCTCAAAGAGATGCACAAACTGTATTTTGGAGTTTTTCCCAAATTTTGAATATTTTGAGGTGAAATTATGAAGGGGCAAAAACACATTGAAAAAATCTCCCTTTTTTGAAAGTTTTTCAAATTAAAACTTTGGGCAAATAAATTATGATGATGTGGCACTTTTCAAACCCAACCAATAGTACATTTTCAAAGTACAAAATTCATACTTTGAAATAGTGCCATTGGTTAGCAACTTTATTTATAAAATTAATTATGGTTAGCTCACCAAATTTGAAAGTGATATTCAAAATCCAACACTTAGCCTTCATGCTAGGGTTTGGGATTTGAATGCCAATTTCAAACTTGGTTCTCTCTTGCACCTCATTTGATTTAGAAAACTTATTTAAGGTGAAAGTCGGGGTTAGCCAAGCACTTGCAAACATCACGGTTGATTTTAATTGATTGGTTTTATTTACTTAAATCAAACATGTGAGCATGATTCAAATTATAACACAAGCACATGTAATACAAAGGAGCTCAAACAACACCCTAGAATCGTAAACTTATTTTAATTGTTTGAATTAGGGTTTTCTAATCATGAATGCTCATGCAATGATGATGATGACATGGCGGGTTTTTTGCTTAACGTAACAGGGGTGTTACATGATCCGACTAGCCAAACAGATTATGCGTTGTCCAAACTATGGAAATCAAAGTATTATTTTTTTTTTTCTAATTTTCAATGCCAAATTTACACATTTTATAATTATAATTTCAATGCTAAATTTAAATATTAATAATTATAATTTCTGTGGACTATTTATTTAGTTTTTTTCTTCCCAATTCATTTACAGATGAAATTTTCATAGTTTCATATAAATCTTGCCTTTACTAATTATGTTTTACATGGACTTTTTAATAAGGTATCTTTGTTTCCAACTCACATGGAAGTCAAATTTTTATTTCTTATGTTATTGTTTTGAATTTACTAATTATGGAAATTAAATTGTTATTTCATAACATATTTTAAATTTACTAATTGTATTAGGCAAGGTAGCCCATGCAAATAGCAAATATAGCTACCTAGTTTATTTTAACAGTAACATTTGGGCATTTTCACTTGAAAGTAACTTTTGTAAATAGTTCCATTTCTTTGTTTGATTGTAATTGTCCTTTCTTCATTTCTAGAAACTTCATATAGCTATCGTCGAAAAATTCCTTAGTTTAAGGTTGTCGTCTTCTCACTCTGCTTTGCCTTTTTTTTCCCCCTACCCTGTCTCGTTGTACAATTTATTTCTTCTTTTCGGGAGCTCCATTTTTCAATAAAACCCCTATCCGAGTCTCTAACAAATTGTTCAGTTTTATGGCCCCTTTTCTATTTTTTTTTTACCTTTTTCCTAAAACATCGCCAAATTTATCACCATGCTACTCTTGTCTTCTAGAGTCATTATTGCTTCAAGAAGTCGTTTAGTAGTCTTGTCATTGCCTAACATCTAACAGTACCTCTCAAGTCTTCCCAGAGATACCTGCAACCATCACTGTTGGTCTACTGATCTCAGATCCGCTTCCCATGCTACTGGCACATGCCCATCGGGCACTGTACTCATTATAGTCATGGTTAACCTAGCTAAAGTACTGGCCGTTTGGCCGAATTCAGACATATTGGCTATGGCCACACGTTATTAATTTCTTGCACTTTTCAAGACTTCCAAGCACCTCGTTTAATTATTAGTCACATATAAACAGAGAATAGCCATGACCGGTCCACAATCTTGAGCTCTTCGTCTCGCAGCGTACGTCCATGGCTTCTCTTGTTGATTGACCATATTTTTCGGTTGTCCTGCTCAGCTATAGTGAATTATTCTTTGATCAGATTAGCGTTGTGAGCTCCTTTGATCTGTTCATCGTGTCCCTTCATGGATTGGCTAGCTATAGTTAATTAGAGGGTGTTTGGATTTGGGCATGCTTATGGAGATGCCTGGGCTAAAAATGGGCAGGCAGGTGCTTTGCCGAGTGCAATTGCACTCGGCAAAGTCTTTGCCGAGTGCAGCACTCAGCAAAGTGCTCTCGGTATATCTCTTTACGGCAAAGCATTTTTTGCCGAGTGCCGCACTCAGCAAAGGCTTTGCTGAGGGTCAACAAGGCACTTGGCAAAGGCTTTGTTGAGGGTCAAGAAGGCACTGCCTTGCGCGATTCTCTACCACCTGCACTACACACTCACATGTGTCTAATTCTCGTTTTAGTTCCTCAAATATTATACCAAACCAAGTGTAAATTGCTTGTTTGAGGCTCTAATTGAATGCAAATCAAAAAGTTGTCAACTATAAAGTTTCATAACTTTTTGAGATCTACAACTTTCGTTTAGTTTATTTTTTCATCCGAGGTCGTTTTCAAAATTTCAAAATATTCTTTGCCGAGTGCTTTTTTTTTGGAACTCAAATGAAAAGGTTGCCAACTACAAAATCTTATAACTTTTCAAGATCTATAAAGTTTATTTTAGTAGTTTGGTCATTTGTGCATTCGATATGGTGGTTCTCATATTATTCATAAATCTTATACATCTCTCTTGTAGTTTCATGAAACTTACGAGAGAGATGTAGATTTTATGAACAACATTACTATCACTTTCTCAAATAATTAAACAATCTAAATAAAAGTTGTAGATCTTAAAAAGTTGTACAATTTTGTAGTTGACAATTTTTTTATTTAAATTAATTTACTACCTTAAAATGTGGTTTGGAAAATTCTTTGCTTAGTACTAAAAAGACACTCTAAAAAGAGCTTCTTTGCCGAGTGCCAAAAACACCCGCAAAGATCCTTTGCCGGGTGTTTTTTGGCACTCGGCAAAGAAGCGTCTTTGCCAAGCGTCTTTTTTTGGCACTCGGTAAAGAACTTTTCCGAGTGCTTTTCTTTGCCGGCGTTTTTTATTTGGCTCTCGACAAAAGTTTCTTTTGCCGAGTGCCACACTCAGCAAAAAAAAAAAATTGACACTTGCCAAAGACCATTTCTCCCGTAGGAGCTCGCCTTGAAAATGGATGAAACATGAGCCAATTATGATAATAAGGACTAATAGACTCCAACCACCAATTAGCCCTCATTAACTCTTATTAGCCTATAATTAGCCCACATTTAGGTTTTCTAATTGCTATAAAAAACATGGGCTAATTACTAGCTCCTGATCCAAAGACCCTCTAAATCATTTTTTTATTTGTAACGTGTTGAATTAGATTTAGACACAGCTAGTGCCAAATTAAAGTCATGCGATCGAGCACGTGAACTGGCGACGCAAGGCTCATGGGTTTTACTTACTACATTATTTTATCGGTGTCCAATATCTAGGTTTATATTAATTTTATTTGACATGGTTTCTTTGCTTTATCATTAAATCTAGAGGCGTAAATTCTTTCTTTATTAATCTTGTAATCTCTAAGTCCTCTTTGTGATCATGATGTCTTTTTTTAACACTGTTGTACTTGCATAGTATAATAGATAGATGGCCAAAACTACGAAGCATGGATCATGGCTAAAGAATTGGCAATGCTATTAGTTGCGACTTGTTTGCAGTCAATGCGCTATTGTACTATCGAAATATTGGATCATCAGTACTGTCTACTGATGGCCGAAGCTTTGGATGAGATAACCTGTCCTGAATGTGAATTAGCCATGTACTCCCTCCGTCCCATAGAGTTTGTCACTAGAATAGCGTGTTTGTGAGAGGGGCACGGATTTTTAACGACCAACTCCATGGGACGGAGGGAGTAGTCCATTAAGTAAGTAGGGATTTCATGAATAAAGAGGTGGGAGAACTTCTGCCTTCTATTAAATGCCCTGCAAATTGCTTTGCACCTCCTGATTCATGGACAAGGCCAATCGATCAACAATAAATTCTATAACTAGGAAGCCGAACTGCATTGCCCGATGGCAAAGATGTGACCAGCTAGCTATTACTTGTCCCAGCTTACGTTGTCCTCTGAGTGTGGGTAAGAGAGGCTCTGGGAATGAAGCTTTTGGTGGGATAGAAGTCAGGGGTGAAGCCCTGGATGCAAGAGACGAGTTTAGCCAGATGAGCTGGTACAATGAATTAGAATGTGTCTCATAAAACAAAACAGAAACAGATGCTTGCAGCCTTGGATCTGAAGGAGCTCTAGCCGATTTTACACGCGCAATGATTTTACACATCTAACACAATCCTCCTCGCAAAATATGTTGCATACCATTCTTCATCTTCCCGCAGTCTATTGGTGTAAGTGTTTGCCTTTGTATAGAAACAATATGTTACTCTTCAGTGTCCCAAGATCGATTAAACAGAAGGATTTGGGTTGGTCTCCTGTTGTAACCTTTTCTTCTGTTTTTCTTGACTTTTGCTGACATCACTCTATGATTCAGTAGCCTTTGTCTGCTCTGAATTTGAATTTACTCTCCTTAGTGCATGGGCACTGGGCACCCGCTCATGCCATATTTTACAAAAAAACGCTCAGTGTCCCACCTTCATCAATCACAGTAATAATCTCTATGTTCTCCTAAACTACTAAGCATATAAACAACTCACCCCTGCCATTTGTGTGATCTCAATATAACCGGGATATTTTACGGTCGTTGTCATATTTTCCAACACACTGTTCCAAACATTCCGGACTATCTAGTTCGGTTGCAACACATCTATGTTACATTGGGCGACAAGCAGCATTCGAGACTGCATCTATGGTTATTTAGTGTAACATGGGCGATCAAACAATGGCAAGAGAAAATCAAATGTTTGATTATAGCTTTCAATGTAAGTCATGACAATGAGTGCAAAAAATATTACGCAGTACTCAGCTTACCTTTGGGAATAATCTATGAATTAATAAAACAAGTACAAGATCATCTCGCTGATTTTGGGCTTCTATAAATTAATAATACAAGTACAAAATATTTGTGGCAATTTAATGATTCTTTAAATATAGTTTATTTCTTTTTTTTTTGAGAAGGAACATGTATTGATCTTAGCGCATTACACCGGCCCTTTTACAAACAGGACTCCAAAGAAAAGGAAAATTACAAAGAAGTTCAGAACTTCTGTTCGTCTCCCTCGAAGCCTTCAGAGGTCCATTTGTCACCGCTATTGAAGCCGCTTTCCAATCGTCGTCGGGCACCAGAGCCAAACTCCACAAGGTGGAGGCCGCAGAGAAGGACTTACTTCTAGGCGAATCAGCCGACACTGCCTCCCAGGCGCATCGGCCAACTCCCGCACCCACGACGCGTCCTTCGATTACATCGCTGGCAACCCGAGCAAAGCTCAGATTTTCACCGAAGAACATCTTCCTCGAGATTAACAGAGTCAACACCATCATCACCTGAAGAAGACAACGATGCGCCGACCCTCGACTCCTGGACAGGTCTCCCCAGCCTCTCCGTTGACGTCGGAGTAGATCACCATCGGAGAACGGAAGATGCTGGAAGAAATTATTCCGCTGCGCCACCGCCGTTTCCGCATCGCCGGCGTCACCAGGAAAAACAAGCCGCAAAGGAGCCGCACTCCTCCGGCAAAACCTAACTCCGCCGCCGAACATCGACGGCGAGCAAACCCTAAACCTAGATGGACTCGACTCAGACTCTACGAAACAGTAGATCGACTAAAACGATGGACCCACGTTCCTCCTCTTCACCGGCAGGAGGCCGGAGGCGAGAGGAACGGGGGTCAGGCGGCGGCAGCTATGGAGGCGACGGCGGCTGCGGGGGCGGCAGAGGCTGGAGCCTTTCTAATATAGTTTATTTCTTAGGTAGTATAGTGTTACATGTATCGCATTGCACGCCGATATAAACTCTTCTATATGCTTTTGCCCCCCCCAAAAGCACAAATGTTTTTCCGTGTGAGTTGGATGTTCAGTTTTCTGAGCATGTGAGAAACAGTTAGGAATGAGAAACACCGAGAATCATGTTTTTTCAGGCTCTATGACTGGCTGCATTAGAAATCCTTCTCCCTCGCTACTGTGGAAGCAAGTCCTGCACTGCCTCCACACCATCAGTTTAACATTCACTAGTACAGAAATGCTATGTATAGGCGGTGGCTAACATATTTCTACTGGCGGTTTTGCCAATCGCCAGTGGGAAAGGCCAGTGAAAATGGCCTATTTCCCACCGGGCGGTTGTTTGAAAACCGTCAGTAGAAATCGATTTCTACAGGCGGTTCCAGTAGAAATCAAATGCAAAAAAAAGCGAAAAAATATTTTTAAAAAGGCAAAAAATATTTTTGAAACCGGGGAAGGCACCCGCCCGCCCGTCTCCGTCAAAGTCGCAAGTCGCGCATTTTTTCGCGTAAAATCGCGTGCTACGCGGCCGGTGGGATTCGAACCCGTGACCTCGGTCTCACGCGATACCTCCCTTACCACTGCACCACACACTCACTTGTGTCTGTATCTCATTTTTGTTCCCCACATATTATACAAACCCGACGGAAAATTCAATATTTAAGGGTCCAAACAAATTCAAATGAAAACGTGTTCAACTACAAAGTTTTATAACTTTTCGTGATCTATAACTTTCATTTAGAGTGTTTCTCCATCCGATGTCATTTGCAAAATTTGAATTTCAAATTTGAAAATTTCATTCATAGTTTTCCATAAAAAGATGATTTTAAATGAAAAAATTCTCAACTACAAAGTTTCATAACTTTTCGATATCTACAACTTTTATTTTGGGAGTTTCTCCATCCGAGGAAGTTTAAAAAACTCAAAAAAATTAATTCCAAACTATTTCTACTAGCGGTTCTCTTAAGGAACCGCCAAGAATCGATTTTACCGGGCGGTTCCTTAAGAAATCCGCCCGGTAGAAATAGTCGATTTCTACCTGGCGGTTCCTTAAAAAAAAAAACCGCCAATAGAAATAGAACCCATTTCTACCGATCGTTCTAAAGAGAAACCGCCAGTAGAAATAAAACACTAGTGTCAAGAGAAATGATTTGTGTACTAGTGATTCTCAAGATGATTCTCGCAATGCTGCCATGACTCTTCACGTCGATGAAGCAACTCACCAGAACTTGTCTCCACCTATCCCTCCTTTGTCCATTCAGCAAGGCGGTGTGGAAGCAGGTTCTTTCCTGGGAACACTGTGACACTAACCTCCTGCACCTTGACCATGACCCGAGACACTTCAAGGCGTGGTGGGAGGCGACGGCATCCAAGATCACTAAGGGGGAAAGAAGGAGTTTCAGTGGGATGGTGGTCTACACCTGCTGGAACTTGTGGAATGAGCGAAATCACAGGATCTTCGAAAGCGCCAAAGATTCGCCCATACAAATGGCTTCGAGAATCAGGGAAGACATACTCCAAAGGAATAGAGCATGGGAAAGGGGGGGCTTCATTTAGCTCAGGGGTTGTTGTATCTATGATCTCCCCCTTTGGGGACCTTCCTGTCCCTTACTTTTATTCTGTTGTACATAAACCTCTTTTCATCTATCTTAATTGACAGGCAGAGCTCCTGCCATCTTTTAAAAAAAAAATCATGGAGGACAACTCCATATGACTCCTCCACATTGCTATCTTGGCAAGAACACGGTCGCGATACAATGGTCAAGGTAATTAACAACTACGTTGCGGATCGCGGCCTCCTTGAAGTCCTAGGTAGCAGTGACACAACAGGGCTTGCCGCGACGTGTGGCTGTAGACCAACCAATGCGACTGGCACTGGGCCTGCTGTTCTCAGCGTCCGTCCGTCCCCCTAGCAGCGTAGGTCCTACGTTGTTAGTGGGCCTTTAGACCATCCGCACTCATATTCCTCTATTTTTCTACTCTATACATCCTAGTCATCAAGATTCTCTACTTTATACTACTTTCTCCCGCATCCATTCATACTTTATATCATACTCTATCCATAGTGGGACCCACTTGTCAGAATATTATATTAAAAACCCCCTCCCCTCTCTCTTCCTTTCCTCCTTCCTTCCTCTCTCTCTCCAACTTCCCCCGCCGCACAGGAGGGGCGGGCTCGCCGGCGCGGTGGCGCACGCCCGAAGCGCCCCGCCGCCCGGGCGGAGCGGGGGCGGACGGCCTGGCTGCGGGTGGCGGGCGAAGCGGGTAGCCGGCCAGCGGCAGAGCTCCGGCCAGCGGCGGAGCTCCCGCGCGCGGGCGGCGGAACTCCAGCGGAGGCTCCAGCCCGGCGGCAGGGTTCTTAATTCGCGCAGGGCAGCGATGCTCCACGCGGCCCGGCCGGCCGCTGTCTCCTCCCAGCCCCGGCGGCGGCTGCTCCCCAACCCCCTCTTTCTCTCTCGGCCCTCTCCATCCCTCTCCCCACCCCCCCTCTCTCTCTCTGCGGGCCCCGGCCACGCCGCATACCGCACGGCCTGTATCACGCTGGGAATGCCGTCTCCGGTTGCTTGCCGTGCGGGATAGAGGTCGCCGCTGCGGCTCCTCCGTCCGCCGTGGCGCACGGTATATGTGTACCGTTTGGCTTTAGAGTTCCCCAGTGCGGATGGTCTTAAGGCTTCCGATGACGTGTTATAAATTAAAACTGAATATGTTTAATGAGATCGATGAACAACGCCAAGGATAAAAGAACAATAAACTAGAATACACTACTGGAAACTTAAAAGTGCACTACCGCCGGGGAAAATAAAAATATCGGCATGAAAATATACGTATGGTCATAAAAAATAAAAATATCGCTATAAAATTTCTTACGGTGCACTTACCGTCAGGGAAAATAAAAATACCGTCAGGGCTAGGTAATTCCAGTTTAGGCTGACGTTGGTCAGGGAATTTCAAGTTTCCAGTAGTGATACTATCATTACCTTATATATGAATCCAACTCTATCAACATCAATCACAGACCTTCTCACAACATGATGCTGTGTACAACATATATACCTTTCTAAAACTTTCCGTAGTCTACTACTATAAGCGTTATCCTGTATAGGAACAACATGCATGATACTTGAACGTCCCAAGATCAAACAATGATTTTGGTTGGTACACTCTACAGTAGGAGGGTTTCTAGAAGATTTTGAAGGGAACAAGCATTGCACAACGACACAAGTGCTAGTTCTCATCAGCTAGCAACATAGCGTCTTATTCTTAAGTAGCGTCCTCCTTGTAATCTTGGTTCTTCTTTTTTTTTTCTTTGCTTTTGTTGACAACACTCTCTGATCCAGTAACCTCTGTATGCCTTGAACGTCAATTTCCTCTGCTTAATACATTGGTAAAGCTCCCCTTGCTTGCCTACAACACACTCAGTTGAGATTAGTGTCGTCGTGAGCCCTCTGATCTCCTCCGCTGGAGTTTTTGTTTCTCATGTGCCGATCAACAAATACGACAACATCAAAAGGCCTACGATCTTTTGTAGGTCGACAACTTCTATAGACCGAGGCATGGGTGAGCCAGCCGCATTATTGGGCTCATGGTTTTTATTTCTACATTGTTTTATTGGTGTCCAAAATCTAATTTAATATTAATTGTATTTCATGTGGTCTCTTTGCCTTATCATACCTTATCATAACACAAACTAATATATCTCTTTTCTTTTTTTTTTTGGTCAATCTCATAATTTTGTGTCTACACGGAGTTTTTTTTCTTAACAGTTATACTACTTACTTAATCTAATAGACAGATGGTAAAAACTAGGAACCATGGATCTCGTTATTTTTTTCATAAAAGAAGGGACAATGCTATATATATAGGATGTGCCTTCTTAGCGATAATGCTAAGTACTATTGAAACATTTGATCATCAGTGTACTATCTACTCTACTGATGGCAGCTGGTGCTTGGATGAGGCAGCCTGTCATGAGTATTAACCATGTATAGTCCATTAAATTAGCTTGGAGTAGTCCATGTATCAAGAGGTGCTAGGAGGAGAACTTCTGCCTAGATGTCCTGCACAGCGCTTTAGAAGTTCTGCCTAGATGCACTGCACCTCTTCATTCATTGACGACAATGCAAATAGCAATATAAATTCAGCCACCACGAAGCTGAACTCCATATGCCTGATGGCAAACATATGACCAGCTAGCTACTAGCCATTATAGATTACGTTTTTCCATGTGTAGGTATGAGAGGCTATGGGAATGTCTCTTTTTGTTGTACAGACGGAACACGTGAAGCCCTGGATGCAACAGACACATTGAATTTAGACGGATGGGCTGGTATATCTGTATCTCTTATAAAGATAACCCCCACTAACTATTCTATCTCATCCCACAGCAATCCACATCATCCATTATAGAAAAACAATCCACATCTGCTGTAGAAACTAAATCATTCAATCCACACCATATCTATTGCAGAAACTGAAACATTCAGCAAGCCGTCGCATGAAACTAATTGTTAAGCTGTACGATTCATATCCCAGTAATTAGCTAGCTCATGCTACCCTCCACGTACACCACATGCATGCACAGCTCCCACTAACACATGTTGTGCTTCTCCCAGGTTGTTAAATGATGATTATTGCTGGTGTTCTAACGCTAGCTACTGCATGCGGCCTTCTGTCTTTCTCCTGCCCCTCATCTTCTCAATGCTTCACTGCAAGGGGCAGCGCCACAGTAACGCATCAAGATGTGTACTTTGCACTTGGAGTTACGCTTTTCCTGGCATTGGGGAACCAGCAAGATGTTGTGAGTAAACATGCTCACGTGCGAATCTATAACTCCTATAATCTTAACCCCCACTAAGTAATTCTCTTACTTTTGATTGATTGAGACTTCAAAAGTGATGTCGGTGACATCATCAAAGGAGTTATCTCCACTAAGTCTCATTTCACTACCAGAATCTGGCTCTTTGCCGAAGTGTCAATTGCTTTGCCGAGTGTTTTTTCGGGCACTCGGCAAAGAGCTCTTTTTGCCGAGTGCCAAAGAAAAAAAACTTCGGCAAAAAAACACTCGGCAAAGAGCCTTCTTTGCCGAGTGTCGAAAAAAAAGCACTCGGCAAAGAATTCTTTGCCGAGTGCTTTTTTGGCACTCGGCAAAGATGGCTCTTTGCCGTGTGTTATTTTTTGGCACTCGGCAAAGAAGGTCTTTGCCGAGTGTTTTATTTTTACACTCGGCAAAGACACATTTCAGTAGTATATTTTGGAGCAGTAAATTAATTTAAATGAAAAAATTTTCAACTACAAAGTTGTATAACTTTTTAAGATCTATAACTTTTATTTTGGCCATTTCTTAATTTGACAAAGTAAAATTAAATCTATTTACAAATCTCACATATCTCTCTTGTAGTTTACGGAACTACAAGAGAGATATATAAGATTTGTGAACAATATTTCTACCACTATGTTGGATGATAGAATGACTAAAATGAAAGATGTAGATGTTGTGAAATTATACAACTTTGTAGTTGAATACATTTTAATTTGAATTAATTTTGCTAATGAAAAGTACAAATCGCATTTCTCAAATTTGAAATTTAAATTTTTGAAAGTATCTCAGATGGGGAAACATCCAAAATAAAAGTTATAGATCTTGAAAAGTTATGAAACTTTGTAGTTGATAACTTTTTCATTTGAATTTATCTTATCATGCAAAATTGCATCTGAATCGATTGAAATTTGAAATTCAAATTTTATAAACGACCTTAGATGGAGAAACTACTTAAATAAAAATTGTAGATCTCGAAAAGTTATAAAACTTTATAGTTGACAAGTTTTTTATTTGAATTCATTTAGAGTCTCAAATAAGCAATTTTCACTTGATTTTGTATAATATTTAGGGAATCCAAATGGAGTGTAAACACAAGTGAGTGTGTAGTGTAGTGGTAGGGGTGGTTCCGCGAGGGAGAGGTCATGAGTTCAAATCCCACTTGACGCAAAGTCTCTAAAAATGCCGCAAAAAATACAGCTAGATAGAGAAGAATGGGCGTTGGTCGGTGGGGCCCTCCCCGAAAAATAAAGCCTTTGCCGAGTGTCCGAAAAAAACACTCGGCAAAGACGTCTTTGCCGACGGATTCTTTGCCGAGTGGCCTTTGCCGAGTGCAACACTCGGCAAAGCCTTTGCCGAGTGCAATATATTTTGCCGAGTGCATAAGGCACTCGGCAAAGAAAGGAAATCCGTAGTGTTTATCTTTCACTAGCTTTTTCTTTTAAAATGGAAAAAAGTCGTAGCACATTAACCAAGTATCGTAATTATAATCCAATTGCATCATGGTATTTCTCGCAATAAACTCTTCAAAACAAGACCCCACATGGATATATTTCGATAATTTAAACCGTTTCTAAAAAAAAACCCGTTTGTAAACAAAAATCTTGCAAAAGTGCATATTACATGGATTACATGTGGTCCTCCGAAATATGCATAATTTTATGAAAGAAAACTCCTAAAATTTTAGGAGGAGGATGACCTTCAGGTATAGCAGGGGGTGGGGGTTCGGGTAGATGAGATTTGGGTGATGCCCAGTTCAAATAATCTATACCATATATGTCAATGGATACAACCTCCGTAATTGACCTACTACATCCATATATTTGTATTTACTAATTCATAGTTTTGACCATTATAAACTCCTTACATTTTTACTTCATATCCGCAGCAACGTGCGAGGCATCCTACTAGTGTATATAAATTGTTATGACTAGTTTTTTGACCGGTGTTATTACCACTCGATGCACCTAGCTAGTCAGTCAATATATAATTTACATCCTTGCAGAAATATTTTCCCCATATCACATGGGCTTCAAATGCAATACCTACTATAGAAACAAATGTTTATTAGAATTAGAATACTATATCCACATGGGAAATTTTTATAAACAATAGCCAGATTGTTAGACACTATGTTCGATTTGAAAGACAGCATCTGCAATCAACTCAAAATTGGTTGTCCATTCCATTTTTGGGAACTCCAAATGACCAAATTTCTATCCACACTTGAATCAGAACATGTACGTGGAACAAAAGAATGTGATAATTATGATTATAGTATAGATATGTCCAATAGTGAAATTTGGGGAGTTCATTTCTAGATGAACTAACAAGAAGCCTGCATTCCGTTGTCATGGCTGTGATGGCCCTGACGAGAGCCGATATATTTGTGGCCATGATGTGTACGTAATTATCCACACCTCATCAAGAGATACTCCCTCCGTCCCAGAATTACGGTCATTTTAGATGTGCGTGCTACAAATTTGATCGATTAATTTATAGAAAATACGTACAATATCTACATCTCTAAATAATTAAAAAAATTTAAATTCAAAGATCTTTCCAATGATACTAATTATGATACTGCTCAATGATACTCATTATTTATAGAAATTACCAGCATTTTTTTTTTCGAAAAGCGAAAGTGATAAGAATCCTGGGACGAAAGGAGTATATAGCGTATAAAAGGTTACCGCACCCTGAACATAGCATGTTGCCATGTTGCTCAAGTTTGTTATGGTTCTTGACGAATGTGGCTATCTGGCTCTGGATGAAGGGCTGGCTCCTCTCTCCTCCCCACATAAGCAAAAAGCAGAGGTGGATGCACTAAAGTTTAAAGGTAGTTGATATATTCAGCATGTTCAACTGGTCAGATAAGCTGGATGATAAGACAAGTCCCTAAATAATTATCGCCGTCTCCCGAGAAACAAATGCCGACAATTATAATAAATAATAAATATCATCGATTAGTATCATAATTAGTATCATTAGAAAGATTTTTTGGATCTAGTTTTTTAACAAAATTATTTGGAGATATAAATATTGCACGTATTTTCTACACATCAAGTCAAACTTGTAGCACGCATCCCACAGCGACAATTATTTAGGGACGGAGGGAGTACTCATGTAGCACTGCTTTTTATGAGATGCTCTACATGCCTTTGCACCTCTTTATTAGATGCTCTACAAGGCAATCGGCAATATAAATTCAGTCACCAATCACCATGGAGAATATATATGGCCAAACGGGCCGCCCGGGCACGACACGGCACGAGCACGGTGAAGCACGCGACGACGGGCACGGCGCGACGGAGAACGGCGGCACTGCCATGCCGTGCCAGATCGGGTCACCGTGCCCAACCGTCGGCCCGAGCACGGCATTAAGGGGAGTCAGCCGTGCCGTGCGGTGCCTATGGGGCACGGGCGGCCCACCGAGGCCGTGCCGGCCCGAGGTCGTCGCGCGCCGGCTCGCCGCTCCGGCGTGGGCGCCGCCGTAGCCGCTTTCCGTCATGGATGCCGCCGTAGCCGTAGCGTCGCCGTCGTGAGGGGACGCGCCGCCGCCGCTTAGGGGGATGCGCTGCCGCTGCCGCCGCGCCATGGGGACACGGCACCATGATGACATGCTCGCCGCCGCTCCGCCCGTGGGGGTCGCGCCGTAGGGGCGTGCCGTGGGAGCGTGGCCGCCGCCGCGGGGATGTGCCGCCCGCCACCAGTTGCTCCATGTGAGTGTCACCGTGTGCAGGAAAAGAGAGGAGAGAGATTAGGGAAGTTAGGGTTTGGGAGTGAAGATGAGGTATTTATATACTTGTGCTTTGATCCAACGGTTCTAATTTATCTAGTGACCATTCAACGTTGCAGAATAAACGGGCCACATTGTGCTAGCCCATTAGTCGTGCCATGCCTGGGCTAGTGTAACAACCCGAATTTTTCGGTAAGCCAAAAATGCGAACTTTTTAAAATTTTCCTGCAAATGTGTGAAGCATGTAGTTGCTAGGTCAAACGTCGGACGATTTGCTAAGCAAACCGATGCATTCATATAGAATTGATTGTAGGAGTTTGCCTCGGTTCTTGTGTCGGTTCTGGTTATGTGTTTGTTTTATATTTGGAGTGCACAATTCGTAGCAACCCCTTTAATCACTCGAGGATTTATCCCAAAACCCCCATGCCCCTTCCTCGCAAAACTGAGACGAACGACCTCTGACCTCGGTCCTATATTGCTCATCGTTATGCAAGAACTCCTAAACCCTAGAGGACTACCATACAGAGTAGGTATATTGGCAATATATATATGTGTATATATATATGGGAAATAAACCACTAGAATGGAAAATAGAAAAGGGAAGAACACCCTTCCCTTAACCCCAGCCGGGCCCTCCCTCCACCCTTTCCCGTGGCCCACACAGGCCTATCCGACCTCCCTCCTCCCTCTTACTCCCTTTGCAGCCCAAAGAAGCCGAGCCCAACTCGCCCCTTCCCTTCTCCCCCCCCGGACTGCGCGGCCCACTCGGCCCATTGGCCCGCCACGCGCTCTCACTGCGAACCCTAGCGGGAGGGCAGCTCCCGGCCGCCGCCGCCAACACAACACGCGCGTGCGCAGCGTGAGCACGCCTCCCTCGCCTCGGCACGCGCCTCGATGCACGCCCGCAGCGTCCCAACGTGGGCACGGGACGCCGAAGATGGCGCGCCAACCTTGGAAACCCTAGCTCGCGAGTATAAGCGCATGCGCCGCCCGCTCCTCCATCCTTCTCCGGCCCGCCGCCATCTCTTCTCCTCTTCTTACACGCTGCCGTGCTGCCCCCGGCCCGCAGCCCGCCCGGCGCCGCCGGCGCCGCGGCCTCCGCGCGCCTCACAGCGCGCGCCGTCGCCGGACCGATCACGTCGTCGCGTGCGGCGCCCGCCACGCACGTGCATGCCACGCCCGGCGTCTCACCACCGAACAACTTCACCACACCCCGCGCGCCGCCATGGCCTGCGGCGCTTCACCGACCTCGGCGTCTCATTTGGACCACCATGTCGCGCCACGGCGCCATCGACAACACCAGCCACGGCGCCGCCCTCTTCCTCGCCGTGCGGACTCCGTCGAGGACCGGAGTCGCACCGCATGGCGCCATTGCATCGTCAAGCCGAGCACCTCCCCGGAGACACGCCCACGACGCTGCGCGGCGCCCACGCCCACCGCTGGTCGCCCACCGCGCTAAAGCCCGGCGCCGCCTCGTCACCAAGCCACCCGCGCCCGGCGCTGCCACGGCGGAACGCCTCGCCATGTCCCTGCTGCACCACGACGCCCCCTTCGAGCCCCTGCACGCGGCGTCGGCCACGCCGAGCCTGCCGCGCCTTCTCCACGTTGCGGCACCGCCGCAGGCCGCAGCTGCAACACCGTGCACACCGAGCGCCGCCCTTGGTCCTCTCCAGCTCCCACAGCATCTGGACAGCACTACTGCCTCCCTCCTCTTCGCCCAGATTACACAACGCCCGGTGAGCTCCGTGCCCAAACCACCACCACTTCCGTCTCCCGGTTGAAGCGCCCACGTCCACACGACCGACTCCGGCCTTCGTGCGTGCACCACACACTGCAGGGAAGTCGCAGCCAACGCCATGACGCTCCCGGCCAAGTCCAGCCACCGCCGGCCAAGCGCGGTCTGCTCCGTCCAGCTGCAGCCAGCCGCAGCCAGCCACAGCCGGCCAGAAGTGGCTGCAGCCAGCCAGAGCTGGCCATGGGTGGCTGCAGCAAGCCAGGACTGGCCAGAGTTGGCCACAAGTGGCTACCGCTGGCCAGGACCTCCACGGTACCCCGACGCATCTCCGTGAAGCCTTGCCAATGTCGCCTTCCTCGCCTCCACCTCGTCGAGCACCGAACGACTCCACCGCCGGTGAGCCTCCGAAACAACGTGACCGGCATTCGTGCCTTGCCCACATGGAACACAAACGCACACACGCACGCGACCGGCCATAGCCAAATGGATCCACGGCGTCCGAGACGCCGGGGAGGACATGCCGCCCGTGCCCCTAACGTGAGCCCCGGAACTCTGGACACTTAGCCGTAGCTTGGATAGTGTAGTACGGTGCTACTCATCGTGGACTGCAGGAATGCCCCCTTTGGTTGCTTTAGAGGATCGGTGGAAACCCTAGCTTGTCGCCATCGCTCTGGCCACCTCGAGATGCGAGGATGGGCCGTCGAGAGTCCCTGTGACCCTATCCATTGCAAGCCGTGACCCCCTGGACCCCCTCAGTCTCTCTTTTACTTTATACACGTCGATACTGTTGTACCCGCTCCTGATGACCCCGTTGTATATGTACCTTTGTAATACAGGACCCATTCATCTTATGCTATGGAATTGTGCTACTCCAGTTGTGTCGACTTGTGTTCTCTCTTGTCGTGTTGTTGGATCTTATTGTTGGTTGTGTGTGTCTATCTGTGGACCGTGCCTTCGAGCAGGCAGAGGAATCGTATCTCATTCGGATATTGCGATCACGGGATTCGTCTCGCCATGGCCGTAATGCCGAGTGTAACCCGCGCCCTCGCTAGTGTAGCTTGTGGTCACGAGCTCGCCTCGCCATGGCTATGGAGCTATACTTCTTTGTTTGCCTTTCACTCGCTCTTCGTGCACAAACCCTTGTATGCTTGTACCCTATATGACCGTTGTGTTTCTTTGATTCTTGCGGTGACAACCGCACTGCTACGAATCCAAGAGATGCCTTAGTGCCAGTGCACCTAGTTCGGGTACCCTATGGGTGGTTTGCGCACTTGTGATCTTTATTATGTTGCTCCCTTCCGATGCCCCGTCTGATATTGTGGCGTAAGCATTGGAAGTAGATCATCACTTTCTGTTTGATCTTGCCTTGTCTCTCCTTGATAGCCCGCTCTATTCGATCCCGTCTTGTTTGTGGTGAATGGATCAAAGTACGGACTGTCCCTTTTAGATAGCTAAGCTATAGTCGATGTCATGCTTCGGACCGTGGAGTCGACTCGATCGATCGAGTGAAACCATCTTCACTGGAGATGTGACCGGGAACATGACATAGATGTGCCTAGCCAACTTTTCACTTCTCGGCTCCCGGCGTGGATCGTGTCGTGTGGTGGATCGAGAAGACCATAGCTGTTGCTCTGTTTGCACCGACCACTTCTACTACCACTAGAAACGATGGCGGGTCAGTTGAAGTACAATAGTGAGAAGTCACAATAGCATTGTCAGATTCTATTTACTTCTTATATCCAATTATGACTTGTTGGGTAAAGGCTACAAGAGCCGAGCCCCGTCGTTCTTACTTTTCCTCATTACTGAGCCTGTCTTCGATTCCCGTCAACTTCGTGACGCCCGGATCGAGAGAACGTGAGCCGTGGTGTTTGCTATAGATCAGCTTCTGTAACACCCTCGGTGTTACGCGCCAAATCATTTGCTAAAATAGCATCATATTAATCTGTATTGCATGCTGTGTTGTCTTAATCAAGTTTGTTGCCTTTAATGCATGTCGCGTCTAAACACTAGAAAAATGAATGTCAGTATTAAATAATTAATATTTTATGCTTAGCAAGTGGCTTAACTGAGTTTAGATAATAAATGCAGTTGAACGTTGATGTTCAACTTAAAGTATTTGCTGTAAATAAATATAAGTTTTCTATGTGTTATGCTTAAAGGAAAAGAAAACAAAATAAAATGAAAAGCAAAACCACCCACCACACATTCGCGTATTCATCCCCAAGTCACGTACACACACGCACACACGCACCTGGCTACTGCAGCTTGCAATTGCAAGCATGCACACGTACATGCTCATCCAGCAACACATACGTACACATGCACTTCGAGACGCTGCCTACTTGTTGGAAGCATGCACCGCACAGCCATGCACGACAGGACACCGGACGTGCTCGGCTCCGCCTTTGGCTTTTCTGCCCTCGCGGTCGACGCGTTGTGTGCCGCTGAGCGGCATGAGGCCACGCGAGCGCTGCTCTGCCCGCTTCGCTGATCACTAGTTACGCTGCAGCTGCCGTCGCATCGCCACTGCGGCGTCCACGTTCACCAGAGCTACGTAGCGGTAGCTCCAGGGCAGCCCTATCTGCTCGCCTCGCCACAGCGTCGTCCTGGCGTCCGCTGCCGTCGCGTCGTTCGTGCACAAGTGGCCGTGCTCGCCGTCGTCTTGCAAATGATGGCACTTCTGCCGCATGGGCTTTTCTCCTAAATCATCACTGCAAGCACGTACGTGCTCATGCTTGCTGCACCAGTAGGTTCAGTACGTGGCCAAACCTGGAACTACAGCCTCAAGCACGTTGTGTACTAGAACAATTTGTCTCTCCCTGTTCTTCCCTGCCACCATGGCTTAATTACGTTCGGCAGGGAGGTCATCTCAAGCCTTTATCATGTCTAGTACTCAGCTATCAAATCCCTGAGCCATCCGACCTCACCTTGTTTTGATTAGCGTTCCGTCAAAGCAAGAACAAGCCGAGCGTGCTTGCCGCTCCCTGATCTTTCCTGCCACCATGGCCGCTTGGACGCGCCATTAATTTCGGCAGGGAGAGATCACCTCAAGCCTCACATCCTGTACTTCGCCATCAATACAATGAGTCACCAGTACCTCTCTCACTTAACCCGTGCCGTGTCAGGCTCCATTTAATATTTGGAGTTTTCTTCATTGTCCGTCCATTTGAGGCCGAGAGCGCCGCGCCTTAAGACACCAGCTACCCAGAGTCTCAGCCTCCAATTCCATGGCACCTCCGTCTCGGCTTTAATTCACTCTCCACCTTGCGCACCCCTGCTAAACCCCCTCGAGCGTTGCTACGGCCGCGTCCTCCGCAGGACGTTGCCGAGCCGCTCGGTCACTCGTGGCCAGCGTCGTCTGGTCAGCCTCCGCTTCGGCCAACACCATCTCCGAGCTGAGGTTTCCACCGTCAAAAGCTTATTAGCTTCTTCTTTCAGTTGTGCATCAAATTTACTTGACTTCGTAGAATTTATATAAATTCGAAGATAAGTCCTAAAATCATGATTCTAATTTTGATAGACCCCAGGTGTTCTCTGCTTGGTGCTAGAGTAGATTAATTAGTCTAGTGCTTAATGATTTAGGTCTGCAATAAATAACAATGGGCTTCCGTAATTGTTCTGGCTCTCGATATTTAATTAATAGCATGAGTATAAAATTGATAGTTTATCAAACAGTTCCCTATACCTGGTGCTGGTAGTCCGTGAGTTCGTAATATGGGTAGAGTCAAAGCTTGCTTGCTGGTTGGTACATTAGTTAGCTTTAGAAGTTTTACGTATGTGCTCTCTGTAGTGGCCGTAGCTCTAAATAATTAATTTAATAAGGTGGCTAAAGTAGTACCTTACTTAGAGTATATGCTAAAGAAATAAGAAAGCTAATTATAATTGCTTGACTTGAAATGATAATATTTAGCTAAACATGTTAGTCGTTAGAGCTAGCTGGTAGCTTAGTTTATGGGTGTTTTATTTTAAGAGTTGCTGTTGCCTTTATTTATTGCATTATTATCGCATGCATGTAGAGAACGAGTCCGTACTGTCGATCCCCGACGACGTCGAGTACGAGGAGGTGATCGAGGAGTACGTGGAGGAGTTTCCCGGACCGGAGGCGTCCCAGGAGTCTCAGGAGTTCCAGGAGCTGTGGGTGACTGACTCAGCTGACCCGCCTGCCCAAGGCAAGCCCCGGTGCATAACCCCTATTTTTATGAATCTATTAAGATATATATGTTGTGGATTTACGTTGCAGGAATTTTATGAAACCCACATGCATATATATATCTATCCTATGAGTCCTACTAGTTTAGGTTCGATGTAGCTGCTATGGTTAGGATATCGGTAGCGTGAGTAACCTGCCATTACTCACAACAGGATTTATTATTTTACTCACATGGATAAAGTGGTGGAAAGGAAATATATTGACCGGACAGGGATATGGTATGGGTCTTGGTGGTGTGTAACAAGTTATGTCCTGCGGCCACAGGCTTAATTTGGTTACACGGTTTCCCTGTCCGCGTCGGTTAAGGACCAATCGTTGCTAAGGGTTGAAGGTTAAGCCACAGATCTCCTTGTCCCGAACACATACGTGTTTATGGGAGCTCGGAAGGCTTGCTCTCTCTTGTCTTGGGTTCGGCTCGTCGGACCGGGCTGTATGGGGGCGGGATGGTGGAGGTCCTTGCACCGCATTACACGGCCAGGCTGGTAATGTCGGGGCTTGGAGTCCAAGTTCGGACGGGGACACTGGAGCCCGGGCAGGGGGAAAGCAAGTTGTTCTCGTCTCGTGTCTAGGATGCAGGCGGGGAGTGTGTCTCTCGGGGCACCCAGTTGGGCAAATTGATTCGCGAATCGCCGTTCAATGAACGGTACGGCGAGGGCTTTATTCTGGCACCGTAGTAAGAAATGGAAGTTGGAAAAGAGGTTAAAGATGTATCTGATTGCTTACCACATGCTTGCAAATAGACAGGTGCTTACATAGTATGATTAGCTATTGAACTAAAATACGGCTAATAACTTGAAGTAAGGATTTATGCTTAGTAATGCTTTTCGCAAATAAACTAAACCAAGTAAGCCATATAGCCTACTCATATCCTTGAGAGTCGGGATATATATAATTCCCGGTCGGGTAAGTCTTGCGAGTACATTATGTACTTCGGGGGTTTATTTCCCCATTGCGAGGTTCAGCTTGAGGAGTAGCTTTGTGTGGAGGATTCATCCGGTGGGCAACAGACGGAATCCTTGTATCGCGTTCCGCTAGAAGTTTATTTCAGTTCATTTGTTTTAAATTCCGCACTCTGAACTCTGGTTTTGTAATGAATAAATTTTTAAGACTCTTATTGTATGAAATGAATTAAGTGATGTAAGTTCCGTACTCGATTGTATCCTGGTTAAATTTGTGGTTTATCGAGTTCTCCCGTTGGGGTGTGCTCGACAGAATCGATTAAATTAGTGCGCTCCCTTGAGTACTTAGTGTCTAATGGAAGACAAGTACTCTTGTGAGGGTATTAATTTAGGCGGTTCTGCCACAGCTTCGGCTTAACCCATTTATCTTAAAGCCATATTGCCCTGGTCGTCCAGCTTATGTGTAGCAAACTATCACTCTTGTCATTTTGGCCTGAGGATTCGGACATCCGCCGAGAGGGCTAAGTCGCGTACCTCTTAAAGTTCATTTGTGTTAATGGATCTTCTTGCGTCTTGAGTCTTTTCGAGTATTGTGTGTTTTCTTACCCTGTGTGCCGCTTCGCGGAGTAGCTACTTCGAGTACAACGACGCTCGGACCGAGACTCGCAGGAGAAAGAGGACGTGGACGAAAGGACCCGCAAGATGGAGCCGATCGAACGACTACCCCTATGGAAGGAGAATTGTACCACTACTTCCACGACATCGCAGGTGTCATGGCAGCACCCTCTTTTAGAGAATCCTATTAGACATCGCATAATATTTAGAACTGCTAGCGCTTTATATTTATTCCTTTGCTAGTATCTAAATGCATGCTATTGCCTGAGCCTTTATTACTTGATTGCAACCCCTCTACCATGTCACTCAGCTTTGCGCTCACGCTCACTTACTTATATCTACCTGTCTGCTTGCTTGCATTTATGTCACCATACTTACTTTAACTCCACTCGCATTGTATCTGTGATGTGATGCTGGTGGTGAACCCCTGGGTATGGTTTGGCTTGGGATGCCGGACTTGGTGGATTGAGAGCGTGCTGCGTGTGTCTTGGGTACGTGGAGAGTGAGGGTTGTGTCGACCGAGCTGAGATATATGACGAGCTTTAGGCGAGTCTTGCCGTGTGATGTGACCTGGGCATCCTATGAGATGATGAATACCTGTGGTGGGTATATGCGATGTGATGTGTGAGGTGGGATCCTGGGTGTGAGCCTATTGAGAGGTGGAGCCCGGGGGGGGGGGGTGCTTGTGGTGGCACGTAAAATGGTAAACCCGATGAAGATGTCCGGCTTGGTCAGCCCTAAGGACTTACTAGTACTCGGACGGACTCACCGGAAATCCTTGCATACCACTCGCTCTCTTGTAATGGGAGAGACGGTTGGACTACTTGGTATGAGTGATGCCATTACTGCTAGGTTGCGAGGTGATAGGGTGGGCGGCATAGATGTCGGAAGTTCCTATGCCGTTCTAGTCGGCAGTACCACTGGATGGGCCCGGTACTGCCTCCCCTAGTCTTAGCGTGCCGGTTCGCCGGGGTGACCCAGGGCTAAGTGGTAGGATGGCATCAGTCTATCAAGCAAGCAGCCGGAATTTGCCTAGACTAAGGCCTAATCGAGGATGGCTATCTTATGGGTATGTGAAACCTCTGCAGAGTGTTATGGTTGATCGATCGATACATAAGCCGACTTATCGGCTATGGACCTTTCCTGGGACCTGCTTCACTAGATAGGAGATGAGTCTTCTTTTCTCCCCCGTGTTGTGAGATAGAGCCGGTCGTGGACCGTTGAGGCAGGCCGAGTGGGAGTTGGCCTGTCGACACGAGTGAGATGAGATGTGGTGGATGAGGTGTATGGGTTGGGATGGATGGATGAGGTCATGGATGGATGTGTGGATGTGTGTGGTTGGGAATGTGTTAAAACTTGACAAACTATTATATTATTTACTACTTGATGTTACTTTGCATGCGCTAAGGATGCAAACCACAGCCAAATATTAGGATCACCAGATCCCTTGTTTTATCTTTCCACTAAAGCTCATCGGTGCTGACTATGGCCTGCACACATCTGGCGGTGTGCAGATTTACAGCTTCTTAGAGATGTCGAATAGTGAAGGATTAGGAGGTCTCGTGCCTGCGCTCAAGTTTGATTCGGAAGATGGAATCTACACCGCTACCGCTACTCTGATGATGCCCGTGAAGGAGGAGCCTTCACCCGATGACCGTTTCCGCCGACTCTGATGAAGATTAGATATACTTCCGCTAGAATTACTCTGTAATAGGTGTATTCTCAGTTGATGTAATAGCTTGTAAACTTGTAATCTTACGATGTATGACTGTGATATCCACTGATATATGATAATGTGATGGAATCATTATTTGGTTTTATCACATTATAGCTCATTCTGTGGATTTTTCCTTCGTGGAAAATCGAGGATGTTTCAGCTGGCACTGTGGGCCGGAGTTGCGGGGCACTACTACCGGGCCGTGCTAGGCACGGGCACGGTATGCCTCGGGCCGGGCCGTGCTTGGGCCACGCTTTTTAGTGCCGTGGTCGGGCCGGCCCATCGTGTTAGTGCCAAATGGAAAATTATAATGGAGAAGAACTGCATTGCCTGATGTCAAATACGTGTTTAATAGGAGACCCAACCAGGGTTTGTCCTGTGTGTAGATCTTATAGGCATGAGAGGCTTGAGGGTCTAGTCTGAAGCTAGCATTTGTCCAGGATAGAGCTGGGCAACAAGGTTCGTAGTATTACAGGTGAGTTGGCCTGCGGCTATCCACCGAGCGTCCCAAACAGACGCTGCAGTCTCATGGGACTTGTGTCAGACCCGCACGATAATAACACATAGGAGGATGTCTTCAACAAAATCAAAAATTGGGTGTTGATTTACTTCTTCATATGCCTCTTCCTCATCAGCCTCTAATTCGTCCTCTGAGTCACTCTCTAACTCATCCTCTGAGTCATCCTCAACCACTGCAGGATTAGCCTTTTCCTTCCCTTTTGCACAACATGTAGGCACATCTAGAGCATTCCTAGGTACAATGTCCAAGTACATGGTCTCGTCATCGACACCAATATGTTCATTATCTGGTAAAGGATTTCTAAGATAATCATCCTCTGTGGCAGAACCGCCTAAATTAATACCCTCACAAGAGTACTTGTCTTCCATTAGACACTAAGTACTCAAGGGAGCGCACTAATTTAATCGATTCTGTCGAGCACACCCCAACGGGAGAACTCGATAAACCACAAATTTAACCAGGATACAATCGAGTACGGAACTTACATCACTTAATTCATTTCATACAATAAGAGTCTTAAAAATTTATTCATTACAAAACCAGAGTTCAGAGTGCGGAATTTAAAACAGCGGAACTGAAATAAACTTCTAGCGGAACGCGATACAAGGATTCCGTCTGTGCCCACCAGATGAATCCTCCACACAAAGCTACTCCTCAAGCTGAACCTGCAAAGGGGAAATAAACCCTGAGTACACAATGTACTCGCAAGACTTACCCGACTGGGAATTATATATATCCCGACTCTCAAGGATATGAGTAGGCTATATGGCTTACTGGTTTAGTTTATTTGCGAAAAGCATTACTAAGCATAAATCCTTACTTCAAGTTATTAGCCGTATTTTAGTTCAATAGCTAATCATACTATGTAAGCTGTGTCTATTTGCAAGCATGTGGTAAGCAATCAGATACATCTTTAACCTCTTTTCCAACTTCCATTTCTTACTACGATGCCAGAATAAAGCCCTCGCCGTACCGTTCATTGAACGGCGATTCGCGAATCAATTTGCCCAGCTGGGTGCCCCGAGAGACACACTCCCCGCCTGCATCCTAGACACAGACGAGAACAACTTGCTTTCCCCGCAGGGGCTCCAGGTCCCCTGTCCGAACTTGGACTCCAAGCCCCGACATTACCAGCCTGGCCGTGTAATGCGGTGCAAGGACCTCCACCATCCCGCCCCCCATACAGCCCGGTCCAGACGAGGCCGGAACGCAAGACAAGAGAGAGCAAGCCTTCCGAGCTCCCATAAACACGTATGTGTTCGGGACAAGGAGATGCGTGGCTTAACCTTCAACCCTTAGCAACGATTGGTCCTTAACCGACGCGGACGGGAAACCGTGTAACCAAATTAAGCCTGTGGCCGCAGGACATAACTTGTTACACACCACCAAGACCCATACCATATCCCTGTCCGGTCAATATATTTCCTTTCCACCACTTTATCCATGTGAGTAAAATAATAAATCCTGTTGTGAGTAACGGCAGGTTACTCACGCTACCGATATCCTAACCATAGCAGCTACATCGAACCTAAACTAGTAGGACTCATAGGATAGATATATATATGCATGTGGGTTTCATAAAATTCCTACAACGTAAATCCACAACATATATATCTTAATAGATTCATAAAAATAGGGGTTATGCACCGGGGCTTGCCTTGGGCAAGGCGGGTCACCGAGTCGGTCACCCACAGCTCCCGGAACTCCCGAGACTCCTGGGGACGCCTCCCGGTCCGGGAAACTCCTCCACGTACTCCTCGATCACCTCCTCGTACTCGACGTCGTCGGGGATCGACAGTACGGACTCGTTCTCTACATGCATGCGATAATAATGCAATAAATAAAGGCAACAGCAACTCTTAAAATAAAACACCCATAAACTAAGCTACCAGCTAGCTCTAACGACTAACATGTTTAGCTAAGTATTATCATTTCAAGTCAAGCAATTATAATTAGCTTTCTTATTTCTTTAGCATATACTCTAAGTAAGGTACTACTTTAGCCACCTTATTAAATTAATTATTTAGAGCTACGGCCACTACAGAGAGCACATACGTAAAACTTCTAAAGCTAACTAATGTACCAACCAGCAAGCAAGCTTTGACTCTACCCATATTACGAACTCACGGACTACCAGCACCAGGTATAGGGAACTGTTTAATAAACTATCAATTTTATACTCATGCTATTAATTAAATATCGAGAGCCAGAACAATTATGGAAGCCCATTGTTATTTATTGCAGACCTAAATCATTAAGCACTAGACTAATTAATCTACTCTAGCACCAAGCAGAGAACACCTGGGGTCTATCAAAATTAGAATCATGATTTTAGGACTTATCTTCGAATTTATATAAATTCTACGAAGTCAAGTAAATTTGATGCACAACTGAAAGAAGAAGCTAATAAGCTTTTTGACGGTGGAAACCTCAGCTCGGAGATGGTGTTGGCCGAAGCGGAGGCTGACCAGACGACGCTGGCCACGAGTGACCGAGCGGCTCGGCAACGTCCTGTGGAGGACGCGGCCGTAGCAACGCTCGAGGGGGTTTAGCAGGGGTGCGCAAGGTGGAGAGTGAATTAAAGCCGAGACGGAGGTGCCATGGAATTGGAGGCTGAGACTCTGGGTAGCTGGTGTCTTAAGGCGCGGCGCTCTCGGCCTCAAATGGACGGACGATGAAGAAAACTCCAAATATTAAATGGAGCCTGACACGGCACAGGTTAAGTGAGAGAGGTACTGGTGACTCATTGTATTGATGGCGAAGTACAGGATGTGAGGCTTGAGGTGATCTCTCCCTGCCGAAATTAATGGCGCGTCCAAGCGGCCATGGTGGCAGGAAAGATCAGGGAGCGGCAAGCACGCTCGGCTTGTTCTTGCTTTGACGGAACGCTAATCAAAACAAGGTGAGGTCGGATGGCTCAGGGATTTGATAGCTGAGTACTAGACATGATAAAGGCTTGAGATGACCTCTCCCTGCCGAACGTAATTAAGCCATGGTGGCAGGGAAGAACAGGGAGAGACAAATTGTTCTAGTACACAACGTGCTTGAGGCTGTAGTTCCAGGTTTGGCCACGTACTGAACCTACTGGTGCAGCAAGCATGAGCACGTACGTGCTTGCAGTGATGATTTAGGAGAAAAGCCCGTGCGGCAGAAGTGCCATCATTTGCAAGACGACGGCGAGCGGCCACTTGTGCACGAACGACGCGACGGCAGCGGACGCCAGGACGACGCTGTGGCGAGGCGAGCAGATAGGGCTGCCCTGGAGCTACCGCTACGTAGCTCTGGTGAACGTGGACGCCCCAGTGGCGATGCGACGGCAGCTGCAGCGTAACTAGTGATCAGCGAAGCGGGCAGAGCAGCGCTCGCGTGGCCTCATGCCGCTCAGCGGCACACAACGCGTCGACCGCGAGGGCAGAAAAGCCAAAGGCGGAGCCGAGCACGTCCGGTGTCCTGTCGTGCATGGCTGTGCGGTGCATGCTTCCAACAAGTAGGCAGCGTCTCGAAGTGCATGTGTACGTATGTGTTGCTGGATGAGCATGTACGTGTGCATGCTTGCAATTACAAGCTGCAGTAGCCAGGTGCGTGTGTGCGTGTGTGTACGTGACTTGGGGATGAATACGCGAATGTGTGGTGGGTGGTTTTGCTTTTCATTTTTTTTTTTTCTTTTCCTTTAAGCATAACACATAGAAAACTTATATTTATTTACAGCAAATACTTTAAGTTGAACATCAACGTTCAACTGCATTTATTATCTAAACTCAGTTAAGCCACTTGCTAAGCATGAAATATTAATTATTTAATACTGACATTCATTTTTCTAGTGTTTAGACGCGACATGCATTAAAGGCAACAAACTTGATTAAGACAACACAGCATGCAATACAGATTAATATGATGCTATTTTAGCAAATGATTTGGCGCGTAACACCGAGGGTGTTACATCCTCATCCTGCTCTATATTGTTTTCAGGCTGCCCTTCAACAACAAACTCCCACAGTGATTGGCTCAAATGTCTCAGAGGTATCACAATAAGATATGAACATCTCTATCACTTTCTCCTTGTTGTGTACATCAAACACAGACATTAAATCCTGGTTTGATTTTACTTCTGGAAAATTCTTAAGAACAATATCATAGTATTGGACATGTGCAACTTCCAAGTAGCCTGGAGGATACTTGTCTACAACTGATTCAATGAAAGCCTTATAATTCGTCAAATCTGAATCAACAACCATCTCAAAACACCATGATTTGACATCCTTTCTAGCCTTTTTAGGATTGCAAAGCAAATGATTTTCAAAAGAAAACTAGTAGCTGGATCCATCCTGTGAGAGGACAATAACAGGATATGTAAAAGAACTATTCTCATCATTGTACCCCTACTGCTATGGAGCTGCTATGGAAAACATGAGAGGGTAACAAACTCACCCTTCTGTAACTTGGTGTCGTGGCCTGGCCGAGCCGTCCTCCTGTGTTGCCGCGCCCGGCCGCCCTTAACGCACCGGCCGTCCCAGAGGCCACGCGGGCCGCCCCCGACGCCGCGCCGGCCTCCTTCGTGGCCGCGTCGTCGGGCACCGAGGCCGTGTCGCCCAGCACAGAGGTCGTGCTGCCCGCCGCCGAGGCCGCGCGGGGCTCCTGCTTGGCCACGCGGGGCGCCTGCTTGGCCGCACCGCCCGTGCCCGTGGCAGCGTCGCCCGCCGTCGAGGCCGCGTAGGGCACCTGCGAGGCCACATCGCCAGCCCCCATCGCACCGACGCCTGCCGCCGAGGCCACGTGGGGCGCCTGCAAGGCCGCGAGGGGCGCATGCAAGGCCGCGCCGCCCACACCCGTGGCCGCTCCGCTATCCTCCGAGTCTGTGCCGCACGCGTCCGAGGCCGAACCACCCGCTTCCATGGCCAGCAGCTCGATCTAGGGTTACGGGAGGGAGTCCGCCACGAGCTCGACTCGGGAAGAACAGGAGCGAGCCCGTGACTCCCTCATCAGGCCAGGAGTTCTTTTTCCTTCCCTGAAAGGGCATTTTGGTCTTCTCCCATTGCCTCACTTGGATAAGTGAGGGCTCACAGAAGTAACAGAAATGTCAAATAGAAAACCAAAACTCGAGTTGAGGACATATAGGAAAGAATTTTAGTTTCAGTGTCAAATAGGATAGAAGCATTATTTTCGGTGTTAAATAGGAAATTTTTTCTCTATTTATTTTGGTATGGAGGGTGCTGAGCATGCTCTTAGAAAGAAACTAACTCAACTATGGTAGTGCAAGCTATGTCCAGAAACGATTTTGGTGTCAACGCTTCATCATCAGTGTAATGCTGTGACATGAAGGGATCTGGTGGCTACACACTTCAATTCAGTTAATTAATTTTGTTCATATCCATAGAGACTGTAATATGGTCACACGTGCATGTCGGACCTTGGAACTGATCATGTCAATTACAGTATTCCAAGGTTTATCATATACTCCTATGTGGTTGCTAACAATATCCATATGGCAACCGGCTGTATGGTTTAATAGAAAGAAACTTCCCAGATCTAAGGGCTTCTTTGGATCCACCATTCCATTTGGGATTGGAAGGTATTAAAGAGAAAATTAGTTCAAATATCCCTCAATTTCCTCCAATTTTAAGGTGTAGAGGTGAATCCAAATGAGTGCTAAAAGGGGGAAAAAACAACAATGGCCAAAGAGGCGAATCTGGAATCATGGTTTCTCCAATAAAAACATATTATAATATATTGCTGTAGGTTGTGACGTGTGAGCAGTAAGTTATTCAAATATTTAGTGATCAATGCTGCCTACCGCCGGCCGGTGCTTGGAGAAGGAATCATACTAGAGTATTATTTACTTATAACAAGTGCCCATTACCCATATGGCCATATCGTGTTCTTCTATTAGACAGGTGCCCAGTCACCTCATCTTTTTTTTTTTATTGCCCCAGTCACCTCATCTTGATTCATGGACATGGCAAAAAGTTCACTCACTACAGTGCAGGTGTGTATTGCCCAATGGCAAAGACGTGATCAGCTAGTAGGAGACGGAGGTCCAGCTAGCATTCGTTGTCCTGTGTGTGGGTATGTAGGCATGAGAGGCTTCAGAAATCAGACCAGAACTAGCTTTTGTCAAGGCGGCGAGAGAGCTTGACCTACAAGTATGAACATGTTAGGATTTAGTAGCATTCCCAAGGAGAGTTATGCTGCAACTTTTCCACGTATATCCAACGTTCAAGAGAGATGAAAGGGCTCAGAATGCTTGGATCCGCACGCCCTGCAGGGCTGGGGTTCCCGCGACGGATGAATCATTTCCGCATTCCAAATTAATGAATTGCTGCTCTCCACCTGCCTTCACGGGTGACGTACATGTCCTGGTTGTAGCGATGATACACGTCATATTTTTCATCGTCTTCCTTTGTCTGCTACCATCGGTGTTCGTACTTCATTATTAGGAACATTTCACTTCAGTGTGCCAGGGTCATCAATTATATTGCCATTAGCCAAATTTTTATAAATCTAACTAAATTTATAAAAAAATACTTCTATTTATGACATATCATTGGTATAATTAGTGCATCTATACTTCTATTTATGAACATACTTTAGCATGTTGGTCAAGGACTCAAGGTTGTTATGGTTCTTGATGACGAATATGGCTCCGGATGAAGGGCTTGCAGGACGTATCGTACTCCTACTAGAGTATTTAGGCTATCCGCAGTGGGATACGCCATCCCATCTGGAATGCCTTTTTACCGGAAAAAAGCCCGCAGCGGGAATGGTAAATGATTCGCTACGGCCGACGTCCGCCATTGCCGGCGACTTCACGAACGTCCGGAACGCGCGGGCGTGGCGAGTGGAGCCCGCCGCCCACCACCCGGCCCGACGCATCCGCGCCCCTCCTCCGCGCCCGCCGTTGCTCCTGCCGCTCGCCGGGCTGCAGAGCGGGGAGCGAGCAGCGGATCGCCCAGCGCGGCACCCCTCCGCCACGGCCTGATCCGCCATGGCCAGAAGGCCGAGCTCGCCTCGCGCCATGTCTAGGAGTTGGGCAGGCCGGGGCGAAGAAGGAGCCGCGCCGCGCCTGCTCCGCCCACTTCCGATTCGAGCCATGTCGACGTCCGCGGCGGGCATGGCCCGGCCTCGTCCCATGGCCCACCCGCCACGTCGGCGCCTCTCCCTTTGCGCGCGCCCGCCCCGCCCAGCGGCGTCGCGCCCCGCCGGCTCCCCTCCCGCTCTGCCGCGCCCCGCCCGCCTTGCTACGCACGCAGCGCCCGTGCGCTCTCACTCCACCCGTTGTGGGGCGTCGCGCCTGCGCGAAACTCAGCGCGCCGCCGCGCCTCCGCTCACCGCGTCGCGCTTCCGCGCGGAAGGCGCGCTGCCCCGCGCGCTCTGCGCTGCCGTGTCACGCCACTGCGTGCCATCCTCCCGCCCGCCCGCTCGTCGAAGAGTTCAATGCGCGATCGCGCGCCGCCTTGGACGACGGCTGGCGGGCGTGGCCGGCGTGGTTGCGGGTGGCGGCGCCTCCGCATCCCCGTCGCCCTGCGCGCCCAGCCCAGTGTCGCAGCAAGGCGGCGGCTGCTATCGGGGCGCTCCACGAGGGCCGCCCCGCCGCGATGCCGACGGCGGCGGGGAGGCGGTCGTCCCGCGCAGGAGCTCCGGGGGAGATAGGGAAAATGGGGAGGGAAGGTGAGAGGGTGCGGCCGTGCGGGCGGGTGTGGTTGTGTGCCGTGGGAGAGAGAGGGAGGGAGGGAGAGAGATTTTTAATAAAATATCCGACGAGTGGGTCCTATAGTGTATAGAGTATGATATAGAGTATGGATGGGTGCAGGAGAAAGTAGTATAGAGTAAAGAATCTTGATAATCAGGATACATAGAGGATAAAAATAGAGGATCACGAGTGCAGATAGCCTTACTCGTAATAACGGTCCTGAATGAATGCCCATTACCCATGTATTTCTACTTTTTATTATATGTCTGCACGCCTTTGCACCTCATGATTATAGACCAGACAATCGGCAATATAAATTCAGTCACCACATAGTAAAACTGCATTCCCGAGATGGTAAAGATGTGATCATCAGCAGTAGGAGGCACAACTAGCATTTGTCATGTCTCATGTCTTTGAAGGTCCGTAGGAATGAGAGGTCAGGATCCAGCCCGGAGCTAGAGTTTGTCCATAGGCTGGAGCTAGGCTACAAGGTTCAAAGAATTGCAGGCAGGCTGGTCCGCAGCTGGCCACTGAGTATCTGTAGCAGTCGTTAGAGTGCTCACGATCAGTCTACTACAGACTCGCAAGAAACGACACGTACTCTGCGGGCTTGTAGCAACCCACATGTGATCTGCATCGAAGTCGTTCTGAGCCTACCGGCCGCCCGGCGTTTTCGTGTTCGCCGGAGATTTGGTAGTTGAGTCCCCCAAAAAAAAAAAAATCTGCTTTGCCCACATGAGCCACAAAGACTTTGTGGCCACTCTGCATGGAAGCCTAAACGTTTGAGGTGTTATAAGGATGATATTTCTAGATAATCAACTTTTAGATTTGTCATTATTTATTATTTTATAAATTTAACGAAATTTATAGAGAAGAATATTAAAGTATATGGCACACAATTATTAGTACCATGAAATGTATTTTTGATAGTGTACTAACTTGTATTATGGATGTTGATATTCATTTCTGTAAGGTCATGTATACTTACAAACAAAATGTCGGGGACCAAAATAACGGCCCCCTAAAGAAAGCCCAACAAACGCAAAAGCGTGGCCCAGCAGGCCTCTCATTTGTTCGAATGCGGGCCACGGCAAGCGTCCAGCCTCCGTCCCGTCCGAGCCCACCCCGCGAGAGGGCTCGGGCGAGTGCCGGTCTCCGTCCCGCCCGAGCCCCCCACAGTGGGGCCTCGGGCGGACTTCCATCTCCGTCCGCCCGAGCCCCACCGGCTGGGGGCCCGGGCGGGTCTCCTCTCCGTCCCGCCCGAGCCCCCGGCGGGGGGCCTCGGACGGAAGTACATTCTCCGCCTCACCCGAGCCTGGCGGGGGACAGGCCTCGGGCGGGTCGCGCCGCACTTCCTGGTCAAACCAGGCCTCCGACTCGGCGTATAACCACCGCCCGCCTTCCCCAGTGCTTGTCGGATGGCAGAGGATGGGGGAGCCGTCCCATCCGGCTTTTACGCCGGGCTCGGGATTGCGTTATCCTTCGCGGTGGAGGCCATGCCAGCCCGCGTGGGGCCTTGTGTTGCCTAATCTTCTGACAGTCAAGTCACCGAGGCTCCAAGGCGGTGGCCGCCCGGGCCAAGGGGCGTCAGCATCATCCTCCGTAAGAGGGTCAGGCCAAGTGGGGCGCCGGTCAAAGCAATAGTCCCTCCCGGGTTTTCTGAGCCCGGGGTGGGCGGCGATTGTCATAATGACGGCTCTCCACTGTGCCAACCACATCATGTACGGCAACAGGAGCCAAGGCCCTCCGGGCCTCGGAGTCAAGGCGGGTCAGAGCTACAGCATGCTGCTGGGGACGGATACGTCCCCCCCGGCCTCTCCGTCGATCTCTACAGGGACGTCCACTTCTTCCGTTGACGGGACGGGGATGCGACCCCTCACAACCACGCCCATGTCTGCGGTGCAGCGCCCTGTGCCAAAGCCCACGTCGGGGCCTTGGCACGGGGATGGCGGCAGACTCAAGGCCGTGACCAGGAGGGAAGAGCAGCTTCCCACGCACGCCAACTCTTTGTAAGCCCGGCCACTCCCTTGCGGCTATAAAGGGGGGGGGGGGCCCGTAGATGGGGACAGGTTGACATAGGCGCACTCCAGCCATTCGACCATCACGAGACTTGGGACCGGCTCCCTCTCTCACTGCTTGTACACCCTACCTACGAGCACTTAGGTGCAAGATAATACAAGTATCTCTCACCCCCACTGGACGTAGGGCCTTCCTTGCCCGAACCAGTATAAGTCCTTGTGTCCATCTTGTACACCATCCGGAGGAGGGAACACGCACCACAAATTCACTCGTCGGGGCCAGGGCCACCAGTTCTAGCACCGACAGTTGGCGCGCCAGGTAGGGGCTGTGCGTGTTTCATCTCTTTTCCCGCCCGGACTTCGGATGGCCGGTGGGGACGCGACGGCGCTTCTCAGGGGCGTTTCGACCTCGACTCTTCTCTCCACCAGCCGCTGGAGCCAGGGACCCTGATCCGATTCGGTGAGCTTGAGTTCGTGTCGACTGGGGTCTAGTTTGACATGGAACTCCTCCCGACTGGGGTTCAGGGACCCCCCGCCGCGTCCCGGCGGATCCTTCCGGCCCGGCCAAGGAGGCGCCGTGGCGCCGCTCGCGCGGCGGACTCTGACAACGCCGGCGGATTTGGAGGAGGACCTCGCGGCGCAGGCGGGCGGCGCCTCTCGCGAGGCGCTCGGCTGGCATCGCCACCACGCCCAGCCGATTGGCTTGGTCAATCTGCTGCGCCCAGCGCGGCGTTGGTCTCCACCGTCATGGGAGCCGGAGGGAGGCGTCCACGGCGCCCGGCGCCCCGCGGGGCAGCTCCTGCGGACATCCCGGCGGATCCGTCCCGCCGCCGAGTACGTGATCGGCAGGAGGCGGCGACGCCACTCCGGCACGCGCTACACCCACCCGATCCGACGCCACCTCGAGAATCACGGAGCGGGGGTTCATCTGGGCACGCTTTCGCCTTCGGCTACCCGACTCCGACTCCCGGGCATATGTATGCGACCCGGCGCGTGAGTGCTTCCCCGTGGAGGTTCGTGATTTCAGCGCCGGCGGCGCGACAGCGACAACGAAAAGCGAGGATCGCGACCCCGAAAGGCACACCGCCCAGGCCCGCTCCGGTGGTTCACGACCCGGTGGATCAAAGCGGCTCCCGTCCACCGGGCAGGAAGCAGCGGACCCCCACCGACCGTAGCAACACCAAGAGCGGAGGACCCGGCGATCACGCCTCGGGGCAGCGTCGGCACACCGTCGAGCAGATCCAGCGACCTCGGGGCCAAGCTTCGACCCCGACCGTCTTCCTTCTGGCGAGAAGATAGATAGCGCTCGAGCAAGGCAACCGCGGCGCTCAACCCGAGCCCAGCGGCGCGGCACGCCCGCGGCGTCCACGAAAGGATCGTCAACGGCGTGGGAGGCGAGCAACCTCCCATCTTCCGGCATGCAAGCGAGCGTCGCTGCCGCGTGCTCCTCCTCCGAGGCGATGCGGAGCCCTCAACTCAGAAGGGCGCCGCATCCGCGGCGAGATGCGGGGCTACATCGAGACCGCCCCTGACCCAGCGGGCCAGGCTCGGCCTCACGCCTTCGCGCTCGGGAAGGGCGAGAACCGCGGGCATCCCCGGGAGGAGCGCAGGCCTCTCCACCAGGATCCCTCGAGCCCGGCTCGCGGCGCATCGGACAACATGGCAGCCTCGGCAGCGGCGGCGGCAGCGCAGCGTCGTGAGGAAGCGGCGAGCGGGATGAAACGCGATCGCCCGGCGCGCGAGGGTGGCCCGCGACATGGACGACGGCGCGGACCCCGGGGGCGCGCCTTCAGCCGGGCAATCCGCGGCCTTCGGTTCCCGTTCGGTTCCGCCCGGCCTGCCAACCTCGCCAAATACTCGGGAGAAAGCGAACCCCCGAGGTTTGGCTCAACGACTACCGCTTGGCCCCCGGTGGGCGGGGCGGATGACGACAGACTCATCATCCGCAACCTTCCTCTCCATACGGGCGCCGCCCGGGCCCGGGCTGAGCACCTTCCGCCCAGGACGATCTCACGGCCAGGGGCGACCTGGTTAAAGTCTTCATAGGGAACTTCGGGGCACATCGTGCGCCACAGGAACTCCTGGGACCTCCTTGTTTGCCGCCCGGAAGCCCGGCGAAGTCACTCCGTGACTTCATTCGTCGCTTCTCCAAGAAGTGCACCGAGCTGCCCAACGTGGCCGGTGCCGCCCTTATCAGCGCCTTCCTAGGCGGGGACGACCTGCAAGGAGTTGGTCCACGAGCTGGGCCGGAAGATGCCCTCCACCGCCAAATGAGCTGTTCGAGGTGGCTACCAACCGCCTCCGGCGAGGAAGCGGTGGGGGCCATCTTCAGCGGTGCCAGCGATAGGGAAAGCAGAAGGATGAAGGAGCGAGAGGGAGCAGCAACCCGCAACGCCAAGAAGAACAAGAGGGGCAAGCGGAGGGGGAAGCAAGGCAAGAAAGAGGAGGGCTCGAGGATGAGCTCGTCGCTGCGGCCGACCTTAAAAGCACCCCGAGGTCCCCGGGGCCCGGGGCGTTCGATGACCTGCTCAAGCCGTGCCCCTTCCACAAGTTCCCCGTCAAGCACACCATGGGGGAGTGTGACTTGGCCTGCCGGTTCTACCGGGAAGCTCCCCCCCCCCGAGGACAAGAAGAAGAAGGAGAAAGAGGACGGAGGCGAGGATGACGGCTTCGAAGATTCATGATGTCTTCATTATCATCGGCGGGCAGTCGGCGAACTTCTCCCCCGCCGAGATCAAGCGCGGCGCGGGAGGTGTTCTCGATGCGCCCGCCCACGCCCCGCGGTACCTGCCGTGGTCGGCCGACGCCTTCACCTATGGCATCGACGACCACCGCCTTACGTGCCGAACCCGGGAGATACCCGCTCGTGGTGGATCCCGTCGTCGGCAACGTTAAACTCACCAAAGGTGCTTGATGGATGGCGGCGGCGCCCTCAGCATCCTCTACTCCGACACCCTCGGCTGCTTTGGGGATGGAGCATCCGCACCTCCGACCTTCCAACTCCCCCTTCCGAGGGGCATCGTGCCAAGCGTGCTTGGCCCCTCGAACAGATCGATCTCCCCCGTCGTCTTGAGCGCCATCGAACTACAAGGAGGTCATCACCTTCGGCGTGGTTGACTTCGGGGAACCTACCACGGCATCCTCGGGCGTCCAGCGTGCAGCGAAGTTCATGGCGGTCCCCAACTACACGTATCTCCTCCTCAAGATGCCGGGCCCCAACGGCGTCATCACCATTGGCTCCTCCCTACGAGCACGCAGCGTTCAAGCTGCGGCGTAGGAGGCCATCGAGCACTTGGCCGAGGCCATGGCCGTCTCCGAGGCTCTCGACTCCAAGTGCCACGCCGGCGCCTTCGAGCCGTCCGGCGGGGTGAGGGAGGTTCCACTTGACCCCTCCACCTCGTCAGGCAAGGCGGTGAAGATACGTGACTCCCTCGACCCTAAATAGGAGGCCGTGCTCGTCGACTTTCTTCGCGCGAACATCGACATCTTCGGCGTGGAGTCCTCGGATATGCCGGGCATTCCGGGGATGTCGCCAGCACTCCCTTGATATCGGGCCGGGTCCGGACCGGTGAAGCGGCGTCTGCGCCGATTCGACGAGGAGAAGCGCAGAGCCATCGGCGAGGAGGTGAACAAGCTTTTGGCGGCCGGATTCATCAAGGAGGTGTTCCACCCAGTGGCTATCTAATCCTGTAATGGTTAGGAAAAGAGTGGGAAGTGGAGGATGTGTGTAGACTACACTAGTTTAAATAAAGCATGTCGAAAGTCCCTTTTCCTCTACCACGCATCGATCGGATAGTCGACTCCACCTCGGGGTGTGAGCTCTTATCCTTCCTTGATGCTTACTCCGGCTACCACCAAATAAGGATGAAGGAGTCCGACCCGGCTCGCAAGCGTCCTTCATCACCCCCCTTCGGCATGTCTTTGCTACGTGGCGATGCCCTTCGGGCTCGAGGAACGAGGGGGCCACGTATCGGCGATGCATGCGGGCGTCTTCGGCGACCACATCGGCGAGACCGTAGAGGCCTACGTCGGCGACATCGTGGTCAAGACAAGAAAGGGCGGACGACCTTATTTCGACCTCAAGATCGCTTTTCGGTGTCTTGCAGCCAAGGCGTCAAGCTCAATCCCGAAGTGCGTCTTCGGGGGGTCCCCCGAGGCATGCTTCTTGGGTTCATCGTCTCAAGCGGCATCGAGCCCAACCCGGAGAAGGTAACCGCGGTAACGAGCATGGGGCCGATCAAGGACTTTGAAGAGGCGTGCAGCGAGTCATGGGCTGTCTTGCGGCCCTCGGCCGCTTCATCTCATGGCTCGGCGAAAAGGGTTTGCCCCATGCCGCCTCTGAGAAAATCCGGCGTTTCTCCTGGACTTCCGAGGCCCAGGGAGGCCCTCGACAAGCTCAAAAGCCGCCCTCACCCGGCGCCCGATCCTCGTCCCTTTGCGCGAAGGAGAACCCTCTCCTCTTATGCGTCGGCTGCGACCACCCGGGTGGTCGGCGCGGCCATCGTCGTCGAGAGGGGGGAGGAGGGCCACGCGCTGCGGTCGAGCCGGTCTACTTCATCGGCGAGGTGTTGTCGAGACCAAGATCCGCTACCCGCAGATTCAGGAAGCTCCTCTGCGGTGGTCACGGCCGCGGCGCAAGCTCGGCACCGCCGACGCCCACCCGTGGCGGTGGTCTCTTCCTTCCGTTGGGAGAGATCCTCCAGAACCGGGAGGTCTCGGGGCAATTCGCCAAGTGGTCCGTCGAGCTCATGGGAGAGACCCTCTCCCTGGCGCCCGGGGAAGGCCATCAAGTCCCAAGTCTTGGCCGATTTCCTCGCGAGTGGGACGAGACACCCGGCTACCGCCACCGCAGCTCAACTGGCCGAGAATCTTTGGGCGATGTGCCGACGGGTCACGATGAAGAGGCCGGGCCGGCGCCCGGCCTCCTCTTCGTCTCCCCCCCTCGGGGTACACATGCGATGCGTGATCGCCTCTACTTCCAGCGTCAAACAATATGGCGGAAATGCGAAGGCCTACTCAGCGGGTTGAAAGGTCGCCATCGAGCTCGGCGTCAAAGCGCCTCGGCGTTCGGGCGACTTCGCGGCTCGTCATCGATCAAGTCATGAGGACTCAAGCTGCCCACGACCCCAAGATGGAGCGTCTTTGCAAAGGCATGCGCGCCACTGGAGGACAAGTTCGGCGGCCTCGAGCTCAACCACGTCGTCAGAAGGTACAACGAGGCCGCCGACGAACTTCGCCAAGATCGCCGCCGGAAGAACCCGGTTCCTCCCGACGTCTTCACCCAAGACCTCTCGGCTCCCTCCGTCACATTCGGTGAGGCGGGAAGAGGCCTTGGAGGCAGCCCCGCCTCCAGATGGGGGCTGGGAAGTCATCAGGGTCCCTTCTACGTCACGAGGTCCCCTCGGCTTCCAAGGCGCTCTCGGCGGCCGGGGCCGGGTCATGGAGATCGGCAGGGGGGAGACCAGAGGCCAGCCTCGAGCCGGATTTGGAGAGAGCCGTGCCTCATTTGGATCGTCGAGGCATCCTCCCGAGGACTTCAACCGAGCCGGGCGCATCGTGAGAAGAGCGAAATCCCCGTCGTAGGCCGAAGGCAGAGCTCTACAAGCGAAGCCCCTCGGGGAGTCGGCGGCGATGCATCACGATCGAGAGGCGGCCTCGCCCTGGTTCGCAAGATCACGCCCGGGTGTGCGGCCACCACGCCGCCCCCAGCTCCCGTCGTCGGCGCCTTCCGGCGGGGGTTTCTGCGGCCGACCGCGGTGGCGGGCGCCACCAAGGTGGTACGCACCGAGGGGTGTGTCGGTACTCTGGCGTCGAGGCCACACCCGGCTCGGGCCTCCCGGACCATCCCAATCACATGGCCTTTTCGCCGTATGGGGACTGGACCTTGTAGGACCCCTCAAGAAGGCGCGGGGGCTTCACTCATCCCCTTGTCGCCATCGACAAGTTCTCCAAATGGACGGCGCCCCGTCACCAACATTCGGTCGGCGGCGGTGCTCTTCTTCACCGACATCACCCATCGTTTCGGAGTCCCAAACTCCATCATCACCGACCATGGCACCCGGTTCACGGGCGAGAGTTTCGAAAACTTCTGCGGCGAGCACCGGATACGCATCGTGCGGTCCCGGTTGCGCGCCCCGAGACGAGCGGGCAAGTGGAAGCGGGCCAGCGGGATGATCTTTGCAGGGACCGAAGCCTCGGATCTTCAATAAGGTCAACAAGTTCGGCAAAAGGTGGCTCGAGGACTCCCCGGTCCTCTGGAGCCTCGGGGCGGCGACAAGCCGAACCCACGGGGTTTCGCCTTTCTTCCTAGTATACGGTGCCGAGGCCATGCTGCCCACCGACTTGGAGTTTGGGTCCCCAAGGCTCGGGGGCCTCTGACGAGCCACGAAACCAAGTGGCTCGGGAGGACTCATTGGACACGCTCGAGGAAGCTAGGGGGCGCCGCCCTTCTACACTTTCGACAAGATACCAGCGGTCTCTCCAAGCGCTACCACGGCCGTCGGGTTCGGGTCGAGATCTCGGGGAAGGCGTCGGTGCTCCGTCTCCGCCAAGACAACGAGAGGGCGCCACAAGCTCACGCCGCCTTGGGAAGGGCCCTTCATCATCGCCCGAAGTCCTCAAGCCGAGACGCGTACAAGCTCGCCAGCAAGCCGGCGAAGTCCTCAACTGCGCTTGGAACATCCAACGGCTACGTCGCTTTTACCCTTAAAATTCCAAGCATTGTACATACGCTTTGTACATTTCGTTAATAAACACCAAGTCCTTGGGCGTTTCCCCAAGACATAGCGTTTTTTCCTCAATAGGACTCGGTGAGACTTGGTTTTGTCTTACCAAAACCAAGCCTCCCTCGAGGGGAGCTAGAAAGGGGGAACCCCCTCACGAAAAGCACCAGCGAAAATCCTTTTTCGTTTTCACGGCTATTCTTCATAGACTCTACGTTCCCAAAGGTCTCGTGTATTTAGTTAAGGGCACGCATTTGGAGTCACCCGAGGCCGAGGCGGCCGAGCCAGCGAGGCCACCTACGCCCGGCGCTCACGGTACCTCCGCTTGCGGCCCTCGGCCAAGGGGACTCCGAGCCTGTGGGGAAGTCACTCATTGCGAAAAGGCAACGGGACCGTGACAATCAACGCGATCCCTACCTTCGGCTAAAGGGCGACTCACGGCTGCAAAGCTCCCCCACGACTAAGTAACGAGCACCACGGAAGGGAAACACGAGAGATAACGAAAGAGTCGGCATACGAAACATAAGGCCTCGACGGGCCAAAGTCTTAGGCGACAGAGAAAAAACAAAATACTAATCAAGTTTTTACGGACACACTTTCGGCCGAATTACGGAGGATTCAGCAGGGGGGGCATCCGACCCCCCCGGCCCTGGCGTCGGCACTGCGGTGTCGGCCCCTTCGGCGACACTAGGGAGGATAGCCGTGCAGGAAGTGCCCGCCCGGCCCAGCGGGCGTAGCTTCTTCGGCCGATGGAGCGGCTCGGCAAATACCTCTCCCTCATGACCCTCCTCGTCCTCGGCGGCGGCGAGGCCCCCCTCGGAAATCTTGGGGAGGTCGGGGTCGTAGTGGGAGAGGGTCATCGCCGGGGTGTGCGACACCCGGTCGAAAGCCGGGACTGGCGGCGCGGACAGCGCGCCTCCCTAATGCAGGCGCGCCTCCGAGGCGGCCGGGATTTACCGGCGGGCTCGCCCGGACCTCGGCTGCCGTGCAAGCGGCTCCGACCCTTCTTAGGGGGCGTCGAGCTCGCCTGCTTGAGGAAGTAAGCGGCTGCGCGCGACAAGCACGCCCGCTGCTCAAGAGCGACTTCTTCCTCGGCTACGCATCCGCCAAGGGTCAATCTACGGCGGCGAAGCAAGGATATGGGCGCCCAAACATAAGACTTACCTTCCGTTTGCATGACCTCCTCGCCCCAGCACCTCGAGCTGTTGGCCTCGTTCGGCGCTTGACCAAGCTCGGCCCGCATCATGGTGACATCATTGACATAGAGCTTTGGTGATCGGTTTCCATGTTCACCGGGTTCTCCGTCCAACGTCCCAATGGTGTCGGACGACTCGACAAGCGCCGTCCTCATCACCTCCTTCTCGGCCGGGCCGGTCGAGCTCCGACGAACGCTTCCGACCCTCGGAGGCCTCAGCCTTCAGGTCCGCGACAAGGAGGCGGAGGTCGGCGTTCTCTTCGTTCCGGGCAACTAACTCGGCACGCAGCCGGTTTGCCTCCTGCCGCTGAAGGTGGAGCGCCTCGTCAAGGCCAGCCCTCAGTCGGAGAAACTGCGACTTCTCCCGGGAGAACTTTGCCAGGTCCTGCGACAATCAGAACCAGCGAGTTAGCCATCTCCGGGCACCCGTGTTAAGGTAAGGGTTTCGAGCATTTGTAATACCTTCAACATTTCGGGGAGGTCCCTTGAGAAGATCGAGGAAAGCAGACGCAAGGCCAGTCGTCGGCCCGGCCCAAACGTGCCAGTCTGCTCCCACCGAGTGCGCTCAGGGGCGTCGTCCGGCATAGGCTGGCCGGCCCCCTGGGTTCGGCGGTCCGTCCAGACGGATCCGTGGCGGCCCCTCCCCGGGCTTCGCCAAAAGCGAAACCACCCCGGCTCGAGGACCCCTCGGCGGGCGCGCCCTTGATCGGCGGCCCCGCACGATCGCCACCGGAGGAAGCCGTGTCCGCAACGGCCACCTCTTCAACCCGCATGGGGGCAGTCTCCTACGAGGAGGGGATCTCCACCACCTCTGCGTCATGGCGTGGCCTAGGGGCGGGACAGGCGCCCGCTCCTCCATGGCCATGTCGGTCGTGGTCACCGAAGCAGGCGCCGTCACGGCTTCCGCGACAGGCGTCGTCGAGGCCTCGGTACCTGGGGCGCCGCGCCCTCTCCGTCACGGTAGGAGGTGGCTCCTTGGTTGGCGCCGACCGCCTCTCCCTCGGTCGTCGGCAACACCGCCACTTTGCCGGGGCCGGGCGGTGGCACTCGCCGACCCAGCTCGTCGCCTCATTTGCTTCTGTGGGAGCAAGCGGTCTTTGGGCCGTCTTGCGCTTTTGGCTACACGGTGGCAAGGAGGTCGGGACTTGAGAGGAAGAAACGAAACAAAAACAATGGAAGACTTAAAGAGGGAGAAGGCTCACCCGACGGTAATTTGGTACAATCGGCTCGCGGGCCAGCTCGTCGGGGCTCCGACTTGAGGGTAATCCTCGGCCTGCGACGGAGTCGCGGGCCGCAGGTACCCGGCCCTCCGGCGTCGCCGCCTTCTCGAGCCGAGCCCAGCGCTTCACCCTCGGCGGTCCTCGTCGCCGCCTCAGGCGGCCCCAAAGGCCAGCGTCAGGAGCTGCCCCAGGCCGGGCTGGTGGTGCGGGACGGACTTCGGAGGGCCTCATCCCTCCCGACGGGGTCACATCTCCGGCCGCCCCAGTATGGCCTCGGCGGAGTGAAGGGCGGGGCGGCGTCCTCCAACGGCCCGCAGCGACCACCCTCTCTCTTCATGAGGGCGATCGGCCCGGGTTCCTTGCGCAGCCTCGGCTCACAGGGAAAGCCCAGAGGCCGGAGGCTGCTTGGTGACCTCCTCCCGCTGCCAGCCTCTGCCGCAGCGCATCACGAGGACGGGGGCTGAACCAGGCGACTCCTTGACCTCTCCCCCTCCATGAAGCCGAGGAAGTCGTAATCCTCCCCTCGTCATCCTCATCATCGTCATCGGCGGCCCGGTGGTGTCGGGCGTTGGCTCTCGGGGGAGTCCCTCATCCGCTGCCGGCGCCGCGCGGCTTGTCAGCTCATGCCGCTCGTTACGCTGCGGACATTCTGTCCGACTTCTTCTTCTTCTTCTCCCTCTGCTGCTCGCGAGGGGCCTTGTTCTTCTCTTTCTCGCGGAGATGGGGGGCTTGGGCGCTTTTCGGCTTCGGCCAATCCCTGCGGCGAAAAAAGAGCAAGATGAGGATAAAGGGAGGAGGCAAACAACAACCAACGCGCGCCGACGCGAAAACTCACCACGGAGGCGGCATTACGGTGGGGTCGCATCGCAACCTGTAGAAATTAGAGGCGTCGGTCACCGGCGCCGCCTTCTTGGTCCGCTCGGCGATCTCGGCGTGATCAAGGTCGGCCGGACGACATCCTCGCCCGGCCCGGGGGCCGCCTTCCCCATGTCCAAAGGCGGGGGCGCCTAAGCATGAGGGGCGAGAACTTCGCTTAGTGGGCGGTGGAAGGCGATGACGTGTCCAGCACCTTCATACGGGTCAACCTCCTCGGTAGCGGAACACCTTCTCCGGAGGATGACCCTCTGCAGGATCTCCTCCCTTCCACCTCGCGGGCTCCCGCGTCGAACACCTCCCGGTGTGTGGCGGGGCAGGTGGCAGTCGTTCGGGAGGTAGAACCACTGGCCGCCCGGCCGCGGTTGGAGAGGTCGGCCGGCCCAGGGACTCTGAATCCCGGTTGCGAGCCGAGGCTGCGGCATGCGGTTGCCCGATCTTGAGCCGGATATCCTCTTCCCCCCTCTCGCTCTTGAAGAAGAGAGGCGCCCTCGAAGAAGTGGAGCCGAGAGGTCCCGGTGGACCTCGACCCCAAAAGCCCTCACATAGGGCGGCCGAACACCGCCAGTGCGTGATGGAGTTGGGGTTGAGATGTTGCAGCTCGAGGGCCGTAGTACTCGAGGATGGCCCTCAAAAACCGACCCCGGCATCCGAACCCGTTCTCATGGAAGGCCGTGAAACTCCACGGCGTATCCACGAGGCGGGTGCGAGGGCACATGGTCGGCCGGCGGGACGATCCACTCGGGGGAGGCCTTGTCGGCGCGGGAGGGGAAGCCCTTCCCCACGGCGTCACCGGCTCGGACAACGTCACGGGCTCGTCTCCCACTCCTCCACACCGATGATCTCGGGCCTCGGCGCCATAGCAACGGCCAGGCGGGGCGGGTCTGGGCAAGTTTTCTCTCTCCCGCTCCCTTTTTTCTCCCTCGGCGCTCGAGCGGGCAGGCGGCAATGGCGGAGAGAACAGTGGGGAAGCGGCGAGGCGAGAGGGGGGGGAGAGGAAGGCCGGCCACGCGACCCCCGCCTGCAGTACTTATACCGGGCGTTTCCCTTCTTTGCATTGCTTGCGTATCAATCCACGATACATGTGTCGATTACACAGTAGTGTGGCGACCAAAGGCGATAGCACACCAGCGGTCCACGACCACCGCAGGGTCAGGCGCACCACCGCCTTGTTGCACAACCCGCCCCGCACAAAAGATCCGAGGCGCAAGACCGAGGCCTGCCCACGCTGGCGTGGCCCACGGTGGAAACCGCGGCGCCGCGCATCACATCCACCGTGGGGCCCACGACCACCGCAGCGGCAAGCTGCCGCAGCGAGGGAAGTGGGGCCCGCCACCTCCCAGCGTGGCGCTCCACATCCCAGCGCCTGCCACACGGGAAGCGCGCCCGGCGAGCAGCGGCGGTTTTCCTTCTCCATGAAGAGCGAGGCGGCGGCCCATTTACGGCCCGGAAGGCGGAGGCGGCCCATCTCGAGGGGTTCGGCGGCCGCCTCGGGAGCAACGAGTCGAGGGCGGCTTCGGGACGGCCTCATGCACAGCCTAGCCCCAGCGCAGCGTAGCGTCCACCATAGCGACATCCGAGGCCCGGCATGGCGGCCGAGTAGGGGGATCCAGCGTGGGAGTGCATCATGCCCTCGGGACCGGCGGGACGGGACCCGAGCCCCGCCTCCCGAGGCATGCCCGTGCGGCTCTTATGAACCGCCCCTCCGGGCCCAGCCAACCCCTAGCGAATGGGGCACCAGGCGGTTCACTTGGATCCACCCGTTAATAGCTCACGGGATCAGTCGTGTTCGACACTCGTCGGCGATAACACGATGAGGTCCACCCTCCTCCCTGCGGAAGGGACGGAGTGCGTAAAAACTAACGACCAAGCACCAACCGGCTCCCCCTCGGCGCTGCGAGGGGCTAGGGGGACTTTCCCCCAGCGAGCCGTTCGAAAAGGCGTCCTAACACTCTTCGAACCCCGGACAAGCCCGGCAGGCCGGGGCTCGGCGCCACAATCGTTTCACCACAAAGACCGTCCAAGACCTCGGACGAGCACACGCTCCTCCGAGGCCTCGGGAGGCTACCGGCCCAGGTGCGCTTCATGGCGCTTATTGGCTTTCTCGGCTCCGAGACAACCACAAACCACACCGTGCGAACTAACTACAAGCCCTCGATGATCCTCCATTCTCCTCCGAGGCCTCGGAAACTACACCCGGCCAGGGGTAAAACTGCAGCGCGCTGCTGATGAGACATTTGCAACCAAGGCAATCTTGCTCGGCCTCGGAAGCTTGAGTGCACCCTCTCCCGGAGGAGGCTCGGGAGGGGGAATCTTGTTAGGGACAAAAATAACGGCCCCAAAGAAAGCCCAACAAGCATAAGCCGTGGCCCGGCGAACCTCTCATTCTCATTCGAATACGGGCCACGACGGCGTCGGCCTCGGGTCCGTCCGGCCCCCCCCCGGGAGGGGCTCGGGGCGATCACCCATTCTCGAGATCCAGAGCCCCCCCCCAATTTGGGGCCTCGGCGGACTTCCCGTCCCGCCGAGCCCCCCATTTGGGGCTTCAGGAGGCGGGTGTCTCTCCGTCCCGCCCGAGCCCCCACCGGCTGGGGCCTCGGACCGGAAATCATTCTCCGCCTCACCGAGCCCCGGGCGGGGCAGGGCCTCTCGGGCGGGTCGCCGCACTTCTGGTCAAACCCGGGCCTCAGGCTCGAAAATATAACCACCCGCCCGCCTTCCCACGATTGCTTGTCGGATGGCGGGGAGGATGGGGAGCCGTCCCATCCGGCTCTTACGGCGGGCTCGGGGATGCGTTATCGCCGCGGTGGAGGCCATACCCCGTGCTTGTGGGGCCTTGTGTTGCCTAATCTTCTGACGAGGTCAAGTCTTAGGAGGCTCCAAGGCGGTGGCCGCCCGAGGGCCAAGGGGCGTCAGCGGCATCATCCTCCGTAAGGGGTCGAGGCCAAGTGGGCGCCCGGTCAAAGCAATAGTCCCTCCGGGTTTTGAGAGCAGGGGTGGGCGGCGATTATCATAATGCGGCTCTCTTTGTGCCAACCACATCATAATGCGACAACGAGGCCAATGCCCTCGGGCCTCAAGGTCAAAGGCGGGTCGAGCTCTGACATCTTTCTTTGGGACGGATCACGTCCCCCGGCCTCTCCGTCGATCTCTCTGAGGGGCGTCCACTTCTTAGTTGGCGGGGCGAGGGGGGATGCGACCCCTCACAACCACGCCCATGTCTGCGGTGCGGCGCCCCGTGCCAAAGCCCGTCGGGGCCTTGGCGCGGGATGGCGGCGGACTCAAGGCCGTGACCCGGGGAGGGAAAAGCGGCTTCCCACGCCCGCCAACTCTTTGTAAGCCCCGGCCACTCCCTTGCGGCTATAAAAGGGGGGCCGGGGGCAAATAAACGAGGGACAGGTTGACATAGGCGCACTCCGGCCATTTGACCATCACGAGACTTGGGACCGGCTCCCTCTCTCACTTTGCTTGTACACCCTACCTCACGAGCACTTAGGTGCAAGATAATACAAGTATCTCTCACCCCCCCCCTGGGCGTAGGGCCTTCCTTGCCCGAACGAGTATAAATCCTTGTGTCCATCTTGTACACCATGGGAGGAAGGAACCGCACCACAAATTCACTCGTCGGGGCCAGGGCCACCAGTTCTAGCACCGACACAAAAGTTTGACAACAACTAGAGATTAATTTATTTGGAAGCGGAGGAACTGATATCATGCATCAACACCGTACCTCAGCATGTCATATTGTGTAACCAATACAAAGTGTGCGTGTTGCAGTCCTCATTTGATCTCTACTATAATAGAATACTTAAATTATATTCCGTCCACCCAAGAATACGTCCCCGTGAGGGGCCTCCCCAACCATCAAAGGAAGATGTGCAGGGGAATTAGTCTCTATTAAAATCAAAGGCTAATAAACACCCCACTCAGATTTCAACACGATCCGATGGCCAGGATGCCTTTCAGGCTTCAGCGCCCATACCAGGCTTCGACGCACGGCGCCTCCGCTTCAACGCACGCACGGCGCTAATCACGTCGCTCGCGAGCAGTTGCCATCGCACACACGCGCTCGCAAAAAAGGAACACCCGGCACTCCCGAGCGATTGCCATGGCACGCAGGACGCTCGCCTTCCCCTTCCCCTTCCCCTTCCCCTTCGCTCGTGACCTCTCGGGAGTTGCGACGCACGCCTAGGTTGGTGGCGGTGCCTCCCTCTCCGGCCGGCACCTCCTTCCACTCTGGACGGCACCGAGCCCCTCTCTCCGTCCTCGGCGAGCGCCTCCGTCTCCTCATCCCAGTCCGGCGGACGGCTAGGGTTTCGGCCAGTGCGCCGCCACGCCCGATGCAGGCTCCCCCACCGGCGCGCCTCCCTCTTCCTCGCCTACATCGACCAGCGCCTCTCTCCCTCCTCGAACAACGCCTCCCTCTCCTACTCCCGGTCCGCCCGGCGGTGGCTCCATCAGACCCCTGAGAATGCACGGCAATTGCAAGTGGAGGCGCGACGAGGCCAAGGTGCGAGGAGGCCCCGATTTGTAGTTCTTCTCCTCCCTCCTTCAGGCTCCAGGTATTTCCCATCTCGAAATTGGATTTTTCAGCGATACTTCATATTAGACAAGTTTCGTAGGATATGCAATCGCTTCCTCAACGTCTCAGCTAATCTTACCTCTTCTATTTTTCCCTAATTTTACTTTTACGACAAAGGGAATAGGAGTCGTTCCCTCACTCTGCCAATCTATTGATGTCTCCGCTGTTGCTAAAAGCCCGCAACCAGCATATACGAGCTATATGAATGCATACAACCAGCCTATTTGCTGACGAGATCCAATGTTCATTTTAATTCTTGTAGCAGAATTTTCATCGTGTCAGTTTGAACCAGAAATTATTTTATACATCCATCTTTGTAACTGGTTTTTATATTTTAGGTGAATCAATTAATATGAAGAGGTACTGTCAACTCTTTCCTTCGTTCTCAGATCTGAATCGAATTTCTGCATGCCTATTATTATGTAGAGAGCCTAAACCAAAAGAAAAAAAAAAAAACGAATTGGCCATGATTATTATTATTGCTCATGATTAGTATTTTTTACCCTTTGCAGGATTACCTTGTGTCCACTGATACAGCCATTGTAGTGTTGCCGTTGCGCTCCATAACAAGAGGCAAGTGTGTTAAGCATTGTGTGTATGGATTTCTATTTCAGTTAGGTACATATATTTGATTATTGCTTCTACCATGTTGTTTATCACAACAGCTTAAAGGAATTGCTCAGATTTTGTTGTGTAATTGTACATGTACATGGCCCTGGTGCCGACAGATGTGTTGGGCCAAGACATACAACTCGAAACGTAAAAGGGGCTCCCTTCGAAACCCTATAGTTACTGTATCACTATACTGATTTTGATTTTTTTAGGAAGAGGGAGGCGCTCTACATGGTGGCGTAAGCTTTTCTGTTAATCTTTTATGCTTTATTCTAATTTTATAGTGTGCTATATCTCCTTGCTGTGACATTTTTCATTCTGTTTTAGGATGCTAGGCCATGCTCACCTTGCACCTGCCAGTTTGATGGAGGGGGGATGGTCCTTATGACCCACTTGCACACCATGTTTTTGTTGAAATGGCTCAGATGATTCATTTTTACATGTATTTTGATTCTTGTAATCCATACATATAGCTTAGCGCCTACCGGTTTAGTGATCGCATGTGCTGTGTGCAGGAAAGAAAATGACTACTTGACTGACGTCCTAGAGAGGAAGAAGTCACTGAATCGTTTTTTTTTTCAAGGAGGCCAGCAACTACAATCTCCTCAAGGTGGAGAAGATATGCTTTTCAAAACCTGTGGTTGCTAGCTTTAGATTACAGCTATTCCAACAACCTTATACGTTGTGATTAACAATTCTTTTTACTTGAATAAATATTCACTGCATCTTTGTCCATTCATGTGGTAGAGATTGGTTCGTGATGGCTGATACACAGTCTTAATTGAGCATACACAGGCATGACTATTGCTGCTGTTTGGTCATGAGATAGCTAAGCCATGAGATATCATAGGTATTGCTGCTGTTTGGTCAGTCTGAGGTGTACTGAACCTGCAGAGCATAAAATAGATTGCATGACTATCCTACATACTTCTATTTTCAATTCTATTTTTCATATATGATGATAGCCTCATTTGCCAGTTTAGTGTTGATTGAAAATACTTTGGTGTTGCCCAAGTGAATAGAAAACACGTATTTGGAGAAAACTACATATCATTATTAGCACGTTAAGCTGTGCATAAAACGTAGAGTTGATGATAACCTCAAGAGCATTGGTACGCGTTGGTACTTCTGGGAGGTCGATTGGTCCTTGGAATGTAACATGTCAGCTAGCTTAATACGTTAAAAGTTCTAATATGGATTTTTGTTTATATATATGTAGGATTTATGCCATGGTCGCCAACCTGGTGTAACGTTACTTTTTCACCAAATTATGGTGTTCTAGGCTGTTGATTTGTTGGCCGATAGAATTCTCTCGATTTATCTTACTAAAATAAAAAAGGATCAAACATATATGTAGCTTTTCGTCTTGGTTATTTCAGCTGGGCAACAGTCTTGTATGGTCATGCTTTCATGGTTATTTCAGCTTGGATCATGCCCATGTGTCAGAGCAAGCATTTCTTTTTTGTGATGGAGAGATAGGAACATCTGCCTAGAAAATTATTTTTGCTGAATAGACATCTATTTTTGCAGGAACAATAACCCACGTCCCCTGATGGATTCATGATTTATTTTCAGAAAACTTCACGGCTTCAATTAGGCAGCAAATGCCATACAAGTAATCTTGAGCTTTGCCATTACTAAAAATCATTTGCTAAAATAAATGCATTTGCTGGTGTCTAAGTAGCTGGACATTAGCTAAGGTGCAAAATTATTTGCCATGTTTCTGTTATGAAAAATCTAATGACCTATCTGTTCAAGTTATGTAAAGTAGCTGAAGATGATATATCATTGTTTTCTTCTTGGCTATTGACATGTCGAGCTGGTCAATAGGACCCCATCCATGAGATCTTCTCCAAGGATTCAGATGTATCATCATATTTTTTTGGTTGGCTTAATTGGCTTGCTTTTCTGGTAGCTGTGATTCAACCCAGCATTGACAATGGCTGACATCCATGTTTCTGTTATCAAGGTAGTTGGTTTGAGCTGTGGATCAACATCTTCATCGTATTAATCTGCAGGTAAATTATGGGAATCGATGGGTATATGTGAATCAACATTGTGCTCTGCATCTGTAACAGTTGGAGAGCTCCGGTGGTATGGCCGGAAAGGATCCCATAGAGGAGAGGGGGGGATCTGATGGAACACTTGGACTTCAACTTAGGTGATGCCATCAACAGCAGTTTCATGTCACTACTGATATTAAGAAGAAAAACTGAGAAGAGCCTTGCATGATTTTTGTTCATTTAGTTAGCAAATGGAGTTCCTGTAGTTAAAAGGAATGTGTTGTTTCTGACTTTTTGGAGTGTCGAGTCTTCGTTCTTCCACCATGTTGCCAATTTTTATATTTGCTACGACAATATTGAGTATGATGCAATTTTCAAATAGATGTTTTTCCACTGCTTTATTTATTTCTTCAATCTTGAAAAAAATATCATTATTAGTTGTGTTTCATATATGTATTTTCTAGATGTAGCCGAAGAACGCACGGGCACTATACTTAGTGTAAAGTAGCAACCGCATGGTATGGTATACCACCAACCTTGGCACACGCGCGATGCATGCACGCCCTGTGTTTTGGCAGCCGAGGCAGGCATGCGGCTGCACAAGCACAAGCCCAGCGACCGCCACCGACGGAAACGGAAGCTGTACTTGCCCTACACTGCCATATGGCAGCATGTGCCAGTGCGATGCATCCCTGCACGGCACAGGGTCATGAGGCTATCCGTACTTCGTCGTCGTCTTTCTAAATTTATTCTCTATGTGTCTTAATCATCAAGATTATTTACTCTATACATATTTCTCCCGCATCTATTCATACTCTATATCTTCCTCTATCCCAACAACCAGATCATGAGCCCACATGTCATACTCCCACCCGGCGGTCTCCTCCCCCAGCTCGTCTCTCTCTCTCCGCTTCCCTCCCCTCCCTCCTCTGTCCATGCGAGCCGGCCGCGCGGTGGGGAGCGCCGCCTCCTCCCGGCTGCGGGCACGCCGCTGCGGGGCGGCCGCCTCCTCGGCCTTGGCGAGGCGGCGTCGCGGCGAGGCGCCGCCTCCTCCCGGCGGCGCTGGCAGCTGGAAAGCGGCCGCCTCCTCCCGGCCCGAGGCGAGCCGCCCGGCGTGGGGAGCGCCGCCTCCCTAAAGCTGTGGCGCAGCGCTCGGGAAACGGCCGCCTTCTCCCGCCCGCAGGGCGGAGCCCGCTGGCGCGTCGCGGCGATCGCCTCCTCCGGCTCCGAGGGACGGCCGCGGCCGAAAGCCGAGCAGCGCAGGGAGCACGCCCACCGCCCGGCAGCGCGAGCGAGCGCGGGCGCGAGGCAGCGCCCGCTGCAACCCGGCCGTGGGCGAGCTCCGGCGGGTCGAGCCACGAGCCACCGGCGGGTCAAGTGCTCGGCTCCTCTCCGTCGCTGGCTCCCTGCGCCCTTTCTCTTCCCCCCTCGCGATCAGGAGGAGGGCCCCCGCGGCGGCGTACGGACGTGCGCTATGCGTCCGCCATCCTGCTGCATCTGGCGGACGGGCGCGGCTAGCGGACGCGATGGCGGATGCCCCTGCGGCTCCTCCGTCCGCCGTGGCGTACGTTATGCACGGGTGGCGGACGGGATACCGGAGCCGCTGCGGATAGCCTGATTCGGCTGCCTTCCGTTCAATTCGTCGGTGTTCGTGTGTGCACTGTGTTCTACTTTGCCCAGCGGGCAATCACATTCTCTCAGGGGTGAACGGGGTCCTGCACAATCTTATCCCGCAGACTAGTGCGGCGAATTTGGGTTGCCTGCCTGGGAGAGCCAAATCCACCCGCCCTGCCTAGCAGTCGCAATTAGCAAAGGAATTGAAAACGAAAGCAGAGGATCAACATGTAAATAAACGAAAGAAGAGCACGTCCCGTCATCAGTATCAGCCGCAGCACGCATGGTCAAGATCTGCTCTGCCTCTGCGTGATGACGGGCGTTGCTGGCTTGGCTGGCCCTGGCCCGGCCGCCCCGGCACCGGCAGCACCAGTCCCCCAGTGGACCAGCCCCCCCGCACGATGGCCGGGCTCGGGTAGGGTAAAGCAAGCAGGCAAGGCCGTATAGGCCGAGGAAAGGCGTGCGTGAAAGATGCCGTCGGTCTGCCGCCAAATAGTGATGGGGCTCATCGCCGCGCCATCCAGAACGATATAATACAACAAATGCATTGTGTTGTGTCATATTCCTGTAGTCTTATGCTCTTGCTGACCAACTCCGTGCTTATAGGCTAATACTTTCTTCTCTAATAGTTATGTTTACCTTGGCCAAGTGTTTTCACTGTACTTATTTTTATCTAACAGCAATCTATTTTATAATGTAAGTCTTTCTATTTTAACGTTTTCAAGATTCTCCATCATATCGAATATTTAGACACATGCATAAAATATTAAATATAGATAAAAAATAAAACTAATTGCACAATTTAGCTAGAAATTACGAGACGAATCTTTTAAGCCTAATTAGCCTCTGATTGAACAATAATTACCAAATAACACTGAACACGTCTAGTACTAACAGCAGCTCTGGTCATATTATTGTTCTTGTTAACAACTCTGGTAGACGGACGTTCTCTTTGATGCACAAGATTCTTAGTACTTAGACTGTCTCCAATGACGCGACGCCATGCAAAATACGGCGCACACAGTGGTTTTGCTTATCAAAATCACCCTCCAACGGAACACCCAACCCAACCACAGAACCCATTTTGCCTACCGAATGAGCTAAGACGGGTCATCAATGCGGAGCAACGCAAATCTCTAGCTAATGGGCCTGTGGCAAGGCGACGAGGCGAAGAGCAGCCGACCCGCGTGTTGACACCTCTTAATGTTATCTCTAGTAACGGCGCTAAAAATGCTTGTAGGCATAGCATCGTTACTAGAACGCCAAGTTGTCATCCCCAGCAATAACACCAAAAGGTGTGGTATTAAATCATACCACCATTTAGAATATAGAAATAGTATCCATAGCGTTTACAGATAAAATACCATTATAGCATTTTAGCGGGGAGTATTCCGTGTATCGTTATTTATATTTTACCACTGGGAAACAATGGCTAAAGACATTGATAATTCACCATCATGTATCTACTAAGTAGTATACCAACTAGACCTAAGCAGGGGTAAATGGTAAATGATAAGAGTTATGCATAATATCACACACAGAGGAGAATCCTATAGTATATGTATAGTCAAGCTAACTTGAGAGGCCAACGGGAGAGTTCAAGGTTCCTATGTACTTCTCGGTTCTATTCTAGTTATAATTAATTATAAGAAAATTTTCGGTGCTTAGAAACAATGAGAGTCCGTTGAACTAAGTGAAATCAAATAGTTAAAAAACAGAAAGAACCAATTTGTGGGTTGGAACCGAAGGTAGTGGACCCATAACTAGTTCCAAGTTAAATTCAAAGGCTATAATGGTACTTGCACATGTGAGTTTTTTTTCCCTCAGCCCAAAAGCACGCAAAGGAGTAAAATGCAAATGTTGCCACCGCTGGCGGTCGATGTATATCCACGCAGGCGATGCTTCTCTATCTCATCGAGCCGGCTTCTGCCAAGTTGCCTCTCATCCTCCCTAACTAGCTGTGTTCCCCGTCCCCACAGCCCACGGTGACCCCATGACCCCCATGCCAACCGGTACAGCTTAGATTGTCTCCAATAAGGGAGACCTAAATACGACAACCATTTCATGCTCTGGGTCACACACACAGGAAAGGGTCCGTGGAGAGGCGATGATGCGAGGTCCTCGAGCGGCCGGAACTGGGTCAAGGCAGCGCCGCTTGACCCTTGCACCGGCAATCAGGAAGGCTCTAAAGCCTCCTCTTCTCGCTGGGGGAGACAAAGGAGATGGGGATGATGATGAAGATCGGCGGCGAGCCGAAGGTCGGGCCGCACTCTCGCGGACAGTGATGGCGGTGGCGGAGGTGTCCAGAAGGCCGAAGCCAGTTCATGTCGCGTCGGGAGCTATCCCGTTCCGGTTCTGGGCACGGCCGGACGAGGAAGACACGGACAGCGACGTCGACGGCGACGGCGATGACCTACCCTATGTCACAGAACCGGCTAAGTTGAGTGGCCCACATACACGAATCATTGCCTTTCAGGCCTCTGATTACTTATGTATGGGAGTCAAACGACTTAATCGACTCTGCTTTTCCGATCAGGATCGTATGGTTACATCGGCATCACAGTATTACAAAAGGATTTACATCATATATTAGATCAGAGTAAAGCGGAAGTATACAACATAGTTTTTCAAACCAAGATTAAACATTATTACAAACCATTATTTCGCTCTCGCTCACAGAGTAAGTAACATTACTAACTTTATTACAAACCACGCAACAAAAGTCACCCTGCCCACGGGTGCACACAAACAACTCGCAGACGACCTTCTTTACCAGCAACAGGGGTTTAACAAACCCTGAGTACATGAGGATACTCAACAAGTCTTACCCGACAGAGGGAGAAAACAAGGGCATGCTGGCTTAATGGGTTTTCTAGGCTAGAAACCAGAGAATACTTTTGCGGAAAAGCTTTCTAAAAGTTGATCCCTATTTTCAAGTTTATCTCCATTTGAGTATTAACAACATTTAAAATTAGCACCTATTCTACATTTAACATTATATAAGAATCATATTTTGACCATTCTTTTCATAACCATCATCATATTCCATTTGCTAACTATGATGTAGGGCAGCGGAACGAGTCTCCATAACCGAGGAGCAGCGACGATTCGAACCGATTAATAACCCAGCTGGGGATTCCCGAACCACACGACATACACAGGTCCCAGACCTACATATATCAACCTCTCTCCCAGATCTTCCAAATGTGAACCGGTCCGCGCTACCCGAGAGCACAGAACACCACCGCCCGGTGGACAACTCCTTGAGCTTCCCCGGGTGGGTTCACGCTACTCCCGCCATCTCCCACGCCCAGTGCACGGTTGTCGCTTCACAAACTAGATTAGCTGGGGTACACAGACTTACTGGAGTATGTGGCCAGTACTGCAGAGTCTCGCTCACATATCAAGCCTACAACGAAACGGTCCTTAATCGACACAGACGGAGCATTACACTGATCAACACACAGTGCACGCCACCCGTCCGGTCTTGATTTAATCATCCATCACTCTTACTTGTACCTGAGAGAGGTACTCGGCCGAATGATCAAGTCATCACTTCTCAGGACATTTTCTGAGCGAAGCTCATAGCAAATGATAACTTACCATTTGACCTTTAACTAAGCAGGGCTAAGCATCACTAGCCTAGACCACTAAAAAGGGATCTTGGATATGGTGTCAAGGAAAAGGTGAATAATGCATCAAGTGGTTTACCATCATTATTTATCCAATTCATGCATGAAATATAAAGCAAGTGTGTAAGCTTTTCAAAAAACACAAGGTAAGGAGGTTTATGCTCTGGGGCTTGTCTTGATTAGTTAGTTCAGATTCCTCCGATGATCCACCAATTTCAATCCCAACTGTCTCCAATGGATTCACTCCTCCGAGAGTGGGATCAACGGTAGCCAATTCACTTTTAGAAACTATACGAAGGAAAGAATGCATGTTTAGCTAATGGAAATGCTATAGATGAGATGCAACATGAAATGACCTTAAGTGAGTAAAAGAAAAGATTAAAGTTAATTAATCTTGAGTACAACTTTCCTTCATGAAAGTTGCCACAAGTCATTTGAGTGAAATTTAACATACATACTCAGTTTTATTTATTTAATTTAAGAAGTGGGCATTATTGCTAACACTTTAACTCACTCAAGCCATGTACCAGCAAGGGGTGGGTTGGCACATGGTCTTTATGAAAATCCCAAAACAAGCAATTCTAAAACTAACTTCTCTCTTTTTATTAATAAAATTGCTACTATATAAGACTAGCATTATGATTAGTTTAAACATTACATTGCCATGGATCAGTGGGGTGCAGTGATACATGGACTTCCATTCAATACCAAAATCACTCAAGTCTATTAGGGAATTTATTAAACCATTTGGTTATTATTTATTAACCATTTTACAAGTCATAAAGTAAGCCTAAAATTATTCTCTAAAGTGAAAGTACTCAAAACAGCATCCAAATTTTTGTGGAGACAGATTCTAGCATATAAAACTTAACCCCAAATTTTTAGAATTTTTGGATCAACATACTGGCCTACAAAAATCATGAATTCAGCATTTATGAATTAAAAGGAGTAATTTTAATTCATACAAATTTTATCAAACATAACAATATTATATTCTTCATGCACAGATCACACCACCAGGAACACAGAACACTTTTTCTTATATTTTTATCACTTATATTTATTTAGTTATTAATTACCAAAGAGTCAGCAAAATAATTCATTCCTGAAAAACCAAAAAAGAACAAAAGCCTAACAGGCTCAGCTCGGGGTACTGGGCCATGGATGATGGCCCAACTCAGCCCGAGTTGGCCCAGCAGCACTGCCAGCATTCTTCGCCCCCTTTCTCCCATACAGACAGGCAGCACGGTGGCGCCGGCCGCGGTGCTCACCGTCGGCGACGCTTCCGGCGGTGACAAGGGCACCAACCGAACCAACGTCGAGGCGAAACTAGCTAGGTGTTTGATTGGGCGAATCGGTGATCGGAGGGAGGTGCCACGGCGGCCATGGCGGCTCGGCCGCGCCAGTCACGGCGGTGCAGGGGTGTTCCGACCGACTCACATCGACAGAGACCTCGAAGATGGTCGTAAACGACCCAGGGGCTCACCACGACTTCGTTTAGCTAGACGGTTGCAGTTGGAATCGAACGGAGGGGCACGGCCGGCGGTGATGGCGGTCACGACGGCGTGAACCGAGGAAGACGACGACGTTCCAGCGCGTCCCGGCCTCGGCTGCGAAAAAGGATAAGCCGACCGTTTTCAGTAGTCAAACGCGAGGCTATAATGAAGGAAAGGAGGACGCGAGCGGCTCTGGGCTGCCCTGTCCAGGGTGACATGCTCACGGCGGCGGCTGTGGCCGGAGACGGGGAAGATGGAGCCACGCGAGCGATTCTGTCGATGTCAAGGGCTGCGGCTGGGTTTACTAGCTGCACAACGATGTTGCGGAAATGCTGGCTAGAGCAATTGGACTGGGATGGCTCGACGACGATCAATTTCGTCGGCGACAGTGATGGCAGTGACGATGACAGAGAGGAGAAAATGGAGTCGTCGTCGGCCGGCCGTGGCTTGCTTTTTATAGGACATAGGCGAGATGGAGAGGTGCCCCGCACCTTCACGGCGAGGGACAGCTGGTCGGGCGCACGGGAATGGCGGTGAGGGCACCAGAACACCACGGCGGCCGGTGAGGCACGGCATGGGCAGAGAGGAGAAGCCCAAATTCCCCTCGGGTTACTGTAGCAGACAGCTCACCTCTCTTCCTTTTCCAAAAATAAAAGTTGTTTAGAATTTTGAAAACTACAACTTTGCTTTTGGGCTCAACACAAAATTTTTGAAATTGCAAACTCAGTTTTGAACTGGGGTTTCAAATCCACCTTTTTGCTGATTCAATGTTTGACAATTTATTTATTGATTATTTAACAATCGAATGACCCAATCAATTGTTCCACTGCAAGGTACAAAGTTTGTACTTAGGAGTAGAGCAAAAGTTTGGAAGTTTTTACTTGCAAAAATTCTTACAATTAATTTCCTAAAATTGAATCTGAAATTCTATTGCCAGCACTTGACCATGTGAAGCAAGGCAGGAATAAGCAATTGCAACAAACTTGAACCACTCATGCATTTTTTTTAACTTTACTAACATGATGCTTTATGCTTAAGATGATGACATGACAAAATTTTATTACGCTTAACACCTAGGGTGTTACACCCTACCACTCCGGCATTCATCGAGGCTGCGAACGAGGCAGGCTTCTCCGTCGACCAGCTAGCCCGAGCCAAGAGGGCGCTAGTTGCAGGTAAGACAGGGTCTACCGGAGGTCTGGAACTAGCAAAGTCAATTGTAGGCAAGATGGTGCACAGGTCTTGCGGTGAGCCATGGCAGGGGCCTCTTCCTCCACCTCGGGTTTCACCACTGAGAACTTTGGGGGATGCTCTGGCCATGGCGTCATATCGGAAGGACACCAAATCTCATCGACCAGTGAGTCCCCGGTCGGCCACGACGGTGATATGCTCGCTGGTGATGGGCTCAATGTTGGGGAAGAAGCACAGGCAAAATTTTGAATTTCTTGCGTCTTGATGTTCCGATCCGTGTACTCTGGGCAAGCCGTTTGCGGCTTCTTCGCACGTTCGCGTTGCGGAGGCCGCGGGCGACCAGCTACCATGGAAGGATCTGAACGTATCGTTGACACACAGTTTCGAATCCTCGGAGAAGTTGGATCCGACTTCCTCTCCGATCCGCGTAGACGGCGCGGCTGCGTACCCGGTGCGACCGGGCGTTCTGAACCGGGGGCCAGGGGACGTCGCGAGCGTGTAGGGTCCGCCCCGGGTTAGACTTGGGCCGGAACGAGTATTCAGAAGGATGCCTGGCCTTTGTGCTCTGATCGCAAAAACTGGAACAAGGGTTCTCCGCTTCCCTGTTACGCGCACGCCGCAAATCCCACAGCAGCCGGAACGCTCCTATGTCCCGTGAGATCGGGCAGGAAGATGGCGGCGCAGGGAGGCTTTGGTGGCAGGGGTGGAGGTCGTGGTTACTTCAACCCAGGGTTCGATCCCAGTTTTAATCCCAGGAACGCCACCGGTCAGGCTCGCTTCATCTCCGGGAACAATGGCTGTGGTCGCTTTCCTCCCCGGGAAAGAGGGTGTGGCCGTGGCAGCCATCAAGGAGAAGGCCCTGGTGGTATCCATGGAGGACAAGGAGGCAGGTGGCGATCGAACGCAGCACGTGCAAGAGGATGGAACAGTGGCGGTCGTCGGCCGGGAAACGGCCGGCAGCAGCCGCACCATGCAGCGTCCAATGTGCCTGCACCAGGTGGGATGCACGGAGCCCATGCATGGCTTCGATGCACATCCTGCTGCCCAGCCTGGTTTCGCACACCAGCACGTCGGCCTTGGTGGACATGGTGGCGCCTTCGGAGCCCAGGCGGTTGGTGGACAGGGAGGGCCTTTTGGTCCTCATGCTGCGGCTCCCCAGGGACATGGCTTTGGCTCAGCTGCCCATGCCGGTGGTCTTGGGAATCACGGATTTGGCGCCCAGGCGACTGGAGGATAGGGAGGCGCCCATGCTGCTGCTTCACAGAATGGCGGTGCCCAGGGTGATGGCCACACGACCGGCGCTGGACAGCCAGTACCTCATCATCAGTAAGGGACCGAGGATGAGGTGTCTAAATATGAGATTGAAAAGGTTTGGGTGCAATTCTGTGGCCTTCCCAAAGAGTTACGGGACAATCTTAGTCGTTTCTCGAGCTGTGGACACAAAATTTACAAATAAATTTGGAAGGGCTAGAATGAAAATAGCCATGTTGGATCCTGAACTCATCCCGAATCTGGTGGATGTGGTTATTGGGGATTTTGTTTGCGAGCTACAATTTAGAGTGGAAAAAGATATGCCTGATGGTGAGCCTCAAGTCATTGACATGGACCCTACCACAGAGGATGATGAGCCTCATGAAAGGAAAGTATCTGAAGACATGGATCTTGATGCTAAAACAACAAAGGAGCCACCAGCCAGTCAAGACCAAGGGAATAAATCTAGTGATTCGGTGGTGCCGGATGGACAGCGCAATCATAAGGTTGCCCACGGTTTACTAATCGACACGGATATGCTTTCAGTGACTCAACAAGATTCAGTAGATGCCAAGGGGACCAGCCAGGATTTTGTGGGTGATACAGGAGAGGTAAATAAACAACCTGTTCTAGAGGGGACAAAGAAGAGTGCAACTAAGCCGATGGTGTTGCTTACTCAGTCTGGACTGACTCCAGATGGGTCTTCTCAGTGGAAGGCTACAATGATGAAGTCGAAGGGTGATTCTGGTGTTATTAATAATTCAAAAGTTATGAGTAGTGGGGCAGCGTCGCCAATAAGGGCTAGCAAAGGAATACGGGTACCTATGAGCAGGACTCGATGGAGAAGGCGACGAAGTTGAAGGCACGTAGGAACATGGACTCCCCTTCTATCAAAGGTAAAGACAAACAACCTATCTCTTTTAATATTCTTGATGATTCATCTTTAGTAGCATCTGCTAGTGCTTTGGGGATTTCTTTTGGCGTTGATGAACAACAAGTTAATGTCTCATTGCATAATTTGAGGGAAGTAGAGTTGCTTAGGCTGTCTGAGTACCTTCTGGTAGAAGGACAAACTACAAAGCTAGAGGAGACTGTATCTGTTGGTTCCTTAGACGAGAATGTGGATTTAGATGCTCTAAATTTAATTTGTGCAGAGATTTGTGAGGATTTAGGTGATGGGGGCTGTGACCCATTGTGTCTACAGACCCCTATATCACGTTCATATAAGGCGAAGTCAAAGAAAAACAAAAAAAATAAAAGTTGTGTCAAGATGAGAGGAATTTTTTGGAATTGTAACGGTTTTGCAGATACTAAAAAATATAGATTTTTGTCAGATTTAACAAAAGAGAAGAACCTAGATTTCATTGCCTTATCTCGAGAATGGGAGAGCTAGTTTCCCGCATGCCACTTTGAATAATATCTCGCTATTTGGTAGAGATTTTCTTTGGCAACTGTATGGCTCCACGGGGTCGCTCGGGTGGTATGATTTTAGGAATAAATCTGTTAATTTTTGGCATTGGTCAAATTGAGGGAGGGGATTTTTTTATACGTTTTAAATTGTGGCATAAGGAAGATGACTTTATGTTCAATTTAATTTCAGTTTATGGCCCAGCTCAATTAGAACTTAAACCAAACTTTTTATCCGAGCTTGTGCGAATATGTTCGAAAGACACATTACCTATTATTGTAGGTGGTGATTTCAATATTATTCGTAGACTGGATGAGAAGAATAATGACAACTATAATGATAGAAGGCCTTTTCTCTTCAATGCGGTCATTGATACTTTGAATCTTAGAGAGTTACAAATGACAGGAAGGAAATTTTCCTGAGCTAATCATCTCCAAAGACCTACGAGAAGCTGGATAGGATTCTCGTGTGCACGGATTTCGAGTCCAAGTATCCGGTTATAATTGTTCATGCTTTGACTAGAGAGATCTCAGACCACACCCCTCTGTTTTTTAACACAAATGGTCCTTCTCCAGCTTAGCAACCACAATTCAAGTTTGAATTGGGTTGGTTGCTCAGGGACGGGTTTTGTGATATGGTGTCTAAAATCTAGCACAGTACTCAGATTCAAGGTACCCCTATAGAGAGGTGGCAAGCCAAGATCAGGAGGCTTCGCCAATACCTTAGAGGTTGGGCAAAGAATGTCAGTGGAGCTTATAAGAAAGAAAAAAGGCGTTGCTAGACAAACTAGATGTGCTCGACAAGAAAGCGGAAAATTCTTTGCTTGATACTACAGAATTAAACCTAAAGCATGTGTTAAGTGAGCGGCTTGCGGAATTACTCCGGGAGGAGGAACTTAAGCGGTACCAAAGGGCTAAGGTTAAACACCTACTTGAGGGGGATGCTAATGCAAAATATTACCACTTGTTGGCTAACGGGCGACATCGGAAGACGAGGATCTTTCAGCTTGAGGACGGGGCTAATATAGTAGAGGGTGATGCTCAATTAAAAAAGCATATCACCAAAAACTATAAGACCTTGTTTGGGCCATCGGAGGTTTCTCATATTGATCTAAATGAGAACATGATCCATGACATTCCACAAGTGTCTGACCTAGAAAATGAGTACCTGATAGACAAGTTTTTAGAAGTTGAAGTGAGGGCTGTGGTGTTCCAAATGAACCATAATAAGGCACCAGGCCCAGACGGATTTCCGCCAGAGTTTTATCAAGTATTTTGGGATCTTATAAAGGATGACTTGATGGCTCTGTTCACAGAATTCCATGAGGGATATTTGCCTTTGAATAGTCTCAATTTTGGAACTATAATCTTATTACCAAAAAACCAGGATGCGAAAGTCATCAATAATACAGACTGATATGTTTGTTGAATGTCTCTTTCAAAATCTTTACTAAAGTGGCAACTAATAGACTTACTTCGGTTGCGCAGAAGGTAATAAGACCAACTGAAACAACCTTTTTACCGGGTAGAAATATTATGGAGGGTGCTGTAATTCTTCATGAGACAATCAACGAGCTTCACTCCAAAAAAGAAAGATGGTATAATATTTAAAATAGATTTTGAGAAGGCGTATGATAAAGTAAAGTGGAGCTTCCTACATCAAACACTTAGAATGAAGGGCTTCTCCCAAAAGTGGTGTTCTTGGGTGCAGCAATTTACGCAAGGTGGGAATGTGAATATTAAGGTGAATGATCAACTTGGTTCTTACTTCCAAACCAAGAAGGGCTTAAGGCAAGGTGACCCCATGTCACCAATACTATTCAATATAGTGGTGGACATGTTGGCCATACACGTTGCTAGAGCTAAAGAAGCGGGCCAGGTAGAGGGAGTTATTCCTAATCTCATCCAGGATGGTTTGTCTATACTCCAGTATGCGGATGATATAGTGATCTTTATGAGCCATGATGTAGACAAAGCAATTAACATGAAATTGATTTTGAGTAATTTTGAGCAACTCTCTGGGCTCAAAATTAATTTTCATAAAAGTGAGATTTTTTGCTTTGGTAATGCATTAGATCATGAAGTGTTCTATTCGCAATTGTTTGGGTGTAATATCGGAAAGTTTCCTTTCTGATATCTTGGTTTACCCATGCATACTAGGAAATTGAGTAATAAAGATTGGCAAGTGTAACACCTCCGGTGTTACGTTAACCTAAAACCTGCCATGTCATCATCATCATTGCATGAGCATTCATGATTAGAGAACCCTAATAAGTATAAACTAAAATAAGTTTATTTTATTCTAGGGTTTATTTGCGCTCTTTTATATCATATGTGTATGTATACATCATTTAGATTCCACTCACATGTTTAATTTTATTTATAAAAGCAATCCACTAAAACACAACATGATGTTTGCAAGTGCTTGGCTAACATTGACTCATACCCTAACCATGTTTTATAAGTCACATGATGCAAAGCAAGAACAAAAATTGAATTGGAATTCAAATGCCAACACCTTCCAAAATTGGCTATGTGTTGGAATTTTAATTTCGATTTCGATTTCTAGGAGCTAACCGTAATTAATTTTCTAAATAAAAGTTGCTAACTAGTAGCACCATTTCAAAGTATAAACTTTGTACTTTGAAAGTATGCCATTGGTTGGGTTTGAAAAGTACCACAACATCATTAATTAATTGCCCAAAGATTTGATTTGAATTTCCTTTTCAAAAGATTGAAATTCAAAGTGTTTTGCCCCCCTTTTCAATTTCATCTCAAAATATTCAAAATTTGGGAAAACTTCAAAAATACAATTTGTGCATCTCTTTTATCTCTACAATTTTGTTAAATAAAGTTTTTCAAGTTTTTAAATAAAATTTGAAGTAATTTCAAAAGTTCTTTAAATTGGGAATTGTCCTCTTTTTTGATTTTTTGAACTCCAATTCAAAAAAATTATTTAGTTTCATGAAAAACTTTCTAAATGAAAGTTGTAGACCTTGAAAAAATGGAACAACTTTTATTTTTGGAAATTTTCATCTTTTATTCAAAATTTGAAAGTAATTTTAAAATCCCAAAGGTTTGAATTTAAACTCTTTTTCAAATTCAAACTCTAGTTTCAAAAAAATATTTGGAATCGGGCAAAACTTGTTAAATAAAAGTTGTAGAGCACAAATTTTTGAGTAATCTGTATTTTGGAAGATTTTTGAGTTCAGTTCAACTTTTTTGAGAGTAATTTGAAAAAGAAAGATGAAAAGATCTCTGCTACAGTACCAAGCGGTGGGGGGGGGGACACCTTGCTCGTGCCCATGCCGGCCGGCCGCCCGACGTCGCCGTGGCCGTTCTCGGTCGTTCCCGGTTTTCACGCGTTATCGACCACCTCGCCATCTTCATGAAACTATCTGCCACCCGTCGATCTTCCTCTGGTCCTATATAAGCTATCGGCGACGACGTTCTTCTCTCTTCTTCTTCCCGTCGCCGACACCGATCGCCGTCGTCCCTCTGTCCAATTCGAGCACCACGCTCAACCATCCTCTCCAATCGTTTGCACACAGCTTCGCCACTTTCTTGCGCAGCTACTAAGCCACTAATCACGGCCTGAGCTAGCCGGAGTCGTCCCTACACCGCCATCTTCTCCGCCTCCGGCCACGATCGCCGCCGTGAGTTTTTACTCGGTGACAGAGCCCACCGGAGCACCTCGTATCCAACCAATACCACCTCTAGTCTTGCCTTGATTCACTGATCACGGTCGGCTTCCTGGTTTCTGCAGCCGAGCATCGGAGCCACCGGAACGCCGTCTCGCCGTCGTGTCTGCGCCGCCGAACACCGCCTCATCGTCGTTCTATTCCTCTGGGCCATCTCTGTTCGGACCAGCAGGAGCACCAGGTTTGCCTCAAGCTCCCAAAGCCAACTCCGCCCTTGCTTTTGTCTCTACCGAGCCCTTTTGGCCGGAACGCCACTGCACCACCGTGAGCCGTGCGCCGCCATCCACCTCGCCGCCGCCTTTGCGCGCTCCGGTGAGCCACCGTGGCCATGTCGTAGCTTGTTTGGCTCGCCTCGGTGAGGGGGTGCGATTGGCGCCGTCGGTCCTGGTGGATGAGCTCGTCAACGGCGAAGCTTCGCCGCCAACCGCCGCCGGCCATTTCAAACGGAGGAAAGAGGGGAGGAAGAAGAAGCCGACGCTGGGGCTGGCGTGTCGCCGAGTGAAAGAGAGAGGAGAGGGAGCGGGCGCAGGCGAGAGGCGGCCGTGCGCCCGCGCTGTGCGGGCCGTTGGGCCGCCACAAGTAGGCCCAATGGAGAAAAGAAGATGTTTTTTTTTTTTCCTTTTTTTGATTTTTTGATGTTGTATTTCATCTTTTTTATAATAATTTATTTTGGGCAGATAAAAATTCAACAAAAATATATGTGTGATCCTTGTGCTATGCTCTACACCAGAAAAATACTAACTTTGTTTTTCCAATAAAGTTTGTTTGTATTATAAATTGCTCTTTTAATTGATAAATGCAACTTTTATGATTTTTAATAAATAAAATATAAGTCCAAAAATCATGAAATTTGTTTTGTGTGCTAATTAGATGATAATGATCTTAATTATGAAGTTTGATCATGCTTTGACTAAATTTTGTATTATGCTTAATTAATACCTTAATTAATTAATGTTTAATTAATTAATCCTTTGATTAATTAGGGTTTGATTAATCTCCAATTAGCAAGTTAATTAGTGGCTTTCAACAACTGTAAAAATGGTTAATAAATTAGTAATTAATCTTAATCACTATTAGGGTTGCTTGATTTTTGGATTGAGTGATGACCCTAGGTCATTAACCCTAATGACCTTCGGCATTTTATGTTGATTGCGTACCGTTAGTCCGTCGTCGTCGACGCTAGCTATACTTCCGTAGTGCAACGTTACCGTGAAGGAAAGTTGTACTCAAGATGGACTAGTTGTCGTTGCATCATTATCACATGCTCCTTTATTTACTGCATTGTAATCATGCATCTCTGTCGTGTAGCTGTCGGATCTGAGGAAGGAGTTGATCCAACTCCTGTTCTTGAAGAAGGTGATCGTCGTGAGGAGGTGGGATCTGATCTTGGTAACTGGATAGTTGAACCTAACTTCGTCGAGCCCCAAGGCAAGCCCCGGATGCATTTAAACATTTCCTTGTATTTCGAAAAGCTTTATATTTTATGTTCCTGATATGATGCATTAGGTGTTAGGAGTTGTGTGATATCCTACTTTGATGCATTTACCGTACCTTGATATATTACCCTGGATACCTGTTTTGATTTCGAAATGCTTAGTATACGCTTAGTCTTGCTACTAGTATAGGGTTTTGATAAACTGTTTCCAAAAGTGTGATAATGGTACCAACTTTTGAGAAAGGGATAAAACCTGATGTTTTTTGTTGGTACCGTTCACTTTGATCGGGTTAAGGGTATGCAACAAGGACATGATGAGTAAATCGAGACATCGGTGGAGTGACTTGCACTAGGATGGGCTAGTGCCCTGGTATAGTGTCGTCCATTTGTGTCGTTTAAGCACCGTTCGTTGCCTTGGCCCTTGGATCATGAGGTTATTGGATAGTACTAGTCGCATGCTAATGGCGGTAAGCTCCACTTGGACTATCTAGGACCAGAGCGGACAACCGTGGACTGGGAGTGGAGAGATGGCGGGAGTAGCGTGTACCCATCCTATGAGCGCACCGCCGAAGGACAGACGGCGTAGGGAGATGAAGTACTGTACTCTCGGGTGCCATAGGACCCGATCTGGTATAGGGAAATCCAAGCGTTGAGTTGATGTATGTAAGATGTTGGATCCTGCATATATTGTGTGGCTAGGAAGCCCCAACTAGGTATATAAGCGGTTCGAATCGTTGTTGCTCCACGATATGGGAGACTTGATCCTTGCACTAGCATCATAGCAATGATGAAAGCTGATGGAAAGTTTTGAATCCGATACATGGTTGACAAGTGATTGTTACAGTAAGGACAGGCCTAGTCTCTTTTTGCAAACAGGCGTCTTTTGATCTTGCTAAAGCCTCATCTTGATTCCTTTTAGCCAGCATTCCTGAGTCTTCTCCACTCTTTTCTGTCGGGTAAGTCTTGCGGAGTACTTTTGTACTCAGGGTTTGTTTGACCCCTGTTGCAGGTGGACCGTGTGAACAAGAGTGTTATGGCCCTTGTTGCATGACGGTCGTCGAGGAAGGGTCTGAAGAGGAATAGATTATGTGGCCCTTGGGCGGGGCATTTCCGTTGAGTGGTTTGTAATAAAGTTACGTAATGATACTTCCGTTGCTATGTAATAATGATACTGGTTTGTATAAGTTTTACAAAAGGTTTGTAAATTAAGTTATTGTAAGTCTTACGCTACTCGGTATTTTTGTATGAAAACTGTTGTAATCTTGTGATGTCTCTGTAAGTATCAATCCTGGAGGAATCGTGGTTTATCGGGGTTCCACCCAATAGAGCATTCTAGGTTATGTGGTATACAAGCATAGCCGACAGAGGTCTTAAGGACTGTTATGTGCTTGTGGGCCATATAATTTAGAAGGTTCTGCCACAGCAAGTCATTGAAAATAGAATAGAGAAAAAGTTGCGTGGTTGGAAAGGGAAGTTACTGTCGGTAGGGGGCCGGTGGTCCTAATAAACTCGATGCTTTCTAGTTTACCGATGTCCACTACAAACAAAAAGTATAGATTGGCTAAATGAGAAGTTTTGTGCCAACCAAAAAACCAAGGGAGCCTAGGTATTCTCAATTTAGAATTACAAAATAAGTGTTTGTTGAGCAAGTGGCTTTTTAAGCTAATGAATGAGGAAGGGATGTGGCAAGAACTATTGTGGAACAAATATATAAAGGATAAAACCTTAGGAGGATGCTCCAAAAAGTCTTCGGGATTTCCACTTTTGGAAAGATCTGATGAAGGTAAAGGAGGTTTTTATGAACTATGGCTCATTCCACGTAAAGGATGGGTCACAAACTCGGTTTTGGGTGGATACTTGGCTAGGTAATAAACCACTCAAAGATAAATTTCCCTCGTTGTTTAATATAGTACAAAGAAAGCAAGATTCGGTTGCCAAAGTGTTGGCTTCGGTTGCACTCAATGTTTCCTTTCGCCGCAATCTAGTGGGTAGGAACTTGCGGGACTGGAACAGGGTTGTTGCATCCTTACATGATGTAAACTTACAAGGGGAACGAGATTCTTTTGTATGGACTTTACATTCATCAGGAATTTTTTCGGTTAATTCCATGTATGCTGCGCTAATTAATAATGGGGTTAGGGTGTCACAAGATATTTGGCAAATCAAAATACCTTCAAGAATAAAGATTTTTTGTGGTATTTAAAAAGAGATTATTTTAACCAAAGATAATTTAGCCATACGTAACTGGAATGCTGATTTAAAACTGTAGCTTCTGTCATTCTCTAGAGAGTATTCATCACCTCTTTTTTGACGGTCATTATGCCAAGTTTTTGTGGTGCGTTGTGCATTTAATGTTTAGTTTATCACCTCCTCATAACTTAGATGATTTGTTTAATAATTGGTCTAAAAGGAGGGTGCCAATTATAATGCATTCTTATTAACTGCAGCAGCTGTGTTATGCTGGACAATTTGGTTAACAAGAAATGAAGTGGTTTTTGACAAGTGTAGACCGAAAACTTTTTTGCAGGTACTATTCAGGGGAACTCACTGGCTTCGACAATGGACGAGACTGCAGCAGCGTGAGGGTTTACAGGGGCAACTCCTGCATGTTACCCAGTTCCTGGAGACGTTAGCGTTGCATTTTTTCAGATCCAATAGATAGTTATCAACTAGGTTTATTGGTCATGCTTAGTCAGAAACTTATTCTCGTTTTTGTTGTCTCTCAGTGTTGGTGTGAACGTGTGTGTGCTGGTTCTCATGTATCATGGTCCAACTTTGTAATAATTGACCTAATTCTACCTTTTGGTAGATGAAGCCGAGTATAAACTATCCTTTATCTAAAAAAAGAAAAGGGTCCTTGACCCAAAACTCAGCCCTCTCCAACAACCTCGCCGAAGCAAAGCCCCATCAGGACGACCGTGCGGCCGAGGACAACGACGAGCTGCCTACCTCGCTCACCGCCACGGCGACCCACATCCCGACACGGAGGACAGCTGCGCGGCGCGGGCCTTGCACTTGCTCGCGGGGCTCGCGAGATACGTGACACCCGACCGCTGAGTCATCCCGCTCCGTCTCTTACTCTTGCTGTAGCACGAGCCGCAGGTGCCCAGGACAGCATCGCTGTTGCCGGCAAATGCCCCACTCGGATGCTGGCGAGCCGCTATCGCCATTCGCCCCGCTGTCGTCCGCGAGCCCTATCACCATCGGCCTCGTCATTGGTGGTAGGCTGCTCGACCCGACGCCTCCTAGGCCCACCGTACCACTACGGTCACCGGAAAAATGCGTCTCAGGAGAGAACGACACTTTTTTGCATTCTCCCACGCCTCAAATGCAAAATGGCTTCTTTGTTTGTGTCGTCTGTTGGAGTAGGTTTTGGCTACCCAAAACACTGGGTCACCGTTTGCATGTCTTGATCGTCAAGATGTGGATCGTACGGGGGACATCCAGGTGTACCAGTAAGAATGTTCAAAAAGATTTGACTGATGAAATGGTCGATTAGCATGGCAACTGAAGGAGAGTAGCCTGCTAATGATGAACCAGTCTTTGTAGGAAATAGAGAAGGTTTTTTCTTCTTTATACTACAACAATGAACTCCTTCAGTTAAGTGCTTGTTGAGAATGTTCCTTTCTGCTGATGCAGATCCTTGATTTCGCGGAGAGTGCCGTGGAGCACAGCTTGGCAAGCACGATCCTGTAAGCTTCGGATGCCTACTCGTTGGCTTTGCTTCCAATGGCTGCTGCTAATCTTTGTGTTGACCTGCATGGTTGTAAATTGTACTGGTGGTTTTGCATAAGGCTCACTTGAAGGACGAGACTGATAGCTACTCAAATGTTCTTGGACCGTGTTTCATGGGCACTAACATGATGAGAAACCTTTCGGCCCCTTTCTTGGTCTCTAATAGTTTTTTGTTTGTTTCTTCAACTGGCTTCCAGAGTGTTTTGGTTAGTCTGTGTTAGTTTGATGTTCCATCACAAGGAAACAATATTCAGCATATCCAAGTAATACTAGTGCAGATGACCTGACTCTGCTTATTTGACTATTCTGTCAAATGATTGGACCTTTAACAATGTTCTCATAGCCTGACCACTGATTACCACCGTGGTAGCAATTTATTCTGAATCAATGTCGTAGAATCGAATAAGCGAGCTCCGTGGGAAGACAGCGGCTTCTGCCAAGCGGGCTGCGTGGTGGATCTTGTATCGGGTGTTCCAATTCCTCACGTTTACGTGTCAATTGAATAGAGCTAGGAGTAGTTAATGTCTATTAGAAAAGGTACAAACTATCCTTGTTGTGGGGAGGCCACCACCTTAGGGCCCTTGGGAGCTGGACGCCAGGGCGACGAATACCTCGCTTGGGCGAAGTGTCCCTCACCTATCACTCACCACCGTCACCATGCTACGCTAGCAAAGAGTACCTCGGTCCAACAAAAACATCCATAGTTAGGCTATCCGCACTCTTCATCCTCTATATCCATCCTTTAAAAGAAATATTCTGTCCTGATCATCAAGATTCTCTTCTCTATTCTCAATTCTTCCGCACCCATCCATCCTCTATACCATCCTATATCCACTGTGGGGTCCACTTGTCATTTTATCTAAATATATCTATGTGATATCTTATTTTGAAGGATTTATTGAAACGAATTTAATGGTGCAATCGGAATTTAATTTGGATTTTTAGTTTGTGAGTTATAGTATTTTTTTTGTTAGTTGAAAAGTGGGGCCCGCCATAACCTCTCTCCTCTCTCTCACGGACCCCTTTCTCCCCCGCATGCCGGACATCCTTTTCCTCCGCCACAGATGCCGGACGCACACGACGATAGCGCATGCGTTGGCAGTTCACAGGATGCCGCTGCGGCTGATTTGGTCCGGTAGACTGCGTACCGGATGCCTTTCCCGTATGGCAGTGCGGTCAGTCTTATAGGATAGGCGGAAAATCGGCGTCCGCGCCAGTGAGCCGGCCAGTCAGGGTTGATATCGTAGTGACGAAAGCATCTTCGCTGTTGTGAAGGTGATTTCGCCACAGCTTCAAGAAGGCGGGCCTAGACCCACTGATTGGTCTCCTCATAGCTGATAAGATGTCAAGTGATGGGGACCGCAAGGAGCAAGGAGTGGTTAGAGGTGGACAACTCAGCCTTAGGTCTCGAACAAGGATGCCCCTGGTGGGTTTTTCTCTAGCAGGTGGAAAAATCGCCCTTTGGTGCAAGGGCAGAAGCGTCACCACGGGGCAAGTCCATGGTCACCTGGCCACCTATAAAAGTTCCCGTGTAGCACCGTGAGAAGGGGAGAGCTCCGGACCTTCCTTCCCGTTCCCTACGTTCGCTACCCGAGAACAGCAATCCTTAAGAACAATGAATTGATTAATTATCAATCAACGGCTGTCAATAAGTCTATAGAGAGGAACCCCCCGGTTTCTCCCAAGCACAAAAACAAATCTCTTAATTATATAGGTGCCTTGTACGTCTTTGCACCTATTCTCGAATCAAGGACAAGGCAAATAATGGCTTTATATTCTTATAAATAGTCACACACAGCCACCATGGAGTAGAACTGCTTCAGGATCCAGACCACAACATGGAAATGTCTAGCACGAAGCCGTGCCACAAGTAACAGGGAACTTGTTAGGTATGTAGTGTGTGGACAGTCGGACAGGGGCTCGACTCAGATTCATTAGTGCTGCCAAAAGAGAGCTGAGAGGACTCACAATGCTTGCACATCCCAGCTCCCAGAGGTTGGGCTTACCCACGCCGGCCTCGCTCGCACAGTACTCGTGGGTGGAGGCTGGAGCTCATGCCGCCCTGGGAGTGGATGACCCATGCTGTGGAACACCCAATTTGAAACCGGAATGCAATCTGAAGTTCTGAACCTGGGAGCTGGTTACTGGGAGAAGGCAAGCTAACTCCCAGGCGACGACCTCCCATCCGGGTGGCAGTGCTACTCATAGATGACATTATATAGTTGCGCTCATTTACCCCCCCTCCTGATGATGACGCCCTAGCAACCAGGATCTTGACGGCTCCCCGGCGACGGCATCTCCACACCGCTCTTGAATCACATGTCCACATTCTGGCAGGCCAGCAGTATGTATCACCGTTCATCTGCCATGTCTCGATCTGCGGTCAGCGCTAGCGCTCCTTGCTGGAGTCCGGCCCGCATCGGAGGCGGCACGCCGGTCTCACTTCCTCCGAGGGCGTGCCAAGGGCCACAACGTGTAGGGCGGGAGGATGGATGGAATGGAACTGCTTCCTGGAAACCCGGAGCTCGTGTACAGACCTCCAGCTCCACCCAGGCGGTGCTGCGCGCCAAAGAATTGCTGCTCCGCCTGCCTTCATGGTTGGTGCATGTAAATGCCGAAAGTGTAGCGAATGACGATACGCGTCTAACACAGAGATTTTCAGCTTCCCATTGTTGGTGTTCGTACTGTACTAGGAGCATTTTAATTCTTGTGCCAGCATCATCTGTTACACTAGTTGACATTAGTCAAAGTTTTTGTAAGTTAATTTGACTCAATTTATAGAGAAGAGAAGAGAGTACTCATACTAGTACATAATTGTATCACTAGAATCACAACGAAATGTATTTTGGATGGTGTACTAATTTAGTTTTATGTATGTTGATTCCTATGAAATTGCATGGGGCACTCGGCAAAGAAACGAAATCCGGTAGTGTAATATCAAGCATAAAGAGTTGAACCCATCATTTGTGTGACCAATACAATGGAGGTATGTTGCGGTCGTTGTTGCCATACTTTCTAACTTACAGACGTAATATCAAACTAGTTAAGTCGCAATACTTCTATGGTACGATCTGTTGCATCTGTAGTGTAGCGTGTGGGAAATCAAATAACAGCGAAAGGGAACCAAAAGTTTGATTGTACCTTTTAATATGAGTCATAGCAATGAATATTAACTCAGCTTACCTATTTCTTTTTAGTGGCCACACCATCGTCCTTCGTCTCAGGGCTCCGTATGAATTAACAACAAACCAAAAAAAGTACAGTATATTGCTTGTATTTTAATTGTCCTTGAAATAGTCTTGAGTAGTAATGTTGTAGCACACTTCATAGTTAACTTCTATATATATAACATATACTTCTCCATTTGGCACTTAAACGACAACTGCATGAGCTGCCAGTTGGATGTAGCATTTCCCAAGAATTGTGAAGCGATAAAAAGCTAGCTAGGCATGAGAGGCACCAGGAATCCTGTTTTCCCTGGCTGTATCATGGATGTTGTTGTCCACCGTACCTGTTCAGAATGGCACAACACGAGCCACGGCTGGCACGCCAGGGCGCCTATCAATGGTGGAGCGTGACACAAAACCTAGGGGACCAATTTATACCGGCGATGATGTCAAGTCGTGTTGGTGAAACAGCAAGCCACTCCATCCTCCACAACGGCATTCTTGCACTGTTGAAGATGTTCCAAATTCAGTTCACATCATTATTGGCCAACTTCTGCCGAAGCGAAGCGGAGGCCCGTCGCCGGAGGCTTGGGCCGGAGTGACGCCGGGGGTGGGGGGGGGTGCTGGCCCCCGCGGAACGGTACACATACTGTGTTAGGGTTTCCACTTTGATTCATTCTCTTGTAAGCCGCCATACGGCGTTGTAACCCGACTCTTGATAATAGTGAGGAGTGTTTGCTGGCTGGCGCCCGTGGTTTTTACCTTCTGTATTGGGAGGTTTTTCCATGTTAAATCTTGTGTCTCGCTGTGGTTTGATCTTGTGTTCTTCCTCGTTTTGATCGTCGTCATTCACAACATGCACAATGTCCCCAGTTCGCCTTGGCCTGCTTGGTCCAATACATCTATGTTAAAATGTTGTGCACTTCGTGCTATTTGGTTAGTGTCTTGCACCATTATCAGCAAGGCTAGGTCTGATGTGCAAGGCTTAGTTGAGTTATAGCCCATTCTTTATGATCCTCAAGCTTTCAAGGCCTAGATATACAAGTTGTCCTGTTCTTCTTCATCAACACACATCTATTACTTCTGTTTTTTTCATTGCTTTGCAGCAGCGCTAGCTAGATGAGAACCAGTGACCATACATGCTAACATGCATGTAGTGAACTAGCGTGGATGAAGGGAGCCGGCGCCTAGGTTGGCTGCCACTATGCTCCACCAATGACGCCCACGGCTAGTAGTACTGGGAGAGAGGGGGGAGCGGCAGAAGCTCGTGGTAGAGGGAGTGGAGTACGGTGGCCTGCAGAGCGTGGCTACGGGGAAGACGTGGTGGCTCTCACGGGTGAAACAGAGGACAATAGATATATGACACAGTTGGACGGGAACCTAAGAACCTGTGTGGTTCTAGTAGCAGTAAATAACTGAAAACAAAGGCATGATAATATTTGTGAAATTTATGTTCAACGAAATATACCAAATGGACTTATAATGGCATACTAATAATTGAAAATAATATTTACTTGCATATATGTATACATGGTCAATTTGAATAATAGCCTAGTTGTTCTCTCTTCCTTCTGAATTATAAGTCATTATGACTTCTTTATGGAGATAGTTTTTACTATACATCTAGATATACATTATATTTTTCTAAGGAAAACAGGAGGGTGCAAGCCCCTACCGTGCTTTTTTTATTGTATTAATAAAAAAGTACTTACAACAGAGCTTCATGATACAAAGAAGGTTACTAAGAAAATTAAAATAATTACACATAAGCATCTAGCATGTGATTAATATGGGGTTCATAAGCACTCTTTGCTCTAAGAATAATTTGAGCAAAATCCACTCTGAAGTGACACCAAGCTTGGGCAATTGTTAACATTTTTGAAGATCGCATCGTTTCATACTGACCAAATAGCCCAACACATGGATATGTCTATATACATAGTTAAATATAAACCAAATACACAGTTTCAGTTTTCAACTAATACTCGGTTATGCATCCGCCATGATGGCCCCATTTTCTAGAATTCCAATTCAAATGATCTGAGTACCACACAACTGTCTCTGACTCATAACATGGAGCAGAAGAATGTGGATTACAACAATTGTCATGACCCAAAGAAACAAGCGGTAGTACAAGAGTGACACTAATAAAACAGGTCACATCATAGGTGTAGGATTAGAGACATGTCTATATATTCAACATTCATCTTAGTATTATTCATAGACGCATAGGAGCCATACACATCTGATAAATGAATATCAAAGACTTTGTCTATGCAGTACCGTCTTTGAAACCCATCTTTGCTAGGTAACACATCAGAGACAAGTAACATTTTAGAGATGCTTGAAATTTAGTCCAGGTTTCTCATTTGTTGTATGCTTCAGAGAGAGCTATTTTATTAGTGCTATGTGAAGTTTTTTCACATCTCTCATTTCTGATCGCGTTAGGGATGCGTTGTTTATTTGACACCATGCAAATGCAAAGGTTCATCCCAGATGTCCCAAATTTGATTTAGTCCATGTACCCATTCAAACAAATGATATTAAATAGGTATGAATGCAGAGATTAAGAGACCTTCCATCAAACTAACAGAAACAAACTTGGTACATGTAATCCAAATATATTTTCTTAACTTAAAAGAATATATATACGAAAAGACAAGGATACTGGATACATCATGCCCTCACATTTCACAGATACAACATCATTGATGGCACATGAGATGTTTAGTTTTCATCATTGGACAACATCTCTTTGATATATACATACTCATCGGTGAGAAACATGGAAGAGAGTACAGATAATTCAATTATTTCTACTAAAGGACAATGGAAAATGGCTACCGAATTCTACAATAATTAGAACTTAATATGGAGTTTCTAACATACAGTTTCAAATATACCAAACTAGCTAATTCAGCTGCAACACTTCTATGTTATGTTCTGCTGCGTGCAGCATGCATTTGAGATCGCATCCATGTTTACTCAGTATAACATCGGTGATCAAATTAAACAATGGCAAAGAAAAATCAAAATTAAGTTCTAGCTTTCAATATGTCATGATCATGACTGCAAAAAAGTTCGAACTCATCTTATCTTCCCAAGTATTTTAGTGGTATATATAATCTCCCTTCATCTGGTTGATTCTGTGTTGCTCTATGAATTAATAAAGTAGTACAAGATCTTGGTGGTCATTTAATAGTTCTTTAAATTCATACGTGTATAGTAGTGTTGTACATACAATAATGCACTCCTATATACACTAGTGCTTCTATAGGCTGCTTTTGGCACCCGGAAAGCATATATTGTGACCATGTCAGTTAGAGATGTTCCATTTCCTAAGGATTAGCATGTGATAAATAGATAGGAATGAGAATCATGAGGAATTCTACTTTTCTAGTCTCTATAATTGGCATCACATTCCTCCCTCCTCCTGCGATATCAGCTTCCCTGCTACCTCCACTTGTAGATCTTTTGGTTTAATGTGTCAATATGCTTCTCCCTGTGCTGGCACAACTCCCCAAACCACCATGGAATAAATTCATCAGAACTAGGAGAACTCCAAAGGACTCGTCCACACATCACTGTCTAGTGAGCCATCACTGGGGGATACATAGTCTATCAGCAACAACAACACTGTCAAGAAGTAGTGATTGAGGCAATGTCGCTGCCATCGATCATAGGAAACTGCAACATAATAGGGCTTGTCGATGTGGTTGTGGAATCTTCTATGGTGGGCCAGCTTTGGTATTATTGGACATGGTGTTCTCCACGCCCAACACTCAACCTATATGCCTACTACTTTTTGCAGTCCCTCAAGACTTTGTGTGTGTGTGTGTGTGTGTATATATATATATATATATATAGTGTGCACCCAGGTGGTCAGGTCAAGGAAGGATAAGCGGAGTGATAGATATAGGTGGATAGCGAAAGCAGAAAGATGATATGCAGGAAGGCAAGATAACTTAAACGAAGAGCATAAACATGAATGTAAAGAACAATAATTAATTGAACTTAAACACAGAAATTAAATAAACATAGACAACGAACATAAAGATATAGATATAAATATTTTTGTAATTTTTCAATGATAGATGCAGATCATAAACAACATAGAGAACATAAATAACAAAGTCCTGGATTATATTAGGTACCTTGATAGACAGAAGGTGAATCCTTCTGTGTAGTACACCAGGAGAACTTGATACACACGAACAAAGTACAACACTTGTTTACAAGACTCTCACACTTGAACTCAGATGTGAGTTCTTTATTTCACACTACTACAATATTAGGTAGATAAGTGGTGGATGGTGGTGGTAGTGATCTTCAGCGATGGTGTGTGGATGGCGATGCTGAGAACGCGGTGGTGCTCAGGATGTGGCGGTGCTGAGGATGTGGCGGTGCTGAGGATGTCTTGAAGCGTTGCCCTTCGTCTCCTTATATAGCGGTGGCGAAGGCCTGATCATCATGGCTTCCTTGAAACTGATCTTGCATTATTGAGGTGTTATAATGCTACTTTTGACTCATTCTTGTATTATTGGATCTTCATGATGATACTTTTGACTATCTCTGGACTTCATGATAATACCTTTTGACTATATCTTGGCCTCATGATGATACTTTTGACTGTATCACGGCATTATTGGGAATCTTCATAATTCTTCTTTTGACTTCACAAAGGTGGTGAAGCATCTTATCCATAAACATTATGATAGCCTCTTTTGAATTTTAGAGGTCCTCATGATACTTCTTAGACTTTTGGGAAGATGATCTTATCTTTTTAGTCCTCTTCTTCAGAATCTATCATTGGTGCTGCTTCTGTGCCATCAATTTCATTAGGCTGCCACATCTCTTGCCAAGACATGAATTGTCGATATTCTTTTCGTAGCTGTGTTTCTTCACCATAATCCGGTCTTATTAACCTTCCAACACATCTTGTACTTGGGCCTAAATAACCTTGGTATTCTGGCAGGAAAATCCTCATAATTTTATTAACCTTCCAACACATCCCGATAAGTAGGATCAAATATAATATTTTCTTTAAGCTCTTTGACTTCATTGAAAATTTTCCAATTGTCATGATTTGTATCTTTGGAGAGTAATTCTTTATATTCTTGCCCCAACTCATAGTATTCACTTCTAGGAAAGTTGTAATGCCCTTTGCTGATGTAGACATCATGCATAGCAGGCCTCAATGGTGGAGTGAACCTTGGTGGAGATGAGTAGAATATTATCTTGACTTTTCCCTTTACATAGTATATCTTCTTGCAGGCTTCTTTGATGGCTGTTCCTAGATCAGAAAGAAGGATTTCTTCCATTGATCCATAGACTGCATGAATCAGTCCATAATCTATCATAGTTTGTAAAGAGATATCTTCAGCAGAATATGTCTGCAGGCTTCTAAAATATTTCAAATTTATATCAGCCTGGAGAATGATGTATTTGTGTCTGGGCTGGATGATCAAGATAGAAGAATGGGAATATATGAATATGGACATATATCCCACGGTGTTTATCTTTTTCAGTGTATAAATCCAGGAAATAATCTTGGAGGCCAAGAAAGACCTTCATTTGCCTTTGCTGGTATTTTTCCCAGATCAGGTCAATGATATCTTGGGTAAGGATTGATAGGGTTCGCTCAGTTTTGAAACTCAGCTTGGGGATGAGGAGCTCATAGGGAGTGCTGGTACTTATTGTGAAAGGCTTGTGTCTTTTGAGCAAGGCAAGGCTGGTTTCATTAGATGTGCTTTCTTTGAGGACATAGGTAGTGCTACCTTGGTAGTAATCAGAAGGATCATGGATCTCAGATGGCTGAGTTTGAGTGGAGGCATCTTTGGTATGCGTAGTCTTATCTCGAGACATCTTATTCTTTGGCCTTTCCTTTTGAGGGAAAGTATCTTGTTGGAATATCTCAGAATCACATATTTTGTGATTCAATAACTTTGATTCATCTTGATCATATAATTTTGGAGAAATCTTTTTAAGGTCTGATAAATTTGAAGATCCTTCTTCAAGATAGTCTTTGATCTTGTCTGAATCTTTTCTTTCCACCAAGGGAAAGTCATCTGATAATTTTAAAGATCTCCTCTATGTGCCGAGAAAGATCATCAAATCTGGGGTCTTTGCTCATACTTTTGAAATAATATGCAAGCCCATTTAAAGCATGATCTTTATCTTTTTTTGGTCTTGACTTGCCGAGCATGTTTAACACCCTTCTTGCCGCAAATCATTTACCTTAAAATTATGATTGAAGCGATTATGATCTCCTTCTGGAAGTGCCGACAACCTCCATGTACTCATCCGTATGAGATGTTCATACTTCAGAAGATGAGCCATCTCTAGATATTGCTGCATCAGAAGAGTCTCTTTTGTTAGGACTAGAAAACAATTATGCATTATTTCCCTTTTTTTGAAACATTATTTTCTCGGAGACATTTTCCATAATCTGATTTACTTTTTTCTATCTTTGAAGAAAAAGATAATATTATTTCTTTTTCATTTATCTGAAAATGGATACCATCTTTTCGTAACTATAAAGGGACGGATAGAGGAAAGGAAAGGTGTCCCTAGAATAACATCTTGTTTTAGATTTTCTACTAAAAGAAATGATGCTTTTATATGAATATTATCAATGCAAATATGAACCTCAGGGATTTTATAATTTACCTTCAACTGGTTGCCTTCAGCAGAATGAATCTTATGAGTAGTTTTTTCAAAATACCTGAGTGGAATAATATCTTGTCGAATGCAATTCACATCGGCTCCCAGAATCTAGAAGAGTATTATATGTGAATCTAAATCCATCATGGAATTCATATGCTATTTCAGTGTACCATTTTGTTTGAAGTATTTCTCGATAGAGCCGACCAACTCATCATCTTCGGGCTCTTCTTCTACAACCTTTTCAGCAGATCATATTTTTGTAGTCTCTTTTCTCTCGTAGCTCTAAGTTTTGAATACTTCTTTGGTGATCTCTTAATTCTTCTTTGATAAAATCATATTCTTTTTAAGAGATCCTCAAGGCTTAGCTGCTTGTTTTTCTTTTTTAGATCTTCAACCCTTTTGAAGACCTCATCCGTAGAATAAAATTTCTTTTTTCTGGATTTCAGTCACCAATTTGTCTCTGTCATTTTTCACCCTTGATAAGAATCTTTTAAGAACAATCTCCTTTTCTTCCGGATCCTGTATGGTATCAAAGGTATCTAAAACAAATTGTTCTAAATCTGTGAGAACCAAAATATTTTCATCGATTCTTCTTGAGAGGTACCTTGTTCATAACATAAACATTCATTATTTTCACAACAGTTTACCTCGATATCATCCTCATTTTCAGAGCTAGTATCACCCCTGATGTTGTTCAAGATCTGGCCTAATCTTCCCTTGACATCTTCAGAATCTGATTCTAGTAAGGCTTGGATCTCTTGTTTTACCTTTGATTTGTAGCAATTTGAAGCCTTATGACCCTTTCGTCCACACTTAAAACAAACTAGATCATAAATTTGGGTCTCCCTTTTTGAAAGGTTTGAAGGCACTCTCCCTATTATAAACCTTTTTATGCCTTCTTCTATTGACAGGATGCTTTATTTTCTTATCATCTTCATGATTTCTCTTGTAACTCCTTTGTGAGTTTCTTCTTTTGGATTCAAAGGGATCTTGAAAGCCGAACTGGTAGCAAAAGTCTCCCAGCTCCTTTTTTCCAATAGCCCTTTGTTTTTTGAGCTGCTCTTTGATTTTTAGATCATTGCATAGTTCAGCTCCTACCATTTGTATTTTTTGAGTTATTTTTCCTATATCGAGATTTTGATAGTCTATGCTTCCTTCTCCCTCCTTTCTCAAAGAATTTCTAACCTTTTCAGCAAATAGAGGAGGTAAGCCAGATATGTATTTTTCTTTCCAAAAATCTTGATTAGGATCTGGAAGGGTATAAAGTTTTGATAGGAAAGAGTCTTTATACCATCTAAAATCTGACATGGTCTTGCATCTCAAGTTGATCAACTGCTCCCTGTTCTTCTCGTAGATATCTTGATAGTTACCAGCAAAATGGTAAACTATGTTGTAGAGCAGGGTTGATATGGCATCTAAGACTGTTCCTAACGGCTGTCCTTGGTCATTTGATAGGACTATTGGCCTTCCATTTTCATCTATCTTAACAGCCTCAATAATAGATTTTCTTTGACTTTCATTTAGATAGTGATCCCACCAGCCCCTTAATTGTCCAGAAAACCCTATGACAATCATATGGGCGGTTTCTTTTTCTTTGTTGCCATTTGCTATGCAGGCATTTGCATACATAATCATTTGATGGCACATGGTAAAGATTTGGTATTCCACAAAACCATCAAGATTCCATTCAACAATCTCTTTACCATTGAAGCACGTCATATTGGCTATGTGGGGCAGTTCTTCAAATTGAAGATCTGCATAGGTTGGTCTAGGATAGTAATTCCTTGTCATAGCCGACGAGTTGTTGTTTTGAAAGTTCTAATCCTGTTTATAACATCTTCATCTTCACCCCCTCCATCTGTGATCTGGTTAATATTTTTGTTGACCTTCGGGTTTCCTAGCTTACTAGCTAATTCAGCGATAAGCTCTTGAAACGTAAGATCCCATGGCCTTTTGTTTTCCTAGTTTGATGCTAGAAGGGATCATCTGTGGAACAAAAGGTGGGACAACCATATGGGTGTTGGAAGTATCAGAATGGGAGCTGGAAGGAAGATTTACCATTACTTCACTTCGGCTAGGTTTCGTCCCGTCCATGAGAATGGCTTCTATGCGGTCTGTTTGCTGGCCAAGGGCATGTAAAGATATGTTTGAAAAGTTCTGTTGCTCCACAAGGTGCCCTATGTGTTCTACCTTTACAGGTTCACCATGGGTGGTTTTGGATATGTTTTTGAGAGGACAAGCTTTGATACTTTCTCCCTTGGTGTTGGCTTCTAATTGTATGGGCTCAAAGGCGGATGAACAGATTCTATACTGTTTTCCACCGGTGGTCTTCAATCTTTAGAAACTTTCTTTATCATGGATATGTTGTCATCATCGGACCCAGATTCACCCTTGTCCTTTTTGTTGAGAACCCTGGTTTGAAGAATTCTTCAAAATGTCGATCGGCTATTTTCATACCAATCAAAGAAGAATATATTCTTCTTCTGCTCTATCATTTCTTTATGCCAGACTTCCCTAATTTTTAGCCTGAAAGGTCGATCTATGTTTTTGAAGTATCTTTCCTTCTTGGCTTTGTTTTTGGGAAGACCTATTTCTTGGAGAAGAAGCTTTTTATCTATTTGGAAATCCTTTTCTTCTTCTTCCAAAACTATGATACAATCTGTCAGGCACTCAGGATTATAAGGATCAATCTCGATAAGGTTGAGATCAAAATCAGAAATTGAGGGCTCATAAGAATTGTCCTCATAAGTAGCATAGACAATATTTTATGGCCTCATCTGGGGTCTATTGTCAATGCTAACAGAGGGTCTGGATTGGATAAAAACTTTTCTTTTGGATGAGAATGTTACCTCTACGTCTCCATCAGGAGTTTCGGTAACAGATTGGACTTTATTTTGCTCAAGGCTTTGAGGTTCAACAGCCTGGGTTAGCGTCCACTTTTCAGGAAGTTTTATCTCATCCCATTTCAAGGCCTTTGGGGTGATAATATTGTTTCGAGGATTGGCTTGAAGAAGGGTACTCAGGCCTTTGGGTGTGTTTTGCTTTGCACAGGTTAGCTTCTGATAACGTTGATATGTGGTGCAAAAATATCATGATGGTATGCCTCATCTCCGATCTCCCTTCACTGTATTTTTCAAGCTTCTTCCGGTTGTATTTTTACTGTGTATTCACTGTACATAACTGGAGCTTTCTTTTGGGATTCGTATATGCTATTTTCTTGTCATACCGTAGTTGTAGAAAATTATAGATTCAAGTCCATTACTTTTTCTGTTGTTTTTTCTCGTAAATCAATCATAAATAACCATTCTTGCAATTATTTTTATTGATTAATCTGTTTGCTATTGGATTGATCTCTAATTTACCCACAGATTAGAAAAATCATGAATTCCTTTTCATTATTTTTGTGATAAAATCTTTCAGTTTGCAACTATTATCATTATGGTAATTTGTTTCTTAGAATACAATGAATTGTGGTAATTCTCACTTCTAAGTATCATCTTATGCCATTCAAGTTATCAAAAATATTTCCTACTCCAGTGACTAGTTACTACAATAATGAGTTATGGTAATTCTCCTTCCAAATGCCCAAAAAAGATATCTACATAATGCCAGATAGTTATTCTCTAACAGATGTTTAACAGGAATTCTTTGTAAATTTCTCATATCATTTACTAATCATTCCTTTCATATGATGATTTTTAGGAGATGGATCGCCTGGATCAGTTCAGGTTGCCTCAGCTGCTCTTCTACATGTAGTACCTCCCGAGAACACACAATCAAGAAGCTTCGACGCGTGAACTTTAGGCACAAAAGGCCTCGTCTTGGCCTTCGTACCTCATGTTTGGTGTCAAAATAAATAGTCATACTACTACTATCATATTTGATGTAAATTTTATTTGAGCATTATTTTGTATATAATATAATCTTGTAAATAGTGTTGCCTGCGCCATAGTAGAAAGGCAAAAAAATTTTATTCGAACCTGTCGAATTATTGTAACTATTTCATTATAAATTTAACTCGCCCTTAAACAAGTAGATGCAAAATTGTCCGCTTCTTCATTATTATCTCATGCTAGCTAGTCAAATTTTGGTAACTATGTTACCATAAAAAATATGAATTATCACAACAATTTCATGGTAAATTCAGCTCGACATTTTAGCAATTGGCCCTGTCAGAAACAAATAGATGCAAAATTGTGGTAACTCCACAACGTAATTACTATACCGTACTATTCAAAATTTTGAATTTTTGTAATTTGTAACCAGTATCATTATAGTAATTTGTTTCTTAGAATAGTTTAACACTAAATTGTGGTAAATATGTATCATGCTACACCATTGAATGAAGTTATAAAAAATATTTCCACTGTAGTGCCCAGTTACTATAATAATAATGAGTTGTCGTAATTCTCTCTCCAAATTACCATCTTATTTTTTAGTAAATTCTTATTAATATAAATTTTGGTAATTCATCTTCTAAATTACGATAGTTTGGAGGAAGAATTACCATAAACTATTTGTAGTAAATTCACTTTAATATATTATAGTAATTTGGTCATTCGAAAGCATGCCATATCCGTGCAAATGGTGCCTCCTCAAAACATGCATGCATGCGTTTACGTCAGTAATCAGGAACATGAAAATTGCCTCTCCTGCCGCATAGTGATTACCGTAATTATGGCTCTTAATGGTGATTGTGCATGCGGGAGTGCAGCTCCATCCGCTAGCTTAAAAACAGGGCGGAGCGTTCTGCTGGCTGGGTGCATGGACCGACCTGGCTACGAGAATAACCTATTCTATAGCCGGTTACTTCTTGAATAGTCTCCCTATATATATATATATATATATATATATATATATATATATATATATATATATATATATATATATATAGGAAGAGGTTTTCCTACTCCCGGTATTAACTACTCCCACTTTTTTTTTATACTACGATAGGAACGGGGCGTCGAGGTTGCGGTTGACACCGTGAGTACGTACGGGTCGGAGGAGTACATGCCGAACCAACCCGTTTAGGAATAACTAACCACCTAACTTGCGGCCGGCTGGTTGTATATCTCCGATTTGAAAATTACGACTGATTTGAGGTGTGACACGGATGCATGTATATAATATATACGCTAGCATGTCAGAAGACTAATATATTAATTAAAAGTATTAAAGTACGTATGAGTACATACTCATTTGATGTATGTTAGGGGTACGTATACATAAAATAGTATAGTATCAGCACATACTAGTTTGACCCAAAAAATATTATAGATTATATGTGTATACCAATTAAGTATAAGTACATACATCATAATTTTACAAGTATATACGCATACCAAAGCACGTGTTGTGTGGAAGTATGTCTACATACACATGGTTAAGAAGAGTATGCCGACATACATGCTAGTATAATATTGTCCTCCGGGCGTATGAGTACATACATATTTGGCAAGAAGTATCAAGTTATACTAATAATGTACTACATCGAGAGTGTATTAAGTTGGAATACAATATTTGAAGTATACTGTACAGAACATGTATCTACTTATACTCTAGTCTAAAAGTATCAAGTGATACTAAAGTATATCGAGAGTGCATCCATGCAGATTCATCATGCGAGTGCCGACGATTCTGGAGCAGTAACACCTGAAAACAATGTGAGAAATCATGTAGTTCATAATCAATTAGTAGTGTTTTTTTTTCATCAAAAAATTAGTAGTGTTCTAGTACCTTACTACTCCCGAGTAAATGGAGCACCATAATCTCTAGTCCGATCTGAAACAGAAAACGAGAATTCCGTTCAAGGAGGCATCTGAAATAACAAGATGAACTGACCAAGTTGCGATTGCCACCCACGATTTCATGCTTACGGTGGAGAAGCAGCTGGCAGAGCTTTACCTGGTGATCCATCGGGAGATGGACATTCAATCCATGCCTCAGCCAACGTCACACGTGGTTCTGAACACCACCAATGATGGGAGAGAGAGCATCGTGCCCTTCCATGGAAAAGCCACCGCTCTACCTGGAGCCAAGCCAAGCTGCCGGCCCGCAGGGAGGGCACCCGCCACCACCTGTCGATGCCTGTCCGTCGCCTGCGAACCAGCAACCCACAGACCTGGATCCCTTTACTAATCGACAAGCAGCTGACCTGCCAAGGGACGACACCGTCGCCGGTCAGGAAGGCAGCGCGTCCATCAGATCCGCGAGAGGACTGTCGTCCTCGCTGGTTGGCAGCGCCGCATCGCAGGTGATGCCGAGCCTGCAGGTCGGTCGTGCCATTGCCAGAGCGACGCGCAAGCAGTGGGACGGAGCTGCCATCGTGGACCAAGGGGAGAGACAGGGAGCGACGCCGGACGGGAGAAAGAGGGAGTCGCGGCAGCGGCGGCGGCGGCGGCGGCAGCGCCTGCTGATGGCGTAAGATGAATGTGACCGAGGAAAGGGGACCTCGAGATAGGGATGAGAATTTATTAGGGAATGCTATATCGGATCCACTGCCTGCACACCTGATAAGTATCGGGTTCCGTGGAAGAGGACCAGACGGACGGACGGTGGAAGGACGTCATCGGCCCGTTTCCATAGCGTTCGTATGCGTACATTAACTTGAGACAGTAGTTACTCCCTACAAGTAGAAAGGAATTTTTATATATATATATATATATATATATATATATATATATATATATATATATATATATATATATATATATATACACGTGCTATTCTACACCTAGGGTGTATATATTTAGAGAAATTTCATTCTACTCCTAGGGAGTAGTTACTCCCATGTTAATATCTTTAGATTTAAGATGTATATGACCAGATGAAGTGTATGTATACGAAGTATATAATCATACTAGACCAACTATGGTAGTATATATGTCAAGTATGCATGCATACATAGAGCATATAGTTATACTTATTTTATATACTACAGTCAATAGCATTTTCATAATATATTAAAAGTATCTTAGTATGAGTATATAAACATACTTAAAGTGATAAATAAGTATAAACACATACATAATATGTTGTTTTAAAGATGGGAGTAACTACTCCTGGGAGTAGCTACTCCCACCTGCATGTAGACACGCCGTCCAGCTATCTCCGCACTCACGTAACGGTGGACGACGGTCCGTTTAGTTCGCAGGGTGCTCACAGGTCCCGAAACACGACCCACTTGTACTTCTGTGAACAGACACATGTTTTTGCGGGCGCATGCATATATACCTAAAAAATCAGTGGCGGAGAGGATTAAGCATAGGATAATATATACGCTACATGGTCACCGTGCATGCTTTTTGAATGGGCGTATAGAGTATATTTACGTACGCATACTACTTGGATGGAAGTATATACTTTACGTATTTGAGTACGTGAACATACTTAAAAAAATATAGTATTAATTTATACATACTTTTTGGAATATCTAGAGTAATTTTTAGATTAGAGTATTATTTATAAATACTTTTTGAATAGAGTATAAGAACATATTTTTTGAAATAGAGTATTTAAACATACTTGTGCATAGATCAGTATGCTAGCTAGCATGTGTTGTCGTATTTGATTTAGCTTCGTGCAGACTGAAGAGTATGCATGTATGAATACATGAAAATAAAACACAGTAAACATCCGTATAAACTACTTTGCTCTAATGGTATTCTGAATTTTTTCTTTGATGTGATCGCTGTGGGTATATACGTGTACCTGCCAAAGGAGTATGAACACATACATGTATAATGGTTGTATGAGTACATACGTAATATTTATAAGGCGTATAAATACATAGACATATTTGCACAGGGAGTATGAATACGGAACACATATTTTCACCTAGAAGACACTGTTACATCATACATAGGAGTAATGTATCGATACTATTCTGAGAAGAAAGTATATATATGTATGTGTATAACTGTATACACTAAATCGAGAGTACATACATTGTTTTTATATACACTTGGACCAAAGTAATATTATTATAATAACCTGCTGATGAAGCCCTGGCCGGGCAATCCATAGCACAGTCTAGCGACGCCGGCGAGAGAGCAGTGAAGCCTAGAGATGCAAAACGAAATCATGTGCTCCTCGCCATCGGCGCAGGCAGAAATCTTGCCATGTGAGCGCCTTGACATTAAGTCATGAAAGCATGTTGATGAACACAAGCAACAAAGCCTGAAAACGCCATGATCAGTGAAACATATGAAACAACACCAGTAGCAACGAAATTAACAAAAAAAAAATCATGGATCTATGGATTGATACAGTGCTATACCAATCAACCAAAACAGAAACTAACAGAAGCATCTTTGAATCCAGGCCGATGTGCTAACCTTCAGTGCCAGGTCCGATGGGAAGCAAGCTGCGCTTTTGACACGGAACGATCTTGACCTGGGTGATTAGGGTTGGGGCGAAAAGCAGCATGCATGGATACCTGGATGAGGAGGCGACCAGGAGAGCCCAGCGTGTCCAGCCGGCAGAGCTGGAGCAGAGGTGTGGAACCTCGGATACGTACGTCATGGCATCATATCGACGCTGAATGCCGATCCATGCGTGTGGCCCTCCCTCCCAGTTGTGCAACGCGCGTTCAGTGCCTCCACCGTCAGTTCCCGCTTTGGCTGATCTCGGAGCCGCCGAAGGCATGATCGACGTTGTCAATCCGTCGAGGATGGCGGCGGCGGCGCCCATATGGTTGATCCCGTTGGTGGAAGTAGTAATCGCATGCCATCTTGATCCATATTCATAGGCATACATATCAGATCAAGGCATGGATCAACATTCTCTCGATCTGCGTCCTGTAAAGAGACGAAATAATGAATCAATCAATCTAAAAAAGAAAGATTTAGACTAGATATTATACCTGAACTCCAACGATCGATGCCACACCAAGATCGATCTCGCTAGGAAGCCTAACATCACCTACTTCTGATTAGCTCTACTGATCTGTGGTAATGCGCGAGTCATCGTCGTCGAGAGAATGTAGGCCTCGCGCGCCGCCGGCCATACGGAAAACAATAGCACTGTTCTAGATCCAATCGTAACGTTTATATATATGTATGGGTAATTAACGGGTTGACACGCCAATCCATCTGGGAACCACGTCGTTACTGGTGGGGGAAGGTTCCGTGGATGAACGACGTCATCGGCCCGTTACCTACTTCCGCGCACAGCACCGACTGCACACGAGGGTGCGTGTAGTCTCGGACGGGAGTAGCTACTCCCCAGGGAGTAAGATAGAATTTCCCTATATATATATATATATATATATATATATATATATATATATACACATACATACTCATCGATGAGAAACATCGAAGAGAGTAATTCAATTCTACTATAGAATAATGAAAAATGGCTACAAGTTCCTACAATAACTAGTTGAATTCCCCGCGTGTTGCTCTGAAAATTTAAGATTACAATTTAGATGATAATTTGAAATTATAGTTTAGGTAACATATTTGGAGATTAACGGAGAAAAGATGTAAATGAGATATTGCGATACATAGTATTCTAAATGAATAATGATATATAAAGTCAATAATTTAATTTGTGAATGTTGTTGACCAAATTCGTCCTAACAAGCATATGTATAATCTGTGAGCTTCAAAATATGGGTGGCTATAGCATAAGAGCAAAAATGATAACTCTATCTTATAATAGTTCTTATATAGCATTAAAACTAGGTGAATACCCCACGCGCTGCCGTAGGAATTGTTGATGATTTTGGAATAAAATTACTTATATAAGGAGATAAACAATTCTAAGTGAAGATTAAAGGATGGCATGGCATGCTGATGTGGATAACTAAATGGATGATGTGTCTTGATCATTATTGTAAATGCTTATTGATCATAAATAAATCTAATAGTGGACTGATGAGGTGGATAGCTTGCATGTTGAGATAAATAGCTAATGAGGTTTGATTTTATAAGAGTTTAAGATTAAGATTTAGTCACAAAGGTAATACTAAAACACAACATAGTAGGTCCTAATCCAATCTACGATCAGCCATTACCTTGCTGAGTTGCTGTCAATCAAATCTCTGGCCTTGAGTTGATAAATCACAGCACTGGCCTGGAGTTGATTTAAAAAAAAGTACGGATGGCCAGATGGACTCCATTGCCCGTATACCGTCAAAGAGTTGAATACAAAAGGACAGGGATAACGTGCGACGGGTCGCGCGTACGTCAAGCGCGCGACCGTTCCGCGGCTGACACGTTTTCAGATCACTGTATAGCATCTGTCCGGCTGTCCCCGCACCGTCCCCACAACTCCTCCAGCCACGCGCTGGTGTTTGGAAGACGAGCTGAGCCCTCTTAGTCCTCTTTGCACGGTTTTCAAAAATATAAATATTCTTTCACAAAGCTATAATTTTCAAACGGTGTATCTATTTTGTATTCCGTCTACACCGATATGTTCTACGTGATGAGACAAATAAAACTAGACCCCACTTGTATATGTTTCAAAAATTTTTACTTAGTAACAATTTATGTGTAAAATATGGTAGAAGATTTATAAAAAGAAATTGCTACCATATAATAATTGACTTGCTACTCAAAAATAAATTAAAGTTTTTACATAGTATGCAGAAGTATGGGAATGTAATAAATTTGTTATATAATATTTACATATAAAGAGAGTGATGGACCACGACAAGACAAGTTGTAACCTGTCGGAGGACACATTATTAAAACAAAATAAAAATTGCATAAGCTATCAACTTTGGGTATTTATTGAAACATGAGGGTAGCGGCACAAAACAAGGCAACCTACAAGTTAAGAACAAATCATTAGAACAAGCATTGCATAAGCTACTAACTAGAGAGACTAGTTATTATATAATCCACTATATGATTTGGAAAACTATAAAAGTGAATAATAAAAACTAAAAAATATTAGAAAAACTTTGACTGAAAACTAAAATAAAAAACACTAAAGAAGACCTGACTTAAAACTAAAAATAAAAAGAAATAGCATTCAAACCCTTTGGGAGAGCTAAAAAGTTATTAAATAAAACTAGACTAAAAACTTAAAATAAAAACTAATAAAAATACTTAAAACTAAAAATATATAAGAGGACAAATAAACATTATAGGTGAGACAACTAATATGCAGGATTTAGAAGATATTCAAACCTAAAAGAGTGACAAGAAACTAAAACTAAAAAGCATTAAAAAACAGAATGAAAATTGAAACTAAAAAATTGAAAAAATAGAGAGAACATTGAAACTAAAAAACTAAAAACTTAAAAAGCTACCATCAATTGGAAGTTAAATTAATAACCTGAAACTTAAACTGTTATTGACAACCAGAAAACTAAACTAAAATTAACAAACAAAAACTAAATATTAAAAGTCGACACTATGAAAAATAAAAAAAAGTAAGCTACCAACTAGGGGAGCAAGTTATTATATAATCTATTGCAAAAGCCGAAAATATGACCAGTTCCTAACAATTGGCAAAATATTATGAAAAATAAAATAAACATTGAAATAAGAAAATGAAATATTTTGAAAAATAAAATATTGAACAATAGTTAATATTCACGATTTAGAAAGGCATTTCAACCAAAAAGAAAAACTCAACCACTGAAATAGCTACCAGAAACCAAAACTAAAATTGACAACTAAAAATTAAACTAAAATTGACAAATAAAAACTGAAAACAAAAAGTAGACACAGTGAAAAAAATGAAACTAAAAGAATGGGTGAAAATTAAAAATCATTGCTCAATGAAGTGAAACTAAAAGAAAAATTTAACAAAAAAATGAAATATTCTAGAAAAAACTATGTGGCAAGTTATATTATGATCAAGTGACAAGTTATATTCTGAAACAGTGACAAGACATCTTAAAGATGACAAATTCAGAAAATTATGACTTCCAAACACTACAAGCTGTATGACCATCGCAACAACTTCTCAAGATCATCAAACGCATGGTGAATAACCATGTGTAGCTAAACTATAAACATAAATAGTTACACACAATATATAAGTAGCTGCTATATAATATAAGTTGCTAGTATATAAAATTGTTATAAAACATATGCATCATGGGTCTACTTTTGTAGATCTCATCGTAATGAACACTATGGTGCAAACAAAATTAAAAATGAAGATTTGACAAGAAAGTTATTTTATTTTAAATAGTTGAATGGCTTAGTTCAAAACTCCAATTAGCATCTCACGTGACGTGAGCATATGCTTGTTGCTTGGTATTGTTGGGCCAGTCCAGTTCGGATAGCCCGCCCTTGCACAGAACGATAGGTCTTTGTGGGCTCCCTCTCGCCTCTCCCGCACGTGGCTAAAATAAAAAACTACCAGGGCCCTATCTCCTCTGTTTTCTTCGCAAGCCTTCTCGACCACTCGAAAAACTCCGCTGCTGCAGCTTCTTCCAACACAAGGGCGGCGGGGGTCCCCTTCTGCCCTTCCTAAGCAACCCTATTGACGGATTGGAGGACGACACGGAAGCGGATCAGGCCGGCACCAAGACAGGGCGTCTAGACGCAGGCACGGGGCAGTGGCGCGAATGCAGATGCGGAGCAGCCAAGGGGAGCGACTGGTGCCGCGGAGGCGAAGAGGGCCAATACAGAGGTGGAGGCAGACCTGGTCGGTGCTGACACGGAGCCAGAGAAGAGCTGTGCGGAGGTGGAGCAGCGAGCGCGGAGAGGGCCACAACAGCAGAGATCTCTCCTCTCTTGCCGTCGGCGTCGATGATCACAATGGAGGAGGTAAGACAGGGAATAGGAAATCTATTTAAACACCCACTACAGGAAACAACTGCTTTGCCGAGTGCAGAGGTCACTCGTCAAAAGGCACTCGGCAAAGAACCTGTCGGCAAAGGTCTCTTTACCAAGTGCCGGATATCGGGCACTCGGCAAAGTCTTTGCCGAGTGCCAAAAGACCACTCGGCAAAATAATTTGAGCCGTCAAGTTGGACGGGCGCTTTGCCGAGTGCTGAACGGCCGGCACTCGGCAAAGAACCCGTTTCATGTGATGTCTTATATCACATGTGACAATGTCCGGATTGTGAGCATCGTACGTGACAACGTGCTCCAAACTTTTTCAAATTTTAACCATGGCATACGCATAAGATATCATGACCTGCCGTCAAGTCTCATAATTTTCGGAACTCGTTCGTATTTTATATAATTAAAAAACCACCCGCACAAAAGTGGGCGGCATTGCCCCGTGAGCACGTTCATCGAAATTTTGGGAGAGTTCATAAATTTAGCCTAAATTAACACTAAGAAACAAGAATAACATTTTTAGAAGGAGAGAAATCAATTATTCGATGCACCTCCAATTCAAATATACATTACGCGGAAAAAATCAATAAAATAAAATAAATAGGAGAAATATATCAAAATGCATTTAAAAAGTGCCATATTTGAACATGTACTTTGTGGTAGTGTATAGAAGCTTCAAAAAAATTATGGTGCCAAAAAACAAAAAAAAATTGCTTTGCCGAGTGCCAAACGGCCGGCACTCGGCAAAGGTGACGGTGCTGGATGTCGTCTAGCCCCTGCAAAACTTTGCCGAGTGTGGGTCTTTGCCGAGTGGAAAGCACTCGGCAAAGACAGCCTTTGCCGAGTGCCCTGATTTGCCGAGTGTCTGGCCGTCGGCGAAGCCCTCGTTGTTGAGTGCTTTTGTTTGCCGAGTGCGGCACTCGGCAAATCAGGTCTTTGCCGAGTGCTCGATATTTGGCACTCGGCAAAGAATCCTGCACTCGGCAACGCCTACGTTTCATGTTGTGACCAAGGTAGTGTGTTGATTCAATTTCTTTGAGATGTGTTTGCAGTGATGTGGCCAAGGAATCGACGTGAAAATAAATTCCTATGCCTGTTTGTTTGGTGCGCGATAACTCACTTGATGCGTTGTTCACGTTGAATGGTCTGGAAGAAACGATGGCAGTGCACTTGAGGTAGATGTGGGCTCTCGTGATGACGTTGCCTCATGAAATCACAGAAAAATAGTAGTAGAGTTTTGCTTTATAAGAATTTAAGATTAGAATTGAGCAGTGATCATCTTCAGTAAGCTTTTTGATAGGGCCCAAATGGACATGCCCATCATTGGTTTAGGGGTTATATATCAGATCTGATTATTTTTTTTTCTAGACTGGCTAACTGCTAGAGGAGTGATTTATTACAAAGCTTTGACATAACTACATACTATAAAACTAATTCGTAGCTAGGAATGTGAAAACCATCATTTGACCTTAAAGAAACCCAAAGAATCAGCTGGGGTTAAGGATTTGGCGAATATCAAACAGTATATGTTATTAATGCGTCGCTAATAAAGAACAGAAGATAATCGGTAGTAGTAGAGTACGTGTCTGACCTGCTGACGTAACTGGTGTGCCAACTGATTTCGCTTGAGAGTATGAATCATGTCAGGCTGTGTATTCGTGAATGCAGGCAGCCGATCGATAGTGGAGCACGAGATGGGCGGGTGACCTGGACTTGCAGCCTGAATTAATGGCAGGGAGTGGAGGCAGGATGCATGCAGGCAGCAGGTGGAATGGGCGCGTGGCGGATCGACAATGGGGTGTGGTGCGGGTTGTGCAGATGTCAGCAGTTGGTGGATGGGTGCTCTTGGTGCCCTCATCTGGTTTGCATTGTACCACCAATCCACCATGGTAATTAAGATGTATTTACTAAACTATCCTTATTAGATGCAACTAATTAGTGCGTTTTAAGATCAATGGCCTAGAAAATTTGGTACAGAATTTCATAAAAAAATGGTGATAGCTTCCACGAATGTGGCCTCTTTGCATTATCATAAGATCTATTAATCTCGTAATTTCTAAACCCTCCTGATAAATGTGATAGCTTCTTTTAACACTGTTGTGCTTACCTAATATATAGTAGATAGATGGATAAAATTACAAATGATGAATCTTTGTTTCTCCCGTGAAAACAAGGAACAATGCTATGGGTTGTGACTTGTTAGCGGTCAACACTAGTATTGTACTACCAAACAGATCATTTTTCATATTGTCTATTGACGGGGGCCGATGCTTAGAAGAGGCCACCTATATATTTTGAATGTCCATCAGGAGGCCACTAAATTATGTAGGAGCCTGCACTCCATGAATCAGGAGGTACTAGAGAGGAGATCCTCTAACTTTATTAGAAGATTTACACCTCGCTTTGTACTTCTTGATTCATGGACAATGCCAATCGATCGGCAAAATAAATTCAGTCATGATGTAGAACTGCATTGCCTAGTGGAAAAGATGTGACCAGCTAGCAACTAATCATTCCGGCTTACATTTGTCCCGTTTGTGGATATGGGGGGGCTTCAGGAATGGGGCTTTTGGTTGAGGAAAGTCAAGGGTGAATTCCTGGGTATAAAACTCGCACTGAGTTCAGTCGGATAGGCTGGTATATGAATTACAGCGTGTATCATCGAGAGATGCATATACACCCTAGATGTCCATCTTGCCGTGGCCGGAAGGGAGTTCGTGTCGATCCTGCTTTTTGGGCAACCCACGTGCAACGAGGACAAGATTTTACACAACTGACACAGAAACCTCCTACCATTGACCTTCATCTTTATGCAATCTACTGCTGTGAGTGTTCCCCTTGTATAGGATCAACATGGTACTAATTCAGTACCCCAAGTTAACATAGAAGGATTTTGATTCGTATAAACACGCGTGCTTTCTGGAAAATCTAGAAGTAACAAGCATTGCACAATGACACAAGTGTTGCTTGTCATGAACCAGCAACATAGCTCGTTCTTTTTATTAGCCTAATTTTGGTTTCTTCTATATTTTTTTTCTTTGTTTTGCTGCAACCGCTCTCTGAATCAGTAACCTTGGTATGCCTTATAGTACCAAAGAAGGCATATGAGCCTGCGGCATGAGGCTCATGGGTTTTGTTTTCTAAATTGTTTTATTGGTGTCCAAAATCTATGGTAACATTAATTGTATTTGATGTGTTTTCTTTGTTTTATCATGACATCCAGCAGTATAGATTCATTTCATTTGGATAATCTTGTAATTTCTAGATCTTCTCACCTAACATGGTTATTTTTGTAACACTGTTGTATTTACTTAAGATAAAAGATTGATAGCCAAAACTACAAACCATGGGCAATTGTTTCTCCCGACAATGCTATTCAACTATCTGAACATTTGATCATCCCTCATCAATACTATTTATTGACAGCCGATGCCTTTGATGAGGCAGCTATGAGTGTCCATGAAATGAGTGTCCATGAACCATGCATCTAGTCCATTAAATTAGCTGGGACTCCATAAATCAAGAGCAGCTAGGAGGAGAACTTCTGCCTTTTATTAAATGCCTTGTACATCACGTTGCACCGCTTGATTTATGGACGATGCCAATCAATCGTCAATACAAATTCATCGACAAGGAATCAGATCTAGATTGCCCAATGGGCTATGAGTCCTTCCAGCTTTTATTTAATTGGCATGTGTTTATGTATGAGAGGCTTCCGGACTTAGTTCCCGTGAAGTCAAGTTTGAATCCCTAGATGCAAGATACTCATTGAGTCTAGCCGGATAGGTTGGTATATGAATTACAATGCATATAACAGAACATGATACAAACAAATTAAATGCATGCAGCCCTGGATCTAAAGGAGAGCACCAGCCAATTTAGTAGTGCTGATTGAGCGTCTGGGACAAGCCCAAGCATGACACGGATAAGATGTTAAACATCTAACACAGACCTCCTCGCAGTGTATGCTGCATATCATTATTCATCTTCATGCAGTCTACCGCTATATAAATGTCAGGAACAACATGTTACTCTGCAGTGTCCCTGGATCAGATCACAAAAGGATTTGGGTTGGTACTCTACTGGTCTGCAGTGCCCTTTTGTATCTAGTTTATTTTTCCATTCTAATCACTAGAAATTGTCGCGGCGTTGCCGCGTATGGCCAGTATGTATGCATGTTTGTATATTTGTATCTACAACGTATATTGCAAGTATGTTCTATAATTCGTGTATATTCATTTCAAGTACTTGTATGTGTGACATGATTTACTCATATATGAAGATGTATGGAATGTCATGTACCATATATAGTTAAGTATTATGCTATATATTTTTGTGTATCCGATTATTTATATTCGAATATTTGTACTATGAGTTGGTTTTAAGTAAAAGAATCAAGAAACCAAGATTAAGAAAAAGGGTGGGAATTTATAGGATTTGATTTTAGAAGTTTTTTTGTGGAAGAAATACGGGATTTAGAGTTAATATTTTAGTTCATGCAAGTATGAACAATAAATTAATCAATGACATAAAATCATAGATCTACAACATTGAAAAAAATATTATTATTATTGGCTATATTTATTATAGGGAAAGAAATGTTTAAAGTATTTTTAAAGGGAGAGAAGTATTTTATGAGTAAATGAGGGTTTTGTTTGTTACAGTAATAAATAGATTTATTTTATACATGATATAGGTATGATACAATTAAAATTGTGTAGCAATTTAAATAAAAATAACTCTATTAATTATTTTCATAGAACTATAGATAAATTTATATCTATATTTATAGCAAAATAATTACAATAAAACATGTGATATTATGCATTTAGATGGTAGTGCTAGTTGTGTGGAGTTCAACAAACTTGGTTTGGTATTTTTTGATTTTTATTTGATTTGTTATGATTTTTATAAAATTTCAGCCGTCTTAGATTTAAAATAAATTTAGAAAAATAGGAAAACGGGTTGGGCCAAATTCAGCCTACCAAGGATTTGTTGTAGGAAAAGAAATGTTTCAAGTATTTTTTAAGAGAGAGGAGCATTACGTGAGTAAATAGGAGTTTTGTGTTACAAAGTAATGAATAGTTTTATTTCATACGTGGTATAGGTATAGTACATTTAAAAATTTCGTAGCAATTTGAATAAAGAAAACCGATTCTATTAAATATTTTGTAGAGAACTAATATTTTGTAGAGAACGTAGATAAATCTATATCAGTATTTTGAGCAATAAAATTAGAATAGAACATGCATGCAATGTTATGTGTTTATATTGTAGTGCTCGTTGTGTAGAGTACAATAAACTTGGTTTGATATTTTTCTGATTTTTATTTGATTTGTTATGATTTTAACAAAATTTCAGCCGGTTTATACAAATAATAAATTCAGAAAAAACAGAAAAAAACGGAGTTGGGCCGTATTCAGCCCACCAAGGCCCAATATCAGCCACAAAAGGGCCCAACCGGGGTGTCCGGCCCATGGAAAGGCCCAGCCATGGGGAGACCAGGCTGGACCGCGGGTTCATTTGTGCAAAGATGGAGGGCTTTTTTTGCAAGATTTTCTGTGAGAGGGGAGAGGACGGCGGGTTCTATTATAAAGAGCTTGAGGTTTTTTTTTTGCAAAATGACCGGGATTGGCTAGATCTGGGCGGCCGTCCGACCGCCCGATCGGACGGCCGAGATTTGTGGGTGACGTGGCCACGTTGGCTGGCCACCTTTTGGTGCAAGAATCGTACATAACAGATTTGTTTAGTAAATCTCTTGTCGACTTTTTTTTAAAAAAAACATCGGTTAATAAATATTGCTGTTGCAGCAAATTTATGTGTCGTCAATGAAGTTCAGTCCTTCAGAACACCTGGAATGATTCCCACTTCGAATGATACACTAGCTAATTTGTATAATCTTAATAAGTTAGAATGGTTCCTAGGTTTAACAGGCTAACCGAACGGACCCTAATGGTTTCATATATAGCATGAATAGCTGTGGATCCCGATTGAAAGCTCAGTGATATTGGTACTATGGTCATGTCACAGAATTACCTTAATTATGCTACAAGAAATTACTCTAGAAAAAGAAATCATCTTGAGCTCTTTGTGCGAATGCTACTGTAAAACCCATTACTAAAACCTGCGAACCGGAGATCAATGTTTCTCGAGTAAATAAAACTGTAAAAAGAAATAGACAATGCTATAGGTTTCTGGTGACATGCATTGTGAGCAGTCTTTTGACGACAGGGCTATAGCAACTGCTTAGTCTATTGACGGCAGGGCCAGTGGTTGGACGGAGGCAGGACCGGGGCAGTGCTGAGTACTCTTAATCAAGAGCTATCATGTGAATCTCCATTACTCAGTAGTTATGCCTTTATTACATGCCTTGCACGTTTTTTGACTCGTGGATAATGCCAATCGGCATTCGGCCAATCACCATTCGGCAATATAAATTCAGTCACCAGGAAGACACAGAATTACATTGCTCGATAGCAAATATTTGAGTAGCTAGTAGGAGACCCAACTACAGGCATTTGTCACGTATGTAGGTATGAGATGCTCCGGGAACTAGGCTACATAGAACAGGAAACACAGTAGAGGAAACAATCCCAAGATAATGACGTTGAGTGGCTATTGATGTGGATACGCAAACTCTTTTGGCAATCTGTATTTTGTAAGGGCAGCGGCCGCCAACTCTACCACTGCAGAGGTGCCGGATAGTGTTCTATATTGGTCCCAACTCTTAACTAGGATGGTGGCACACCAGTGAGCTTTGTTGGACGGAGATGGCTAGCAGAGGTGGCTGGATTTGATTTAGTCTATCGTTGTGGTGTCTGCCTCCCTCAAGAGTATGTTACACAAATCAACCACATGGGCTCACATGCATGGATTCGGGTCATGGCCCAAACTACTATAGCTGCTTCCTCATGGGCTCACATGCAGATGACCTTGAAATATTTTGCAGTGCTACACAAAAAATAAGAACAATGTTGATGGTCCTTGTAATTTTTTGGATTACAGAGAGTCGAACCTAAGACCCCAAGTGCTACTAAGGCTCTTATAACCACTTAGCTACAGTCCCTTTTGCTGTCACTTGTAGTTCATAAATATGTATTTGCTCTAAGTCGTTGCCCTTGAATTTGTCCCACCCTTTGGGGAAGTAAGCAAGATGAGATGACAAAACATTTTCACGTGAGTGCAATGGCAGAACCATAAATAGGAATTTTACTTTTTTTTAGGGAGCCAGCACTATAAATTTCTTTAAAATTTAGTAAAATTAGAAAAAATAAAATAGAAATTGTTGAGGCTTGGAGAGGTGGGGGGTTGTCTTGCCACTTGTCTCCGCCACTGTATGTGTGCGTGTACATCAGTATACGCCTTTTACTACTTCTATAATTGGTCAATCATGAAGTAATTTACATTTGGAAAAAACAATCATTTTTATATATTGTGGCAGGATGTTCGCCTTGGACTTATAAACCTAATAAGCTAGAATGACTGATTTTTGTGAGAGAAAAACACTGCTGGCTGGTCAGCTGTGAAATTGATAATCAGTTGAAGCGAACAGGTAATTTACTATACATTGAGTCTGCATGCCAATTTGTACAATAGTCAGATTTTTAGATAACTAAGTTGAACATATGTATCAGTTTTTCAAACCAAAATCAGCTGTGCATCAACCATAATGGTTCCATTTCTCAAACTCTATTTCAAATTATTTAAATATATTTGTACGCATACAGGAGTTGTATGCTTATGTATGCACACGTGTCATGAATCGCCTACACACAACACTATCCCATGGCTTTGTCTCCTATGAGATTTTTTCCTTGACTTGGGTCAACATGACCAAGACAAAGTTCTATGTGACCACTATGGAACCACGTGCAATTAAAACATCCTTCCCCAAGGTTAGAGGGCGTGCACAATTCTTGTGCCAGTCTGGTAAGCTGCCTCCGTGGCCTATAGCCCTCTCCAATGCACAGCCAGCCACCACCTCCCACTCCACCTCGTTTGCTCCCAAGGCCAGACCGCCAGACCCTAGTCCGTAGTCGGCCCTCAACTTTTCTCCCTCTCTTCCTGAAGCAACCAAGTGCAGCATCACATGCCTAATGATGGATGGCCCTCAAATTATTAGCTGAGTAGCGGCAACGGATGATGGTGACAGTGGCACAAAGCAGAGGAAGGAAGGAAGGAAGAGGCAGAGATGGCGCTAGACTGATCGGTGACCTGTGGCCTCTGTAGTCAAACCAAGGACAGTCCGGGTGCACACATATAGGCCCAAAACCGAAAGCCAAACCGAATTATTGGTTTTTCGGTTTTTACAGGAACTTCAGTTATCGGCTCTGGTTTTAGTTTCCAGTAGACACCATCACACCGAACCAAGGAACCGTTCAAACTGATATATTTGGACCACCGAACGAAAAGCAGTTATCCGTCTAACTACAGTCCCAACATCCACGCAGCCCACCTCGACCTAGTAACACACATATTCAACCAACTTCAACTGTCCCAACTCCCACCGAGAGTCATCAGTAAGACACACACAGCACAACTGTGAAACCTAGCTGCCCATCCTGTGACATCTCCATCTCCATATGGTGGCAGCGTAGGGAACCAAAGGTCGGCCAGGATCCGCACTCCTTGAAGCTGCAAAGTCAGTGACACGACATCGGTGGCGCAATCGTGCGTGCCGCGAAAGGAGGCTAGCTGGTGGTGGCAGCGCGGCCGTGCATGCCGTGAATGGTTGGCAAAGGCACTGGCCTGGCGCGGCCTGGTGCGCGACGTGCAAGCCAGAGACGGTGGCATGGCGTGGCTTGGTGTGCGACAGTCGATGGCCGATATCCGAGGTGAGGCAATGTGTTCGTGTTCTGTTGTGCAGAGAACTTTGGTCAGCCCAGTTTAAAATGAAAATCCAAAGTAGAAAACCAGAACCGAATCTATCAGTTTGTAGTTTTGTAATAAACTAAACAGTTCTTGACTGGTGAAAACCGAATGGTTCTTAAACCAAATAAACCTAACTGAATTTGGATTTAAACCGAATGCCTAGCCTGAATGGGCAGGCTTGTGCTATATATATTTCATGGTGTGTTGCTTGGCTCGGGTCACTTGGCGTATGATCAAGTCTACCAGTCATGCATGCAAAGCGCTAGCAGTCACTACTACTGAACAGGCTTTTGGTGACTTCGCCATAATGAACAATAGCCCCGGCAAAACACGCGCCCGGGACTAAAAACACTTTCAATCCCGGTTGGTAACACCAACCGGGACTAAAAGTCCCCAGCCCAACGGCTATGGTGTTAGGCATGTGCAGTGGGGACTTTTAGTCCCGGTTTGTGTTACTAAAAGCCTATCTTTAGTCCCGGTTGGTGTCACCAACTGGGACTAAAGGTTTTGTCCCGGTGTGTGACACCAGCCGGGACTAAAGATAGACCTTTAATCCCGGTTGGTGTTACGGTCCGGGATTAAATGTCTCCCCCCATATTTGAATCCTTCTTCCTCCCCTGGCCGAGCCCGAGCTCTCACTTGTTCTTTGTTCTTCATGTGTTCTTCCTTGGTTTTTGCTCACATCTCCGGCCATTGATTCATTTCTTCAGTTCTACGCCGTCATCGACTTGTTAAGAGGTCACTAGCTTTATCTTCTCAAGTTTTAGCAAAGCAGCTTATGTCATTTTGTGGTGTTATATATGTTTTTTTATTTCTACACTATTTTAAACTCCAACAATCACTTCATCGTTTAAATATTTCAATGTAGGTAACTACAATTATTACCCTAAAAAATTAGTATACACCATTTATTACTATTATGTCTACCACATTTTATGGTTTAGTTAGAAAAATACTAAATTTATTGTTTTTTATTATAATTACTTTATTGAAAAATTAACATTTTATAATACTATAGTTTATAATTTAATTATAACTAAGTATGAATAAAACATTTCAATGATTATTTAATTATAACTAAGTATGAATAAAAAAAATTTGTGTACAAAAAAAATAAAAATGGAGAATTTTAGGTTATTTGTTAGTTTAATTTGTGTATAAAAAAATAGAAATTTGTAATACATTATATTATAATTTGTGATTATGTTAATTAGTTAATTATAACTATTATTCATACCATAATTCATGGATTAGTTAGACAACTAGATTATATTGTGGTTTTCTAATTTCATTTGTTTAGAAAAATAAGGAATAGCAAATTTTAAGTTATTTGTTAGTTTAATTTATGTTTAAAAACTTTGAAATTAATAATACCTTCCATTTGCTAGTACGCATGCTACATTATGTGATATGTCATTTGAGGTATTTAATTTTAAATTTCATTTATGTAGAAAATGAGGTATTTAATTTCATTTAATTGTAGAATATGCCATATAATGCGAGACAATGACACGTCATTGGATGTACAATGCCGATCACCGCTCCAAAGAATTCATTGATGGTGTGCATTATTTCTTAAGAGTGGCCTAGGAAAACAAGCGGTATGGATTCATATGTTGCCCATGTGCCTTCGTCAATTTGAAGGAATATTCTAGCTCTAGAAGTATTCACTCACATTTGTTGAAGTCGGGTTTCATGCCAAACTATATTTGTTGGACCAAGCATGGAGAAACCGGGATAATGATGGAAGAAGGTGAAGAAGAACAGTTAGAGCCTGACGACATTATTGCTTAATACGGTGACTTCGGTGATACAACAATGGGAGAAGCTGAAGAAGAGGCAGGTGCAGAAGGCACACCTGCTGAAGATGATGCTCTTGGTGATGTCATTCGTGATGCACAGAAAGATTGCGAAAGTGAAAAAGAGAAGGCAAAGTTTGACCGCATGTTAGAAGATCACAAGAAATTACTATACCCATCCGCCTAAGATGGGCAAAAAAAATTAGGTACAACACTTTGGAATTGTTAAAATGGAAGGCAATGAGAATGGTGTATCCGATAAGGCATTTAAGCAATTACTGAAGATCTAAAAAAAAATACTTCTGAAGCCTAACGAATTGCCCACTACTACGTATGAAGCCTACGTACGAACGGCCCGGGGCTAAAAGCCCTGTCTGCAGTAGTGAGTGATGTGATGCCATGAGCCATCTTGATGGGCCCACTTAGTCCTAGGCACTTAGTCCTACTGCCTAGTGCCCTCCAATTGATGATGGACAAATGGGGGATTGACACAACCCTCCTATTGCATTGTATTAGGTTGTACTTGTTGTGCACACTTGTAAAAGTTTCCATATGATACTTCTCATATCACCCGTGTAATATTAGTCTGCAAACTGCAATTGACTATTTGTATTTATAGGACACATCAAGTGAAACAATGTGTGGTGCATATTTGTTTTAAAAGATTTACATGTCTGCAAAAATTTGCAACGTTAATATCTCTTTGGTAAAAGAAATAGACAATGCTATAGGTTGTGAACTGTGAGCGGTCAAAGCTCTTTTGAAAGTTTGATTTTCAGTAATGTCTCCTGACAGGAGGCAATAATGTGTACTCATATGATCAGGAGCTATGCATCTTGAATTTGTCAACTCCTCATATACATACATAGTTCTTTTTTAATTAGATGCACGACTGCACGTCTTTACTACTACTCTTAATGCTTTCATGGATAACAATGGCAATCGGCAATATAAATTGAGCACCACGCGAAGCTGAACCGCACTAACCGATGGTGGTGAATATGTGACTATCCCAGCAAATAGGAATCCTACCTTGCATTTGCCCTATGTGTAAGTAGGTATGGGGGGCTACAGGAAGTAGGCTACACGTACCAGAGTCTAACAATGCGCCAATCTTTGCATTGAGACATGCAATGAGTTGCACTGGCTGTACTACTATAGGCAGAAGCAGGTCATCATGAGACAAGATGAGGTCAGGACCCTTGGTAGTCTGTAGTACAGTAGCCAGTTTCAGATCAGCACTTGACTTGATGTCACACCACTTGTGGAGAGAACGAGTGCATCGCTTCAAGATCGGAGTAATTGTCTACAACAGGGGCCAACACTCCATGCGGCGGTTATCTTGCCTTTTCACCGCATAACTTTGCATCCACTTGGATTGGATAGGATCTGTAACAGGTGTTTGATTTGAGAAATCAAATCATTCGAGGTCGGCACCATGAGTCCATTAGCGAAATAACTCCATTAATCGTACTTGTACTAATTATTAGCTTGTGACTTGTGATATCATGTGATGATTTTATTCTATGAACCATATAAAAAAGTAAGGAGTTGGAAGATGGACTAATTATTCATTCCTCCAGCAAACAGCCTGTTATGTGTAGCTTGTGCATACATGTAAAATTTACCGTGTAATACTCCTTATCACTCGTGTAATAATATTAATCTGCAAACTTCAGTTATTGCCTATTTGTATTTGTAGGACACATCAACCGAAACATAATGTATGTTCTATATATATATTTCTTTCCAAAATTTACATGTCTGCAAAATATTTTTTTGCCTATCAAATTTGGTATGAGAAGTTATTTCTAAAATATTTCTCTGGTAAAAGAAATAGATAATGCAATAGGGTTTTGAACAATATTGTGAGCAATCAAAGCCCTTTTGAAACGATTGATCATCAATAATGTCTCCTGACACCCAGAACTTGGAGGAGGCAAAAATTTGGAGTACTCATATAATTAGGAACTACATATCTTGAATTTGTCAATTCCTCATGTACATATTCTTCTTTTTATTAGATGTCTCACTAGTACTTCTCTTGACACTATGAATTTACTTTTTTACAGACGGTTTTATTAATGGACGTCACTAGAAATCAAACGTGGGCTCCAATTAAGAACCACCACTAAAAATCCATTTCTTCTGGTGGCTTTCTTAACGAAACCGCCAATAGAAATGGTGCATTTCTATTGGTGGTTAAGTTAAGATGACCAGCTGTAGAAATAAATTTATAGTGGCGGCACATTAGGAGATCCGCTTGTGCAATTATTTTTCACCGGCGAAAAATATCTGCGCCCATCAATTTCGAATGCATACCGTCTAGTTTCATTTGCAGGCCCACATGCCCTTGTCCCCTCCTCGAACCCTTCCCAGTGGCTAGCTACACTTTATTTAATGCATCCTTATCTCTTCCAACATACAACCAGTACTCTCACGTTTCTAGCTCTTTCTCCAACCACTTCATTCTCATCTCTCTCTGCATGTGCACCATATAGCAGCATGCCGAGAAGGCGGGCAAAGCTCAGTGATGGCATGGCCTCATCGCGTAGCAAGAAAGGCGTGGCACCAGTGCACCGCGGATGACGCGACTCCAACATGTGACCTCAATCCGTAGCCCCCATGCGCGGCAACACGCAGCTCTGATTTGGGGCGATGGCTGCACACCAGCAAGATGCGCCGCAGCGGCGTATCACCATCGGCACCATGCGCGGCGGTGATGGAGGCTCAGTATGCTGCGACAACATGGCCGCATCATCAACCGAAGGTCTCCTAAAGCTCTTCTTCGTTCTCTGCTCGTCGCCAGTGGCATGTGGTCTATGGTTAGTCTTTTGGAGCTAACGTTTGTAAATCACGGGATATTAAGTGTATGTTAGTTGTAGTCGTAAATTTTAAGATCTTGTTACGACAAATCATTGTTTGATTTTTGAGAATTTTTAAGTGATAACCAAGTGCACTTTTGGTGAAAGAACACTTTGGATGTGTAAAGACATTGTGAATGATGAACATGTGTAATGATCGTTACCTGTCATGTATTTGCTTGTGACAAAAAAATCTTTCAAAAAGCAACAGTATGGGCAAAGCTTATGGCTACGATAGCTGCAATTTTTTTTATTTTGCAAATAACTAGCACATGCGGGAGTCATAATGGACCGCAAGTGTAAATAAATTTGTACAAGCGGCTGATGTAATTTAGCAGCCAGTGCAAATCAATTTCTACAAACGGACTACATAACATTACCGCCACTAGAAATGAATCTGTATGGCAGATTTTATTTTGCCACTAGTAGAAATATAGATTTTTACTGGCCTCTCACAGTGGCAGTTGCATCAAACGCCAGTAAAGATGGGTTTGGCACCGCCAGTACAATCCTTTTGCCTACTAGTGTCTATGCATTTTATTACTACACCTCTTGCTTCGTGGACAATGGCAATCAGCAATATAAATTTAGCACCACGCAAAGCAGAACTACGTTACCCGTTGGTGGAGAAGATGTAGCCATCCCAGCAAATAGGAATCGCCTAGCTTGTATTTGCCTTAGATGTAGTAGATTTAGGTCAGTGGGTATATGGGAGGCTTCAGGAACTAGGCTACTGGTGCCTGTGAAAGGGCCAAGCGTGAGACTGAGTCATGCAATGAGTTGCCCTAATGGCTAGCACTTGTATTGTCGAGTACACATAGCACAAGCAGGTCAAGAACAAGAACACGTCAGGATCCCAGTAGTCTGCAGCCTTGTAGCATGTTTTGGATCAACCCATGACTACTAAGGAAAAGATGTCGCACCCCTGAGAATGAGTGCATCGCGGGCCAACGCGCTCCATATAGCGGTTATCTTGTTGGAAGAAGAAGAGGATGAAAACTAGGCAAATGCATGTCACTATTTTAACAAGTTTTATCCATGAGCCATATTGATGCCAAGTCTCCACAATGCAACCATTCACCACAATCTCTACCAACATGATGTGCACCTTCTCTGGATAGAACATGATATCAAGCTCACATCTACCGAAAGGAAAGAGGAAAAAAGAAGAAACGAAAAGCAGCACCAGCCCTATTACACAATTGTACTCCAAGCGTGATTGGCTAGCTCGTGCTACAAAGCTAGGCCTGCAATTGGCCTAGCTAGGTGGACAATATGATTGGTTGTTTATTCTTCGACAGATCGAGCCTGACGACGCGTGGAACTTGTTTGGTCACCTGCATGCATGCATGTAGCAACAACTTCTAGAACAAGTCTTTTTTAGCTCTCTCCATATGTCAGCTTGCACATAGGCTGTGCAGAAACGCAAATGATACCCACATCTTGAGAAGCAGGCTCGGCAGCAGCTTTTTGCATGCAGGGTCAGGTCTAGCGACTAGACTAAACATCCAATCAAAATAAACACATACTCCCTCCATCCCTAAATAAATATCGCCGTGGGATGCGTGCCACAAGTTTAACTTGATTTATAGAAAATACATGCAATACTTATATCTCCAAATAATTTTTTAAAAAAACTAGATCCAAAGATCTTAATTATGATACTAATCGATGATATTCATTATTTATTAAAATTGCCGGCATTTCTTTCTCGATAAGCGAAGCGACAGTTATTTAGGGACGGAGGGAGTAGTGTTTGCATCTCTGGTATGGATGAATTAGGCCAACCAATCAACATCTAAGTATAGCTTGTGTGCACATGTAAATGTTACTGCATGGTACTCCTCATATATAACTCATGTAATATTAATCTACAAACTACAATTACCAATCTATATTTGTAGATGAAGGACCGAAAACGGCGACCAGAGGGGGATGAATGGGAGCCTTAAATTTCTTTCGAAACTTTCGACCACTGTCCTAAAATTGAACCCCAAACACAACCACACAAGCGAAGCGGTAAGATCATGACCTAACAGGTAGATGGATACCCTTGGAGATGTTCAAGAGGTACAGCGGATCAACAGAGGAAAATCGGAAACGAGTACTCGACGAAACTTCGAAAGTGACGCACTCAAGTCCTATAGAGAAGGAGGGAGTGGTCAATCCAAAATATTCAAGTCAACTAGTGACAATAGTACTTTGGAACGAAGCATGTGATGTTAGGAACCCAACGTAGCAAGCAGAACTCGAATCAGAGTGCTAACAAGACTTGGAGCAAACGTAGGACTAACAGACCAACCGTGGGAGAAATTATGAAAACCTTACAAAATGGTATCCACAAATTATGAAAATTTATCTATAGGTAGTAGACACCCTAGGGAAGATCTCCATAAAATTTGAGATCAAAACTCCAAGGTTTAAAAACCGGATACATCCAGTACATGCATCAGACAGGTTCGGTATTTTGTGCACAGAGCAACTTTGGGAGAAAAATAGAAAACCCAACCAAATGGTGTCCAAAAATTCCGAAATTTTAACCCTAGACACTAGACACATAGAGGAAGGTCTCCACAAAATTTCAGCTCACAAATCCAAAATTAAATCTACCGGACGTGTCTAGTATTGACACCGGATGTGTCCGGTATTCACGAGGAGAATCTTAGAAATTTTGATTTCAAAACCAAAACTCGGCCAAATCAACATGGATTGACCTGAAATTTTACAGAGATTCACGATGTAGATCTATGGCTACTCCATGAAGATCACAACTCTAAACTTATGGCAATTTTGGAAATCGATGAAATTCAATTCAAGGGCAAGTTTTTCTCCGAAAAACTTGATTCGCCCAATCTGTGGATTCGTGAGAAATTGGATGAAATCCTTTGGTGGAAAGGATCAACCCACGACCAAGATCAAGTAGAAACAAGCGGTTTGTAAAGACATGGATCACAGCTCGAGAAATCGCTAAGAACGCGAAGAGGGGAAAGAGAGGAAAACGAAGAACGAAAAGAACAAAACGCGAATTGACACAACCGATTCAGAAATCGAATCCCAGAGGACACAATGAGGTAAGGGCCTCCATTTCCACAAACATCGTCGGTTTTTACACCGGTGGAATCACTCAGTGGACCTCTCTCTCATAGCAGACTACAGGAAGTGAAAACCTAGAAGGAAAACTGCAAATGGAAGAGGGGAGGGAGATGGAGCTCCCTCCATCTTATTATCGACCCGGCTTATTTCATTTTTCAGTTTTGGCCCTGATACAACTCTGAGCAAACCGCCTAGCCCTAGAGACATTACGGTCCAACTCAACCCGACTCGACGTAGTCTTTGATCCCATGGCCACCGCGCCTTCTCACCGGTAGCTTCGCCTCGATGCGACATCTCCGACGCCACCACGTCCCGTCCGTCTGCCTCGGGACTTCCCCCAGGGTTTTGAGGCTCAACCCAAAAACCGCCACCGATGGTTTTGAGGCCCAAACCACCAAACCCGCCTCCGTTGGTTTGAGGCTCAAACCAACAAACTAACCCATGTCCTTGCACTTGTCGAAGTCCTAAGTGCCAGCCACCGCGATCCCGCCCGGCGATTCTGGTCCCTCGTTCCAAGCCTCGCGCCCACACTTTCATCGCTCCTAGTCTATTTGGCATGGCACACCTTACTTGACCTTCACCTCGCCGTCGACCATCGCCTTCGAGCTTGACACCTACACAACACAAGCCAAGAGACATGTTGCACACATAGTTTGCGCTACCGTTAGTGAAACCCCATCTGGGATGCTAGCAGTTGAATCAATCACTCATCATCAAAACTGAATCACAAGGGTACTTGTCAACCTTGTGTTCACAGTAGGGCACATCAAGAGAAACAATGCATGGCAAATATTTCCGTCCACAATTTATATGTATGCAAAAATACTTTATGCGCATCATTATTTTCCTTCAAATTTGCATTGAGATGTTATTTCTAAAATATTTATTTGCTATAAGAAATACTTAATCCATTCCAAATTATGAGACATTTTGACGTTAAATTTGACAACTCGTCTTGTTAAAAATTTGTGTAAATATCATTTATTTTGTTGTGGTTTACTTTATTAATAAAAAGTTCTTCAAGAATAGCTTAAATTTTACTATAGCTGCATAAATTTATTAAATAATACGAGCGATCAAACTTTGAGTAAAAAATGAAACGTCTTATAATTTGAAACGGAAGGAATAGACAATAGTGTTGTAGGTTGTGAAGTGTGAGCAGTAATCAAAGCTTTTTGAAATGTTTGATCACCATTGTGTCTTCAGACATGGAGAGTTCTCGGACATTAATTGCAGGAGCCAATGTGGAGTACTCATATAATAAGGAGCAACCTTAAATTTATCAATTCCTCATGTTGGTAGGAGCCATTTTTTTTGTATTTGCTTGGGCACCTCTCCATAGACAGTATCTTCTGTACTTGTCAATCTGATTTATAACTTTTTTGGGTAAGGCAATTGAGCACGTGGTGTAAGTAGGTAAGGCTGAGAGGAAGAGTTTGTGAGTTCTAGTCTTCCAGCTTGTGACAGGAAGGGAGAGATGTAATTCAGTCTTCTTTCACACTTATTTATGAGTGGCAGGAAATCATCCACTCTAGGCCTAGTAAGACCCATGGGTAGTCGCAAGTAAGTGAAAGGGAGGGTGCCTGGTTGGCATCCAAAAGTTCTTGCAAGGTGTCCTAGTTTTTCCTCACTTACATTGATGGGGATCATCATTGATTTTGAGAAGTTGATTTTCAGACCTGTTGAAGCACTGAAAGATTGTAAGACTCCTTTGAGAAAGAAGGGCTGTGTGGCTGAAGCTTCCATGACAATCAAAGTATCATCTACATACTGAATGTTTAGAAAATCTAATGTTGGTGCTGGAATTGGTAGCTTTAGCATGTTTTGTTGAACTGCATCACTGTAAAAGTTCAGCAGCCAGAACAAATAGTAGTGGTGAGAGAGGATCACCCTACCTACCCCTCTCTTGCAATGGATAGTCTTGCCAGCAACACTATTTAGGAGGACTGTTGAAGTGCCAGTACTTAGAATTGATTGTATTCATGTTATCCATTTTTTTACCAAACCCTTTGTACTTCAGTACCTCAAGGATTACATCATGCTCAATTTTGTCAAATGCTTTTTCAAAATCTAGTTTCAAGACCACAATTTCTTTTTTTGAGTGGTGACAGAGAAGCAAATATTCGAAAGACCAAGCAATACAATCTTGAAATAATGTTCACTATCCACATGGGAAATTTGTATAACAAGTTTAATATACAAAATACAATATTACTTTTTGACCAAAAATTGGTTGTGTATCCACCACATAATGTCGGTTAAGTATAGGGCTGTGATAATGATCGATAGGAGAATTCCATCACTTAGGTCAAGCTCAAGCATGCAAGCATTTGATGACATGCGATTTCACTGGAGCCACCTAGTGCTACTACCAAGTGCCAAGCTCCTTCTATTGATTGTTTTTTCTCTTTTCTTTTTTGTTTTTTAGAGAAGCCACCCTTCTATTGATGATGGATAAATGGATGACTAGCCTGGTGCATCAAGGCCTATAACCATAAGTACTTAGGCCAACAAAACCATACTATCAATTGTGTCGGCTATGTCGTGCTCATCCACTGATCGTGGCTTGAGTAATGGTGGTCGGATCGGAAGCTCGGAGCCAACATGGGTCTAAGTAGTGGTGGTTAGATCGGAGGCTCAGAGCCACGCCCATCGTTCTGTGTTCTGACTATGCCCCTTGTGTGTCCAAGAGAATCTTCAATGTACAAATCGAACCGAGAGATAGGCCCTTGATGGTTTTGTACCTTCAGTTAAATATATCATTTTTCCACTGGCTACCGTAGGCTCAGCTTGAGAGCTCCCTTGCCCTTCTGTTCACTTGTCTCCTAGCTACTATTATATTATTCGCACAAGTCAAACCAAGTTTGGAGTTTGGTTTTGTTTCTGACACCGATGGTTCGATGGCTCGTGTGTGTGTGTGCACGTGCGAGAATGGCTCTAGTGTGTTGTGTTTGATTTCTTCACTCCCATGGTCCAAATTTGGCATTACACTAGAGCTGCTTGTTGATGATCGTTAATGACCAAATTTACCCATCAACTAACTCTTGAAAGAGGCACATTTGTGATCACCAACATAGACTTAGGGTTTACACTAACGGAATACCATGAGTTTTGGTGAATCCATGTTTTTACAGGTATATAGTGGAAAAGCTATCAAAAAGGACCAACATGACAGATTACAAGTACCTCAAATGATGAATTGGAATGCACCATTGTGAAGAGCTCATCAAGACGATCGAAATGGACATATCATTTGCCATTTTTAGAGTTCCGGATGGCAAGATATCAAATCCACGGCGAAGGCTACACTAGAAGACTCCAAGAGACGCAAGAAGACACCATGCCGAAGCGGAGGGCCAACAGCCACCAGGCCAGACCGGCCGGTCTGGGCCTGGACCGGTCGGTCTGGGCCCTAGCACGTTCGCGGCCCGCTTCGCCCAGGTTGCTCCACCGTCTTAGGGTTTTAATCTCAGCCGTCCGCCAAAGTCGGTTTGATCCGATGGCTCACGTTCATCCCACCAGTCTATAAAAGCAGCCCCGACCCCTAGGGGGGAGGCATCCCCCATAAAACCCTAATTCATATTCTATGAAGGAGGATCAGAGAGGTGTCCCTTGAATGGATAACCTCTCAAGGGTTAGCAATTAAGGAGACTAATCCTCATTAGGATCTAGTCTTAGAAATAGAGAGATAGAGAGGGGAAGGACTTAGGAGGAGGTGCCGGCCTGTCGGTGCTACCTCCATGGCTTGTACCTTGACGGAAGTTAATCTACATCAGGGATTTCTCTGCTAATCATCTTCTTCTTTGTTTAAGTAATTGTTTATATTGTTCTGCTGGTCACGAGTCTCTTTTGAGCGCTTTAATCTATTGCAATAGGTTAAGGTATAATTCGTAGTGTAGGCGTGGTGCTTAGACTCGGATTACTCATAGATGTACCTTATCTTCCAGATTTGGTGGTAGCTCGTGGAGGTGACTTATAGCTCCGTTGAATCCTATGTATCCCACTATCCTGTTGGTAGACCGAGCAGGAGTATAATTGGTAGAAAGGTCATAGTTTTGGCTGTGCTCTTTCTATGCAATTTCCACAGATAGAACATATAAACATAGCTTATCGAGAGTAGAACGTAAGAACCTTAGCAATCTTCTCTATATTCTCAACCTTCTTAAGATCTTGTTGCTACTCTGGGTTAAGTTAGCTGTCATAGTTAACCTCACCGTTTCCTTGTGGATACGATATTTAAAACCTCCGGGTGAAGTGCTACGACGGTATCCGTGCACTTGCGGAATATTTAGTAGGCATTAACAGGTATCAACAAGCATTTTTGGCACCATTGCCGGAAAAACGGATTGCTGAGTTATCTATGAATCTATCTTAGCCTTGTATTATACTTTTATCTTTTGTACCATATCTCTCTTTACCTTTTCCAATCCTTAACTGGATCCCACAAATTCTACTCCTATCTTTTACTTTGCTAAACCTACAGGAGTAAGCTTAGAGCCACTAAAAACCTTAGAGCCTATTAAAGCATCTGGCTATGAGCTTCCCTCACGTTTAGTAAACATGATTAGAAAACAATCTTTCTTGGGAGAAGGCGATGAAAACCCATACTCACACCTATGAGAGTTTGATCTGACCTGTGCATGCTTGCATATCGCTGGCATGTCTGATAGGACTTTAAGATGGAAGTTTTTCCCATTCTCTTTGTTGGGAAGAGCTAAAATTTGGTATGATCAGACCGTAGAAAGTGTCCAAGGACATTGGAGGATGTTATGCACTAAATTCTGCTCTCCCATCTCTACCATTATTTCCTCTCGAGGAGATTCTAACTTTTAGACAACTAGAAGAAAAAAGAGTTTCACAATGAAAGGTTTCTTTTGGAATAGCAGAGGTCTTTCAGACTTGGCTAAATATCGGTACATTTCAGGAGGCGTTAGAGATCATGGGCTTGATTTCATTCTTTGTTATGGAGACTAGGAAACAAGACATGTCAAATAAGAATTTTGTCGCCTTTGTAGTGGTGCAGATTTCATTTGGCATTGTCTACCTCCCCGTGGTAGATCTGGTGGTATCCTACTAGGTATTAATGCTTCCATCTTAGATTTGTCTATTATTGTGGAAGGGGAATTTTATATTAAATTTCATCTCTGCAATAAATTGGACAACTTTAAATGGATCCTCATGGCGGTATATGGTCCAGCTCGAGATGAGTTCAAATCATCATTCTTAGCTGAACTTGTTAGAACCTGCCAACATAATACATTGCCCACTTTAATAGGTGGTGATTTTAATATTCTAAGAAGTAGTAAGGAGAAGAACAATAATAGATACAATGATCACTGGGCCTTTTGTTGCTCAATGCTGTCATTGATAGTTTTGATCTTAGAGAAATTGAGGCGACAGTCGACAATTCACTTGGGCAAATTCCTTACCTAACCCGACCTATGAGAAATTGGATAGGGTTCTCATGTCGACAGAATGGGAGTTTAAATATCCGCTTGTGTCCGTGCATGCACTTGATAGGGTGTTTCGGATCACACGCCTTTACTCCTAGATACAGGAACTTTAGCTTTCACAGAAATGGAAAAAAAATTCAAACTTGAACTTTCTTGGTTCACTCATGATGATTTCCATGATCGGGTGGTAGAAGTTTGGAATAAGCTTTGTCAAGGGGCAAAATTCAGTTCAACGTTGGAATAACAAGCCGAGCGCCCTTAGAAGACATCTTCGAGGGTGGGCTGCCCATAACATTGGTATGTATAGACAACAAAAAAAAGGCGAGCTTCAATCCACTATTACTCGAGCTAGACACAATTTGCCGAGGTTAGGGATTTGACTGATTTTGAGCGAGAACAAGCTTGCTCAATCTCGGGATCACCTAACTAAACTCCCGAGAGAGGAAGAAATTAAATATTATCAGAGAGCTAAGGTGAAAGATGTCGTGTTGGGGATTGCAACACTAGATACTTCCATATGGTTGCTAACGGCAAACATAGGAAAAAAAAAGAATTTTCTCCCTAGACCATGATAATGGAAAAATAGAAGGGCAAGCCAACCTCAAAAAAATTATATCACAAGGTTTTACAAAGAGTTGTTTGGCGCACCTGAAGAGAATGCCTTTACTCTCGATGAGTTAAGGAATTTTGATATCTCTCATGTTAGCCATACAGAAAATGAGTTCTTGACTACCCCTTTTTTACGGAGAAGGAAATCGGGGATGCAATTTTACAGATGGAACATAATAAAGCACCCGGCCCAGATGGCTTCCCCACCTGAATTTTACCAAAGCATTTTTGGGAGATCATTAAGGGGACTTGTTGCAAATGTTTGATGATTTATTCAAGGGGGACTTGCCACTGTTTAGCCTTAATTTTGGAGTAATTACCCCGATCCCAAAAGTACAAGATGCAAACCCGATCCAACAATACAGACCAATCTGCCTTTTAAATGTGAGTTTTAAGATTTTCACGAAAGTGGCAACAAATAGACTGAACACAGTGGCAGACCATATAATTGATCCAACTCAAACGGCGTTCATGCAAGGACGTAACATCCTAGAGGGTGTCGTTATCTTACATGAGACCATACATGAACTACATCGGTAAAACACAAAATGGTGTTATCTTCAAGATTGATTTTGAAAAAGCGTATGCCAAAGTAAAATGGCCTTTTCTATTCCAATCACTACGAATGAAAGGTTTCTCGCCTAAATGGATAACTTGGGTGGAGTCCTTCATTTCGGGTGGTAGCATGGCTATCAATGTTAATGATGAGGTAGGACATTACTTTCAGACTAAAAAAGGCTTTCGGCAGGGAGATCCTCTATCTCCGCTACTTTTTAACATCGTGGTTGATATGTTAGCAGTCATAATAAAGAGGGCCAAAGAGGATGGTCAAATTAATGGGGTAGTACCACATCTAGTGGATGGAGGTTTATCTATTCTACAATACGCAGATGACACTATTCTTTTGATGAACATGATTTGGCAAAAGCTCGCAACATGAAGCTATTGCTTTATGCATTTGAGCAAGCATCAGGTCTTAAAATTAATTTCTATAAAAGTGAGTTGTACTGCTTTGGAGAGGCCCAAGATGCTTTAGACCAATACAAGGACCTTTTTTTGGTTGCCGGTCCGGGGAATTCCCAATCAGATATCTTGGCATTCCTGTTCATTATAAAAAATTAAGAAATATTGACTGGAAGAAAATAGAGGAGCGTTTTGAGAAGCGACTTCAGTAGTTGGAAAGGCAAACACCTCTCTATTGACGTCGGTTGACACCGATAAATTCAGTGCTTAGTAGCCTTCCAATGTATATGATGTCGTTCTTTCCCATACCACGAGGCGTGTTGAAAAGATTGGATTATTTTTGGTCTAGATTTTATTGGCAAGGAGATGAACAAAGAAAGAAATACCGCCTCGCTAAATGGAGTGTTTTATGCCAACCTAAGGACCAAGGTGGTCTAGGTATACATAACCTAGATATTAAAAGCATAGCTTTGCTTAGCAAATGGTTGTTCAAGCTCCTGACATCAGATGGCACGTGGCAACAATTGCTTCAAAATAAGTACCTTGGTTCTAAGCCTTTATCACAAGTAGACTGGAAACTAGGAGACTCACATTTCTGGTCCGGCCTCGTGAAGGCTAAGCATGATTTCCTTCGCTTCGGGTCGTTCATTGTGAAAGATGGATCACAGGTTCGATTCTGGGAGGATAAATGGTTGGGTAACACATCTTTGCGTGAACAGTACCCTTGCCTCTATAATATAGCTAGACCCAAATATGTTACCATAGCAGAAGTTCTCGGTACATCTCCACCTAATCTTTCTTGGCGCAGGGATCTAATTGGCCCCAAGTTAGTAGCATGGAACCATTTGTTTCCACGCATTGCTAACATCACTTTAGGACATGAGCCTGATGTATTTTACTGGAATCTAAGTCTAAATGGACAATTCTCGGTGAAATCACATTATCAGGCCCTAATCCATTTAGAGGTGCCTAATTTAAATAAATGCTTATGGAAAATGAAAGCCCCTTTGAAGGTCAAGATTTTTTTATGGTACCTACGTCGAGGAGTTGTGCTTACAAAAGATAATTTAGCAAAATGTAATTGGCAGGGTAGCAAAACATGCTATTTTTGCCACAAAAGAAAAAGACAATTTGACACTTGTTCTTTGAATGTCGTTTTGCCCGAGCAGTCTGGTCAATAATTCAGGTGGCCTCAGGTCTAGCTAAACCTTGTAGCGTGTCAAATATGTTTGGCAATTGGGTTCAAGGAATTAGTAAAGATTTGAAGTTTGTAGTTTTACTAGGAGCTACCGCCACCTGTTGGTCGATTTGGCTCTACAGAAATGATATAGTTTTTGAAAAGAAAAAATATTCATCTCCTTTGTAGGTTATTTTCTTGATCACTCATTGGCTCCATACATGGGCTATCCTCCGAAGCCGGATACACAGGATTTGGTTGTGGCGGCTACGCAAAGACTTAGTACAGGTGGTCAAGGTTATCTTCTCCAGAGGCACATGGGTGGCGTTCTAGTTCTTGGATTGATAGTCACTAGAGTGTGTGTGGCTTCCTTTTTTATTTTTGGTGTGTGCTTCTTATCAAGCGGTAATTTGGAAGAATTGTTTTCAAAACTTTGTATCATCTCGATGTAATGCGCTTGAAAAATTAATAAAGCCTTCCTTTATCAAAAAACTTCTTCAAAAATTTTACATGGGTCTTAGTGAGAAGGCTAGGCAATCCCTTGATGCAGCCTCTAGAGGAGTTTTCCTCTGTTTGAGCCCTAGAGAGGCAAGGTCTGTACTTGATAGAATTAATGGAAAGAGCCCTTGCCCTAACACTCACCATGAACTCCTCGAGGAAGAGAAGGAGTCATCTCCCGAACAAGAAGAGGAAGTTTTGATGGCTAAACCGCAATCACTCCAATCCCAAGATTTAGCTATCAATCCTAAACCATCCCTATCCCAGAATCCTCCAAAGGAAGAAGAAATTCAACCTTTGGAAATCTCTCTTGACAATAATAATAATCTTTTAGAAGATGATTTTGGGGAAAGCATACATTTACAGCCCTACAAGAGCCTTGTGCATACATATAATTCACTTTTTCTAGAAAAGGAACCTCTTGAAAAGTATTCTCTTTGGGATGAATTCAAGGATGGCATGACTAGTGATGTTATAGAAGGAGAGCCAAGTTATTTTAAAATCAATCCTATCTTCTCCCCTTCTATGCCAACGATAGATGCCTCATCTCAACCCATCTTTTAATCCCATCCTTGACCCCAAAGAATCCTTTAACACTCGTTCTCCTAAGTCTCATGATGATCCTAGAGATCCATCAAGACAATCAAAGCATAGGAGTCATGAAGACCATGAGGATGACCAAGAGATGCTACGAAAATGGCTGGAATGTGTAGAATGGATGGGCAAGGAAGAAGCCTTGATAGAATCCAGCCTTAGCTTAGATCCAAACAATGAACCTATGACCCACCCAAGTTTGGAAGAGGCTTTTGATGAGACCAAATTGAGTGTTGCCAATCCCAAAAAAATCTTAGACCATAAAATGACTAATGAATGTTATAGGCATGGAATGAAAGAGACAATATTTTTGCCTATAGACATTCATGAAGAGTCACCCTTGGAGGAAGGTAACATCAATGAGCATGGAAGCTACTTTATAAAGACCTCATCAAACCCATGCTCATATGAGAAAACTTTTTGAATCAATTGGTCTCTCTACCATGACTTCACACGAGATCTTCAACCCCCTTATTCTCTTTGATCCTAAGACTTTTGAAAGGGTGGTTGTAGATGCATATATGTTTATCATAAATATTGTAGATCTTAATGTGTGAATCTTGAGGTAGGTATAGAAAGATTGGTGTTGGAGGGGAAGCCACTTCACCATCTTAAAGCACAATCTTGAGGCTTCCTAAAAATGAGCTTTTGACCAAACACTAGTGCTTTCAGGAGAAACATAAACTTTGACATCGTGATATGATTGCCTTGTGAAATGTTGATAAAGATATAATTGTGAGAATATTCCTTCGGGTATCTTTGTCACTAACCTTCCAGGTTTGAAGCAAAGAGAATGAAGGATGATGGTGCAAGGTATGTTCAACCAATTATCATGCAACATTAGATCACATCCATCCAAACATGATCTTACCTTGCAAGAATTCAAGTGCGGGGGATGAACTTTTCCAAAAAGAAAATCATATGTCATGTTGCTGATCTTGATTATCTCTACCTTTAAACCATGCTCAATCATGATCTTCATCTCTATTTGAATGAATCTCTATAGTACTCTCATGCTACCTTTATTTGCTCTAGTAAGTTTTGGTTTGAAAGTACTGCACATACTTTCATAGGCATTTAAATTAAGCATGGTGCTTAGGTTAAATAGTCTACCTTAATTAAATTAGACATGGAGTCTAGTTTGGTTATTGAACTAAAAATTGCTTGCGTAGACATTGGATATTTTGTTGGACTAACCCCTGCAGGAGAATCCTATATCTAATTTAGGTAAGTCAAGAGATGAATTCAAAGCGAGATGAAGCAAGGCACATGATGAACTCCGATGACTTTGCACAATGAAGACACAGCTCATTCATCATTGATGGAAGAACTATTGAGAGATTAAAAATGGCAAGATCAAAAAGTGAAAAGAGGATGAGAAGGAAAGAGCACCATCTAGGAAACAAGAGGCACTCTGAACAGCTCAAGATGTGAGGCTGTCCAGACAAGGAAAGCATCAAGCCAAAGAGAAGGACCATCAAGAATCATCTACTCTTCGTCATAAGGAGTCATCACACTCCAATGACAAAGGTAACATCCAAAGGTAAATAGTCACTACTTAAAAAGTTTTTCCTTGATTTTGGTGTGAATATAAATAGAGAACCTAACATGTATGAGTAATAATTATCCGTGATCGATCCTGATTAACTCAACATGTTTAGTCCTTTAAACTTGTTCATAGCATCACTACCTTGATCTCATAGTCTTAACCAAATAAACTAAAAAGTTGTACACCTTATACTTGGAAGATGATTGTCATAATCATGTAAAGCTTGACACATCATAAACAATCCTTCCATGGGTTAAGCATTCTAACTCTTGCAGCCTGATGAATTTAAATGTTACATTCATGCTCAACCTTCTGATCCTGCCACTCATGCTAATATTGAACAATACTGTTGACGGTCGTTATTGCACGAATTCAACCGTCAACAAGCCATGAAAAGGATGCAATTGTGATCACCAAAGTAGGTATAAGGTTTGCACTGACAGAATTCCACGAGTTTTGGTGGACCGGCCGGTCTGGGCCTTGGCCCAATCGGGGCCCACTTCGCCCAGGTTGCTCCACCGCCTTAGGGTTTCAATCTCAGCTGTCCGCCAATGTCGGTTTGATCCGATGGCTCACGATCATCGCCCAGGGCTATAAAAGGAGGGCAGGACCCCCCTAGGGAAGGCATCCCCTGAAACCCTAATTCATTATTCGTTGGGATCCATTTGAGAGGCGTCCCTTGAAAGGATCATACTCTCATGGAGATCAACACACCAGGGAGATTAGGGCTAGACTCTTCAATGTAATAGTTAGTAACTTGAGAGCTAGGGTTGAGAGGCTTCGTTCCGGATCTCGCCGTGGAGCCTTGGAGGTCTGGTATATCTTTATATCTTATCTTTGCAACACTTATGCTTTAGTATATTTATCTTCTCTATTTACTTCTATGCCTTATTTGTATGGTTAGTGTAGTTATTGCATGTTAGCATAGGATCTCCGCCTGTAGGTGCTCTAGTCATCATATGTGGCTAGAGTAGTAATCGATAGTGTAGACATGGTGTCTAGGCTATAGGTTACCTGAGGTTGCACCCAATTCTTACGGATAGTTGTGGTAGCCCATAGGGGTGACAGCTCTGTGTGGCCTTTGTATTCCACCACGTCGGGATTGGTGTTTCGTAGGGCTTTTGGCAGCCTTCCCCAACTACTTCTTTCTCATCTATTCGAGAGTTGGAAAGGTACTGCTGCCCCGAAGTGCTATTGTGTGTGCTATACTTATCCGTGCATTAGTTACATTCTAGTGTCAACTAGAATATAACCCGAGTAGTAGAGAAGTACATAGGAACCTTGAACTCTCCCTTAGCCCTCTCAAGTTAGCTGACTATATATTATAGGATTCTCTTCTGTGTGTGATATTGTGCATAACTCTTATCATTTACCACTTACCCCTGCTTAGGTCTAGTTGGTATACTAGTTAGTAGATACAAGATGGTGAATTATCAAAGTCTTTAGCCATTGTTTCCCAGTGGTAAAATATAAATGACAACCTGGTAATACTCTGGGTAAAATGCTACAATGGTATTTGATCTGTGCGCTTGCGGATACTCTTTCTATATTCTAAATGGTGGCATGATTTAATACCACACCTCTTGGTGTTATTGCTGGGGATGACAACTTGGCGTTCTAGTAGCGATGCTATGCCCACAAGCATTTTTAGCACGTTACTAGAGATAACATTAAGAGGTGTCAACAAGCATTTTTGGCGCCGTTGCGGGGAAACAATTGGCGTAAAGATTTTGATATTGATCTTGATGTTCGCTAACTTAGTGTACCACTAGCTTTAGTAGGATTACCCCCGTGTTTGTTGAGTTGTGGAATAAGCGGGGAAATCAATTGTTCACCCTTCTGGCGAAATTCCACACAAAGAAGACAAGGGAGATATTAAAGAATCCGTGGTGCCTGAACATTCATGACCCATCAACAATGGAACCCCGCCATCTCACGTGTATGTATAAACTATATATATTATTCTAACCGTGGGTAGATTGGAGAAAAAGATCATCATCACAAGAACTCAAATCTCATCATGTGTGACGAACAAAGATGCTACACTACTCATAGAGTCCATTGTGAGTCATGGTAAGTATGATCAAGAAAGGTGAGAAAGTCTTGCTCATAGACTTTAAATTTGATGAGTAGTTATCCTGTTGCATTCCACTGCATGTTTACTTTGAATAATCCATGCATTTACTCCATCTCATATCACATCCATAGCATGTTTAGTTCCATGCAAACATGCATATCACTTGCATCTCTACATAAAAATAAAAAAAACATTCTCACCATACATGATCATGCTTTCATCTCTATTTGAATAAATCACTATGTGCTCTCATGCTACCTATGCTTGCTATAGTATGCTTATTGTTTGGAGTATGATCACACATATTTTAAATTATGCATGGTGCTTAGTTTAGAAGTGCTAATCCTACTTCCAAAGGCTTTTAAATTAAGCGTGGTGCTTAGGTTGAAATGCCTTCCTAAATCAAATTAGACGTGGTGTCTAGGTTGGTTCTTGAACTAAAAGTATACTATAGTAGACATTAGATATTTTGTTAGACTAACCCCTACAGGAAACTCTAAATCTAATCTAGGTAAGTCAAGAGATGAAATCAATTTGGAGATGAAGCAAGGCACATGACGAACTCAATAACTTTGCACATTGAAGACACAAAGACATTCGTCATTGATGGAAGAACTGTAAGTATCAACGATCATTCACTTTGTCTTCAACTGCAAGTTATCTTTGCCTTGAACCATGGTTGCATAAAACATGAGAAAAAAACTATGCTAAGATAATCCTAATCCCATCTTTCTAATAGCATAGAGCTAATGCACATAAATTAGAGACAACAATCCCCCTGTTCAAATCGGTATATTCCTTCGGGTATGTATTGTCCACTAATCTTCTGTAGGTATAAAAATCTAAAATGGCAAAGAGCAAAAAGATGGCACGACAAAAAGAGCACCATCTAGGAACAAGAGGAACTACAAACCGAGATGTGAGGCTGTCCAAACAAGGAAAGCATCAAGCAAAACAAAAGGACTATCAAGAGTCATCTACTCTTCATCACATGGTGTCATGGTGCTCCAATGATGAAGGTAACATCCAAAGGTAAATGGTCACTACTTAAAATGCTTCTCCTTGGTTTTGGTATGAACATGAACAAAGAACCTATATTGTTTGAGTAGCAATTATCAATGATCAATCCCTGATTAACTCAACATGTTTAGTTCTTTAACTTGTTCATAGCATCACTATCTTGATCCATAGTCTTAACCAAATGAGTTAAAAAGTTGCACATCTTATGCTTGGAAGATGGTAGTCATGATCGTATAAAAATTGACACATCATAATGGGCATCATCATAGAAATCTTTGTCTTCACCAAAAGAGCTAGCTTGGAGAAGAAACACTCCCTTGCACGCAACCAAAGCAACTCCATGTCGTGACAATGCTAGAGGAATCAATAAAAAGGGAGAAGTCTTGTTTGGAAGACTTTAAAGTCTGAACCCTTGCCATGAGGATGACTCTAAGAGCTAGTCACCTAGCAATCATCATCTACATCACTTGAAGTACACCTTCCCAACACACAGACTAATCACTATGTGGAGGAAGCAACTTCTTGTTGAATGAGATCGAGATTCCCGGCTATACTTGCTCTTACAAGCACGAGCTCCACCGAGAGGACTGCTCAGCTTCAATGCTCAACCACGACAACAATCAGCTTGGGGAAAGCATCCCCTAGGTACCCAGGTAAGTGTACCTACGTGATTATCGAGTCAGTCATAAAAAAAATTTAAAAATACCAAAAATATGTGAGCATATGAAGGTTTACCATAGTATCATAAGAAAACCTAAAAATACCAAAAATAGATGGGCACATGAAGGTCCATGCTTTGTAGAGTCTTTAGATTCTTATATAGTGTGAGTTTTGAAAAATGAAAAACCAAATGTTTGTCCAGATAGAGTCAATAAAAAGGAAGCTCTTGAGATGATTTAAAATGATGATAAGCTGCTCTGTTACAACACCTCTGAAATGCCTAGAGTTAGACAAAAGTTTTCCCAAGATTAAGCTCCAACTGTTTTGACATGAGAATTTGCTCTGAGCCTGAAACTTGTGGGTTGCATACGCTTGAACTAAGTCTAGGTACCTGATTGATAAGATTGAGAAAGTCTGAGCTGCTATCTATCTTGTTCTAAGTGACACTAGAATTCTAGAGATTTATCTTTTAGAAAATATAAAAAATATGATGAGTTCCTATATGACAAATCTTACATTCCCACCAGAGCCAAATATGATGAGATAGGCTAGTTAAACTTCCACATACATGCTGCTTGTCTTGCATTGAGTTTTGTCAACCTTTGTGACCCTGGTGAGAAATTTGTCATGCTCTTGAATCAAGATCCATTTCCATATGCACTACTCTACATTGGAGTAGGCGCAACAACATGCCATTCCACCCACATCCATTCCAAAAATGTTTTTCTCCTACACTGGGAGAGAACACCAAAAATATTCCATTAGGATAGCCACCCAATAAATGCTCCAAGTTTCTGTTGCTATCTCTCCAAATCCATCAATGCCAAAAGAAGTGCTATGAGCTGTGCAAAAAGATATTTGAAAAAAAAGAGAGAAGGGAGAAGAAAAAATGGACAAGTGTCTAAGTGCTGGGTGCATAAATGCCCGACTCCCTGAGAAAAAAGAAAAAGATAGCTTATAACCTCTGGCCAGTTCTCAAAGTCTAAGAGAGAGATAGGCATTCAAGGAGTTGAGAAGAATTAGTTTCCACCCTATATCCACCATATCCATCCACCTATACATCTTGATTCGACTGCATGACTTGTTTCTCCATGGATCCATTGTTTGACTTTACAACATATGCATTGCAAGTTTGCTCTTTTAGTTTTCTCCTTACCTATGAGCTCCACATAAGCTTTAGTTATAGGATGAAAAGAAAGACAACCATCATCACTGCCTTGGTGAGAATCCATAAATACCACATATATTGAGAGACTTGAGAGTGTCATATATGGAAAGCTCTGAGTTTTATTTAAAAAACCTCTAAAAAACTCCAGAATGATGGTCGATCGAAGAGCTTGAGGTATAGTGCTTAGATGGGATCTTTCTGTCTGTCAAGTACTCAAGACCCAAGAAAGAGCTAATAAGCCCCACAGTCAAAGGTAAATTGGGTAAGTTTGAAAGTCAACTCAGTTATTGCATAACTTGGAGGAGAATTTCTGTCTGACTGCAGGTATACTTCTAGGGAGTTGCTCCGAGATGGCTACAATGCTTAAACACAAAAATATCTTACAATAACTTTTTTGAGTTTTTCTTTGCTAAGGGACTAGCAAAGGTTAAGCTTGGGGAGTTGTTGACGGTCGTTATTGCACGAATTCAACCGTCAACTAGCCATGAAAAGGATGCAATTGTGATCACCAAAGTAGATATAGGGTTTACACTGACAGAATTCCATGAGTTTTGGTGTTTTACTGTTTCTGCAGGCGTAAACTAGAAAAGACGTAATCCCAAGAGCTTATCGGAACATAGAACGGGAAATCGGACGCCACGGCGACGCAGGAAGATTCTAGAAGAGACCAGAAGACACCACGCCGAGATGGGGGCCCGGAGGCCACCAGGCCGAGACCGGCCGGTCGGGCCTCGACCGGCGATGCGGGGCCTTAGCCCAATCGGGGCCCGCTTCGCCCAGGTTGCTCCACCGCCTTAGGGTTTCAATCTCGGCCGGCCCGCCAATGTCGGTTTGATCCGATGGCTCACGATCATCGCCAGGGCTATAAAAGGAGGGGAGACCCCCTAGGGGAGGGATCCCCTAAAACCCTAATTCATTATTCGTTGGGATCCATTTGAGAGGCGTCCCTTGAAAGGATCATACTCTCATGGAGATCAACACACCAGGGAGATTAGGGCTAGACTCTTCAATGTAATAGTTAGTAACTTGAGAGCTAGGGTTGAGAGGCTTCGTTCCGGATCTATTTGTGGAGCCTTGGAGGTCCGGGTATATCTTTGTATCTTATCTTTGCAACACTTATGCTTTAGTATATTTATCTTCTCTATTTACTTCTATGCCTTATTTGTATGGTTAGTGTAGTTATTGCATGTCAGCATAGGATCTCCGCCTATATTAGGTGCTCTAGTTATCATATGTGGCTAGAGTAGTAATCGATAGTGTAGACATGGTGTCTAGGCTATAGGTTACCTGAGGTTGCGCCCAATTCTTACGGATAGTTGTGGTAGCCCATAGGGGTGACAGCTCTATGTGGCCTTCGTATTCCACCACGTTGGGATTGGTGTTTTGTAGGGCTTTTGGCAGCCTTCCCCAACTACTTCTTTCTCATCTGTTCGAGAGTTGGAAAGGTACTGCTGCCCCGAAGTGCTATTGTGTGTCCTATACTTATCCGTGCATTAGTTACATTCTAGTGTCAACTAGAATAGAACCCGAGTAGTAGAGAAGTACATAGGAACCTTGAACTCTCCCTTAGCTAAAACAACCCGCGATTTCCTCGAAGGGAAATCCACAGAGTACATCATTTACAGTTGATACCACAGTTCATACATCGTGAAAATGTACCAATTACAGAGTATTACAACACATGTAACACGCCTAAGTACATCGTATTCTAGCGATAAATGCACACGAGTCAACATTAGAGTAGACGAAGCGCCATAGCGAGTGAAGGCTCCTCCTTCACGGGGAATCATCAGAGTTGGGGTAGAGTATCAGTGGGCGTTGACTTGATCTCCTTAACCAAACTTGAGTGTAGGAACGAGACCGCCTAATTCTTCTAGCTCCATTGTCGTCGTAGTCATCCTTGGGTCCCAAACCTGCTCAACTCTATCAGCACGATTTGTACTGGCCACGGGTTCCCACCCTATGCTTTGCTTTGCTATGTGGTAAGTGGAATGCAAGGGTAGAGAAAAATGCCTACATTTGGCGGTAGTTTTTCTATGCTAGTTCATAATGTATGGTTCATCAAGTTTTAACCCATCTCATCCACACATCCATCCATCCCATCCATATCCACATCCATGTCCACACATCTCACCACACTCTCACTCTCTAGTCGGCAAGGAAGACTCCCGCTCCTCCTTGCCTCAACGGCCTAAGCCGAAATCCACCAACACCCAGGGGGAGAAAAGAGAAGGACACCTCTCACTAGCCATGTGAAGCGTAAATCATAGGAATGTCCATGACCGTGGACACGGTTATACGTATAGATCGATCAACTCTGTAGAGTGTGTACACCTGGAACCACAAGATCACCATCATCGGCATGTGCACTGCCTAGGCTGATACCGAGCCACCGCCTAACTAACCCAATGCCACCCTACCACTCAGCTCTAGGGCACCCCGGTGATCCACCGGCACGCTGAGACTGTGAGGTGTGGTACCGAATCCCAAGAGGGTACCACGTTGTCTCAGAAGGGTATGGGTCTCAGCACCCGTACCTCCCTACACTATCACCTATCAACCTAGTAGTAATGGCAGGGGGCCAGCTAGTCGTCAAGTCGTTTCCCGCCCATCAGGAACGAGTGGTGTGTACGAAAAAGGTCCTATGACCCGGTTCTCAAGACATACCAGTCCTTAGGGTTGACTAGACAGGACATCTTCTCCTTGGGGCCCGATGCCCCGTGCCTCGACGGCACCTCCTGTTCTGGAGACTCGTCCCACAAAGACACTCCTCTCCGGAACCTTCTCACATCACATGTACCCGCCACAGGTACTCTCTCACATAGGGAGTGCCCAGATCACACTCCCTGGCAAGACTTGTCCCCTAACTCGTCGTAGATCCTGCCTAGTCGACACAACCCTTACCACACACCCAAGACACACGCCAAGATCTCTCCCAAGTTATCCCTAGTTATCCAGTTTATGGCACCACATGCCTTAGCCACACACAAGCATGTATGAGTAAAGTGTAAGTGTGTAGCAAGTATCATGAAGTAGGCGAGCGTCTATCCTAGCAGCGGGTGTGCAGGAAAAAGGTTGCGTCAAGGTAATGGCTTATCAAGCAATCTACCATGCATCCTATCACAGTTCATTTGCATAAAGTAAAGCGCTAGCAGCTACATATTGCATGTCTAATAGGATTCTACGAGGTTGGGTGGGACGTGGCACCTGTTTATAGCAATCCATAGTCATCAACATCTGGTTGACCTTCGTGTCTCCTCCCTCCAACGGTTCTCCGGTCTAACCATCGTCACCGCGATGCAGCTACCTCGATACAGCGACAAACAATGCAAAAGAGCAATCAATCCCTAACCAAAATCCAGAACTCTCCAAAAAGGCAACAAGATACGGAAGGAACCAGATAACTCTGAATAAACACTAAAAGGACTTAGCCCTCGCGGAGAATGTCCGATCCTCGGGCTCCAAACAAACAAAAGTGGTTGTCTATTAAGCATAGGCTCGGATCGAGGCCTCGAAATAGCCAGTACGTCCCGGGTCAAGCATGTCGACCTGTACGGCTCCAAGAAAAGAGGCCTTGATCCTAACTTTACTTAAACAAACACCACGGCTTGTGGCCTCACAATCCGATCGTCATGGAAATTGTCGGGGATCGGAGGATCACAAGCAAGACGGAAAGGGGAAATAGGAACACTAGGGTTTGGCCCTTGTGGCCTTTAACCCGCAAGTCACAACTACTGCATAACATTCGAGTAAGAACGATTAACACAAAACAGAGGAATTGTGACTTGGTTATGAGGCTCTTTAGCTTACCCGTCTTGGTAGCCGACGGTAGCAAAAGAGATTGGAACACGAACAACAGAGGAGCGGCTATAGGTCCTCTCGACCCGCACGAATAGCACAAGGGAAAGAGAAAAGAGTTAGCTGGGCATGTCCATGTCATGGCCTCGGTCACATCCTCAGTGAGGATGGTTTCCCAACGGTCGATCAGGTCGACTCACACGGTCCGAGAACGAGACATAGACCATAGCTTCGCTAACTAGAAGAGATAGTCCGGTCTTTGATCCAATCGTCATGGCTAAGACGGGATCAAACAGAACAGGCTAGCGAGGAAAAATAAAGGGTAGAAAAGAGAGGGGGCGGTGGTCTACCCCTTCCAACGCACATGCCACGGCAAAAGGCTAGGCATCAGAGAGGAGCGATGCACGAGAGACCAAGGTGCCTAAACCACTTGTAGGGTACCTCGACCAAGGTGCACCAAATGCACTAAGACATTCCTAGAGTTCCTCGCAGTGCGGTTGTCACCGCGAGAACTTGGGAATGTCATGGCCTAATCTAGGTACAAACATACAAGGGGCTAAGCACAAAAGAGCCGAAAAGAGGGTAAGGCAGGATTCACCTCCCTTTGATCCACTCGCCATTGCGATCGGCGGAAATCAAAGGAATGGAATATAAGGCAAATAAGAACAGACATAAATGAGCGAGAAAAGGGAACCCTTGGTCCCACAGCACTTCGATCCACATGACATGGTAATAGTCACCGATCGAAGAGGCCAAACAAGGGACTCGATCCACGCCTTACTAGGTTAGCAAGAATCAAAAGAGAGCAAAAAGAAGAATGGCCCCGCACTCTTCTCGACCAACCCGTCATGGCAAAGGACGGTGATCGGAAGAAGAGACGAAGGTCTTGCACGGTTCCTTGATCCACACCAACTCGTAGGGCACCACGACCTCCGTGCAACTAAAGCGGCAAAAGCTATTCCTCGGGTTCGTAGCGATGCGGTTGTCATCACGAGAACCGAGGAATGCTCCTGGTCTAGGTGGTGCAAGCATACGAGGTGGTGGGGAAAATAGCACAAGAAAAGAAAGGAAAGAAAAGAGGTGAAGCCCGATGGTCATGGCGAGATGACTCGCGGCCATAAGCTTTACCTACACGGGTTTTTAGCCCGCCGTCCCACGATAGTTGCTTCCTAGTTCGTTTCCCACTAGACTAGGTCTTAGGGGGCTCAATGTGCGCTGGTAAGATCCGCATCGATAGCGATATCAAGCTCCTTTATGACCACGTCCTAGGGCCGAAGGTAGAAGCTAACACTCAGGGTACGACGAAGACAACTAAAGCACGAGAGAACGAGTTACGCTCGGCGTCGCGATCACGGTGGGACGAACCCACGATCGAAACGCTCAAACGAGGTATGGTCCCTTGACCGGCTCGAAGGCTCGGTCCACATACAAGCACCATGCAAACACATAACCCAATGCAAGACAACAACCACACACGGAATAGCACATATCCACAGCATGAGAGACAAACCGGCACGAAGGCATGGCACAGGCAGGCATGTATCGACATAGTATGATAAAGTGCGACAAGTGAGTATATGATATGAAAAACAAGGGCTTTGCCGACGTCGAGGATGGCGTCGGCGGGGTTTCGGGGGTTCGACCTTGGCGGGGAAGAAGGCGAAGCCGGTAGGGCTTCACGGAGTGACGCCGGATGTGGCAGGAGGTTTGTGGCCAGCCGGGCTTGGCCCCTGGCCGGCTGTAGCCTGCTGTAGCCACCTGTGGCCAGCTGCTAGCCAGCTGTGGCCACCTCTGGCCGGCTGCAGCTTGCTGCTGGCCAGCAGCAGCTGGCTGCGGCTGGCCGTGGCTGGCTGCAGGAGGTCAGTGGTGGCCACGGCTTGTCAGAGAAGGTTGGGTCTGGCCGCAACGAGCAGCGAGGTGGCGGAGGGAGGCGGGGCCTCCGGCGAACTCCCTGCAAGGTGTAAAACACGGCACGAAGGCCGGTCTCAGACGGGAACATGGATAGGATTTTGGCAAGGCTGGAAAAAGGGTGGCTTGGGCGCTGGTGGCTCACCTGCGGGGCGAGCACGCTTTTGCTGGGTGGTGGGAGGAACGCGACGCCATGGTGGAGTACACGGCAGGGTCGGCGTTTTGGGGGGCAGCGTGGCGAGGCAGAGCTAAGCCATGGCGCTGCTGGACCTTGCCGTCATGGCAGGGGGGCCGGCCGCGCCAATTCGCGGGGCAGCGTCGCCATGGCGCTGGTGGAGCACAATGTCGAGGACGGCGAAGGGCACCCAATCGGGGACGCTGGCAAAGTGCTGGCCGCCGGTGACGTGGAGAGGCGGCCGCAGCAGGCAGCGGCTAGGCCGATGGCGCCCGGCGTTCGGCGCCGCGCGCTGGCTTGGCGAAGTCCCCACAGCGGCGTGGCGGGGATGACCGGCGACGGCGGGGTAGACCGAGCCGAGGTGATGCCCGACCGACGCCGCGACGCGGTGTGGCGCGGGGCTTGCGCGTAGCCGTGTGCGCGTGGCGGGTCACAACTCGGCGCCGCGCCGAGCCGTAGCGCGGCGGTGCGCCGACAAAGGCAGGGCACAGCCGCCGGGCGAGGTGGCTCGGTGTTGCGCCACCCCGCGGCGGAAGAGACACGGCATGGGTCCACGCGATGTCGGCGTTGGACTCGGCGAGACGAGGGCGTCGGGTGCACCGCAGTGCTGGCACGACGGCGAGGCGCACGGCCGCGGGGCGGTGGGCGGGCTCGGGGCACGGCGCTTCAAGCGGCGCGACGCTTGGCGGCGAGGCGAGGTAGAGCGCGGCGGTGGCTCGGAGGTGAATTAGGGAGGGAGAAATGGAATGGCGCGGCGTCGCGAGCGGAAGGGAGAAGGCGACAGCCGGCCGCGCTTTTGTAGGCGCCGTGGACTAGGGTTCGGAGGGGCGCCAGGTGCCGACGGACGGCGGTGAACCTCGGCTTCCGCATCGAGGGACGCGTGGCCGCGTCATCCGACGGCGCGGGACGCCGAGGGCGCACGTTGCCCCACTGGGGCGCGGCAGCGGCGGCTCCTGGGGAGCAGGGGCTCGCCCCCTTAGGGTTTAGGGCGTGGGGGCGGCCTGGGCCTGGTGGGCCGCACGGCGCGGCTAGGGTCGCTCCCGCTGCTTCACGGGCCCAAAGGGGGGGGGGGGGGCTAACCGGCCGGCTTTGGGCCCAAGAAGGATAGAGGTCTTTTTCCTATTTTTGTTGTAGGATTTGAGATGAATTTAGATGGCTTTGATTGGAATATATGAGGGACTCAAAAGTGGAAACTAATGGAGCATTTGTGGGGATTATGGGTAAGAAGGAAAAAGGGTTTTTCCATGGTTATTCAAGGAGATCTGTGTAGGGATGGAAAAGGAATTACGAGAGAAATCTTAAAGAGGATTGAGGAAAATTTTGCTACGGGTTTGTGCACTCCAAACTCCAAATGACACACAAACCGAACACCAACTCAAGATCATGATATTCTTCTACAACCAATTTTACATGAAGTGCCTCGTTTCACTAGGACATTCTCGACATTTCACCTACGTATGCCCTAGCGACTATATGATTCACTCATTGCAGGAAAAAGTTTTAAAAAGTTCAGATTTTTGGTGTTAGGTAAACCCGGGATGTTACATTAGCCCTCTCAAGTTAGCTGACTATATTTTATAGGATTCTCCTCTGTGTGTGATATTGTGCATAACTCTTATCATTTACCACTTACCCCTGCTTAGGTCTAGTTGGTATACTAGTTAGTAGATACAAGATGGCTTAATTATCAATGTCTTTAGCCATTGTTTCAAAGTGGTAAAATATAAATGACAACCTGGTAATACTGGGTAAAATGCTACAATGGTATTTGATCTGTGCACTTGCGGATACTCTTTCTATATTCTAAATGGTGGCATGATTTAATACCACACCTCTTGGTGTTATTCTTTGGGGATGACAACTTGGCGTTCTAGTAGCGATGCTATGCCCACAAGCATTTTTAGCACCGTTACTAGAGATAACATTAAGAGGTGTCAACAAATACACATAACATGAACCACATCTTTTTTTCAATATGGCTAAGGTTAGAGAAGTGGAATAGATGTTTTGGTTCTATTGGTGTTTTCCCACCAACAGAGCATATGCACTTGATCTCTACCTTGTCTCCATGAGCAGCACACACTTCAATCCAAGTGTGGGGGAGTCAATGCCCACTTTGGTCAAATGGAGGTCCTAGACCTGCCAAAGAAAAATAAATGAAAACTCAAAACCAAGATAGGCTTAGTAGAAGAAGGTGACACATCATTAAGAGCATCATCACAGAAATCTTTATCTTCACTGAAAGAGCTAGTTTGGAGAAGAAGCACTCCCATGTGCCCAGCTAAAGAAACTCCATGCTGTGCCAACACTGGAGGAATCAACAAGAAGGGAGAAGTCTTGTCTAGAGGACTTTAAACTCTGAACACTTGCCATGAGGTAACATTGTCTAGCATTGCATTGAAAAGAACAAAAATAATCATACATTCATCAGACTACACCCATGCATCATAAAACATGAAGCCCTATGTCACATCCCTATAGTGCAAACTAAAGGAGTGTTTACCGTGATGGCCCAAAAATAAAATAAAAATTAGATACATATTTTCTTTCTGTTCAATAAATAAAAAATCCAAAAATAATCATTGTCTGCACTGTATACATTGTAACAACCTTTGAAAACCTCTCACAACAACCAGTTCGCGAAACGGCTAACCACTAACTGCTTATCCTAATCTGTTCCATGAGTTTTGGTGTTTTGTGAGATGTTTGCTGCAGGATGACTCTAAGAGCTAGTCCACCTAGGAATCATCATCTACACTACTCAAAGTATACCTTCCTAACACACAGCTAATCACTGTGTGGAGGAAGCAACTTCTTGTTGGATGAGATTGAGGTTTCTGGCTACACCTGCTCTTACAAGCATGAGCCCATCCGAGAGGATCGCTCGCCTTCAATGCTCAACCACAACAACAACTAGCTTGGGGAAGGCTTTCCCTAGGTACCCAGATAAGTGTACCTACGCGATTATTAAGTCAGTCTTTGAGTCTTAAAAATAAAATACCAAAAATATATGAGCACATGAAGGTTCACCATAGTATCATAAGAAAACCCAAAAATACCAAAACATATATGGGCACATGAAGGTCCATGTTTGTAGAGTCTTTAGTGTTTTATATAGTAGGAGTCTTAAAATGAAAAAACCAAATAAAAATGTTTGTCTAGATAGAGTCAATAAATAGGCAAGTGTTGGCATTTCTTAACGTTATCACCAGGTTTGGTCCCCTGGCAACGACGCCAGAAATGCGGTTGACATTTCTTAACATCATCACTGAGAATAGAGGTGAAATCTATCCCCGGCAATGAGTAAAAAATGCTTTGAGTGGTGTACCTCGGTACCATATCACCAGATGTAAGTCCAGCCATGGCACCGAGGCACACCTCACCAGTTATTCCCTTTACTGCTACCAGTGATACACCTCTAATTGATAGTTTCAGAATAGCCTGGCACGGGCACCGTGGCATACCAAGACTATTCTTACCTCTATCAAGAGAGTTATATCCCTAACAATGTTAGGACTATAGCCTTAGCAGCTAGTGCCTTGGAGATGCTCTACGGTGCACTTTCAGCATTCCTTAACACTAGTACTAAAACTATATTCCTAGCTACAGCAAAGAGGTAATGGTGATCCGGTAAACCTTTGCAGTTATGGATATTAATCCGCAAGCGCACGGAATTACCATTGTAGCATTTCAACCCAAATAATTCCTAGGTGTCGTATTTATATTTTCCCAAAGGAAGTCTAGTATAGATTCCAGTATGAAATCGTAAGCATGGATACTATACTTTGTATGAAAGGTAGACCAATGTTCATAACAGGGGTAAACAATATGGTTTTCAAGATAGTGGACACACACACAGATAAATGTCTCTCAAATAGAGAAAGGTGGTGGAAGCATAAAGAATAAAAGAATAAAGAATAAATAAATATCCTACGGGAGCAATGATCCTAGTACAGCTAATGTCTAGAAAGTGGTTAGTCATACAAATACATGAATCAGAGATAGAGTTGTGTTAGTGATGGATCGGAAGGCCACCGGCCACTAGTCAGCAAGTGAAGATGGGTGGCATTTTAGACTCCTACACCATAGCCGAACGTGGGGGATTATAAGGGATGGACAGGGTTGTGACCACCTGCCGCCTACCACCTCAACCGTGGACTATGAAGTGCAATCACCAGCTCCCCTATACCCGAGCACCATGCTCACATATAGAACAGCTACCCAAGCCCCTCCGGGTCTCTCACCCTACGGATAAACGAGTAAAGAACTTGGATGTTGTGCGATGAACCACCATCCCTCCCACAACTCTATTCTTAATCATCTAAATGTATGAACGGTTAAGAACAGAGTTGTCGGTGTTTCATGAAAGCACCAACTAGTAAATTTATAGATGCGTGTTTATGCCCGGATGGTTCGCTAAGAGGACACGGGGAGTATACTGGTTCAGGCATGAGGCCCTATGTCCAGTTCGAAGGGATCGTGTTACTTAGCAGCGGTTCGTAGTAGGGGTTACAACCGGTTCGAGAGAGGGAGGGGATCCTAAGTCTCTGATTGAGCGTGGTGCCAATATCGTGGTGTATGCGTGATGGGTTTTGGGAGTCTTGTGTGTTCTCTTAGAACATCTCGCACTCCCTTTTATAGACGAAGGGAGGGAACGGCCTTACATATCTCATGAAGAAAGTTTGGGCGTGCCGTGTAGAAAAAGAAAAAATAACAATGGTGGAGTGGCTCGTCCGCCTTCCTGGGGTCGGGACGTCCTTCTTCCTTGCGTCGTACGTGACGATCAATGCCGGTCGCCGGTGTGGTCGCGTCGCCGGAGTGTTTGCCCATGCCTTCACAGTGGACGGTGAGGTTGAACAGTTGATTGGAGTGCTTAGAGTATTGCCTTGGAGTTAATGACGTCGTACGGCACGGGAATGGGTCGTGATGGATGGATTATCCAGGCTGTCAATCGGAGGAGGTGATTAGACATCGAGCCACTGTTGGCATTTCTAACATCACTGCAATAAAACCCAAATCTCTATCCCATGCAATGACACTAGAAATGTTGGTACTAATTAACTTGCCTTCAGCAACTAGCCACTAGCCTCTTGACCCTTACTCCTAACTGTGAAACTAGGTTGTCATCCCCAATTGTAAAGCTAGGAATAAACTCTGGTACTATATCTTATTATTTTATGTGACTAGGCAGAAATAAATAAGAATGATTATAAACTAAGAATAATTCTGCAAGCGGACAGATAATTATACCATTGTAGCATTTTACCTATAGTATTACCAGGTTGTCATTTATATTCTACCACTGGGAAGGCATTGCTAAGAAGCTACTCTATAGTATTGATAACACTTATATATACAAGTAAATAAGAGATGTAGCCAATGTCAACTCTCCTTAATAATAGGAAGATGTCACAAGATAAATAATAGATAAATGATAAACATGATAAATATGATAAGTCATCTCTTAATAATACTAACTCACTCATAGCAATTCTAGACAGGTTAACGTCGTTTAGTCATCTAATAGAGAAATAACTCCTAAGTATTCAAGCTACAGTCAAAGCTACTCCATTTAATGCAAGTATGTCTAACAATCATGGCTAAGTTATACTACTATAGTTCCCTAACACATCGGAGCAGCAATGCGAGAAGAGAAGATGAGTACATGAACCTCCTCTCAACCTGACAATCCCACTCTACCAATCCACCATACGGGGGAAGGCCTACAAAGGACTCAATGGGTCTGTCACGCCCACGATCTACCTCACTTCCCGGCATGACTGGGGATACTCGCAAATAAGTATTGCGTCTAGGTACCATGCCTACACACAACCTAGCACTCACCAACCGATCGAATTGATAAATGCTATACGAACCAGTGCATGAATATAATAGCAAACTAACTATACTAGACATATCAAAGTAGAGAATGAACAATGCAATCAAGAACATAATAATGAAGAATAATGTTGCTAGTAATGATCGTAAAAACGTAGATATTACAATAAGAAAGAAAAGCTTAAGAACTATACCAGACTCTTCTCTTCTTGACAACGTCGGGAATCCAAGATCGATGAAGAACTTGACTTCCTATACTCTAGATCTAACTAGGCTAAACTATGAACTAGAAGGCTATGAGGAACTAGAACTTGAAGCTCTAGATGACTTGATCACCAAATATCTCGAGATGGAATGAATGAGTTGTTGAATGAATTAGGGTTTCTAGGGGAGGTCTGGCTCCGCTTATATAGCCCGGTGGGATGCACGACAGCCGTTTGATCAAACCGACTTCACGTAGGGCTGAGATTGATCCTCAAAAGCGGTGGAGGAACATTCCAAAAGATGGGATGTGGGCCCCATAGAGGGGTGCCGCCCGGCATATCTGGTGGGGCCGGCCGGCCCCACCTGGAGGTGGCTCCTCCCCTCCTTCGCTCCAGTGTCTTATGGATCCTTCTAGAGTAGTTTGGTATATTCCTGAGTTTCGGATAATTCTGTGGTGTAGATTTATAGTTATGCCCCTTTTACGGTGTTTTCTGGATTAATCTCTGAAAACTGTTAAATCACCAAAACTCGTGGAAATTGTTAGATAAAACCCTAGCCTTCTAGATATTGATGTATGTTTCATGCCTTTTGATATATAAAATGTTGACGCTATCCACCGTCAACAACTCCCCCAAGCTTACCTTTTGCTAGCCCCTTAGCAAAACCTAGAGTTGGATCGGGAGTTGCTACTATGCTTTCATTCCAATAAGTACACATGCTCTCAAACAAAAAAAAATTTCTCTGGATTAGACAATAAATTGCTCTTAACTTTCAAACTCACCCGTATTACCTTTAACTGTGGAGCTTTTAACCTTCACATGGGTCTTGAGTAATTGAAAGACAGAACAATCAAGTCAAGCACTACGTCTCAAATTCTTCACTCAACTAATATTCTAGAGTTTTACAAGTTTTCGTAATAAAACTTAGAGCTTAATTGTATGACAGCCTTAGTCTCCCAAAGTATGTGGTATTTATGGATCTCACTGAGGCATCCATGATGTTATGCCTTTCTAATTCTAAGGATTATAGTGAAGTTTATAGGAGTGGCATTAAACAAGGATAAGCATGTTTGCAATTTATATATTGTAAAGTCAAACAATGGATCTATAGAGAATCGAGTCATACAATCAAACCAAAATGTGCATGTGTGTGGAATATGGTCGATAGGTGTATATGTGGTGGCTAATCCTAATTCTACTTTTGCTCTTCAAAATGAATCTATCTTCTTTCTTAGACTTACAGAACTTCTTAGAAAAACATGGGCTATCTTTATTCTCTTCTTTCTTCTTTTTTTTATTGTTTGGAGGCAGGCATCTGAATACCCATTATTATAATGCTGAGACATTTGTTCATCTTTTACTCCCTTTTTATTTTTTATTATTTTTGCATAGCCACATGCATCCTTAGGTATAATAATTGATTGAAGAGATAACAATAAATGACTTAGAGCAAGTAAACAAAAGCTGTCCTATGGGTTCATGAATATTTTTGGGTGTTCTCTCCCAGTGGAGGAGCAAAATATTTTTTTGAGGTGGAAATGGATAAAAATAGAAACTGGTTGCGCTTACTCTCAGGGTAAGAGTAATGCATATGTGGATGGAGTGTGTGAGTGATCTTGATTTTAAAAGCATGACAAGACTCTCTTAAGTATACACAAAGGTTGACTAAACTCAATACAAAGCAAGTAGCATAAATGAGCAAAGGTTTCCTATTCTAAATATGTATCATATATGGCTTTGATAGGAATTTAACTTTGTCATACAAGAGCTCATCATGTAGGGGTTTGAAATTTTCAAAAGATAAATCTCCAGAATTTAGCATCATTAGGAATAAGATAAATAGCAGCTCAGACCCTCTTATATCATATCCGTCAATTACCTAGACTTAGCTCAAGCATATTACTCCATAAGTTTCAGGTTCAGAGTAAATTCTTGTATTAAAGCAATCATGTCCAAAACTTAGGAGAACTCAAGGTTGAAAACTAGGTACTTGAAAGACTTCCAACAGAGCAACTATTCATCATCTCCAAGATAAAATTTCTAGTTCATAGTTGACTCTAAACACAATCTAATTAACTAAGACTGACTAAGACTTCTTTTTATTGTTTTTTAGATTTTATTTACTAAAAACTCGTAAAGACTTAACAGACGTGTACCTTCATGTGCCCACATATTTTTGGTATTTTATAACTATAGGACTGACTCGATAAATCGCATAGGTATAGTTACCTGATAACTAGGGGATGCTCCTCCCCAAGCTAGATATTTGCTATATTTCGCTTGAATGATCTTTAGAGTAAGCTTGGCAGTGGTGGTCCACCAACCGGTCTCACTCCTTCATAGTATAATCCTACAAAGGTATACTCCAATAAGAAAATCAAAACTCGAGGCTCGAATATGATAAGGGGTTAGCGGTCAGCCAAATGAGTAATTGATTATCTTTATGAGCGGATATGAATGTGTAGCATGATTCTTATATTTTTATACTTTTATATTTATAATGCAAAGGAATGAAAATTTGTTTTTGTGCTACCATTATGGATGAAAATGGTACGGATATTTATTCGACCGTCCGTTCAACCGAATTCGTTTAGAGGGGTTTAGATCTGTCCGTATCCGGGTCCGAATATTCAACATCCGGTGCCGTATCCGTATCCGACTACTCAAATCGCATATTTATGATGTCGATGTCCAATCGTATCCTATCCAAAGCATGGATGACACTATCCGTATTCAAATCTGAATCCGAGCAGAAATATGAAAACAAATGTGGTATCGGTGATATCCGTCCGTATCCGATCCGTTTTCATCCATAGCTATCATAGCGAGTATTCTTACAAGGTAAACCATAAGCCTAAACCTTTAGAGCTTTTTAAAATTTTACAATAAAGTAGTAAAGAATTTTTATTTTCTAAACATGTAAAAGAGTAAATGTACTAAAGTAATTAGATAACTACCATTGTTACCTTATGGCGAGGGTGTGAAATTTAAAGTCTACCGACAAAACTAGGTCGGAAAGAGTACTTACTTGTAGAATTCTTTGTCTGAGGAAGCCTCAGACAATTCCTCATTTTGCCATGATATCTCTTTATTCTCTTCCAACCATCTTTAATTTTGTTCTTGTAACTCTCTTGCTTCTTGTTCAGCAATTTGCTCTATTCTCTCAGCTTCTTTGTCCCACTCACTCCAGGCGAGGTTCTATTGCTCCTTGTTTAGTGATTTGATCCATGTACCTTGTAGCTTCACTGGAATAGCCTTCTCCTTCCTTCCTTGAGAGTAGGTTCGCTCTACGGCGAGATCGGCGTCTCCTGTTTCAAATCTTCTGAGACGAATTATTGTCAGTGTCACTATTAAAGTTGCAACATACCTTTCCAACGGGTAGATGGAAGTGGACTTATCCAGATCTCATGTAGAGGATTGCATTAGCGGTGTTGAGAAAAGGTCTTCCCAAGATGATAGGTGTATCGTCATCTTCCTGCATGTCAAGAACCAAGAAATCTACAGGTATATAATAATCTTTAATCTTTACCGCGACGTTCTTTACTATGCCTTCTAGGAATCTTGTTGATAAGTTCGCCATCTGCAGCTGTATATACGTTGGGTATAATGGTTCATCACCAAATAAATAATTGTACGCTACCTTTGACATAACGTTGACCCCTGATCCAGTGTCACAAAAGGTCTTAGAAAAAACTATTTGCCTGATGGTGCATTCAGTAGTCGGGACTCCTGGGTCTTCTCTTTTGACAATGTATGGTGGTGCTAACAAATGGTCATATTCGGTGTTAACCGAATTGATCAGTTGAACCGTCTCTTCTGGGATTTGACTAAGCTCACTCTTCCTCCTTCTTCTATTGTTGTTCTTCTTCTTCATGGGTTCAGCTGGTTGTTGGGCTTGCTCATATGGCTTCTGTGGGAATGCGGGGGTTGTGAGGATATGGTTCTTGAATGAGAACTTCTCCTTTTTGTTCTTGATGGAAAACACAATCTTGGCATGCTCCGCATAGATGATGGCTTTAGTTGTGCATAAGAATAGTCGGCCCAGTATTATGGGTGCTCTTTCATCTCCTCTAGTCTCTATGACTACAAAGTCAATGGGGGCATAGGATTGTCCCACTCGAACAATAGCTTCTTTCAACACTCCTTCGGGGTAGCAAATGGACTGATCTGCAAGCTGCAAACACATGGTTGTGTACAACAAAGGATCTCCTAGAATTTTTTCATAAATTATCTTGGGCATAATGTTGACACTTGCACCGAAATCACAGATAGCCTCTGGAAAGGTGTGACATCCTATTGAGATAGGAATGACAGGCCTTCCAGGGTCTCCTTTCTTCTCAGGGAGTGAGTGGTCAACCCACTGCACATCCGCTGGTTGAGTGTAGTAATGACCTGTATTGTGAATATCGACAAGATTTGCAGTTTCTAAATCTTCTAGTTGGCCCGGAGCCTTACCTTTTTTCATTGGAGGAACAGCAGCTGCCAATCGAGCTAATTGTGATTCTAACATTTTATTGAAGTTGTGTTAGTTTTTAATAGCAGAAGCAAAGGTATCTAGTATAGTGTTTATATTTTCTAAAGCTTTATCATTTAAGGTTACCTTTTTAAACATTTGGTCTAGCGGTTTAGATTGACCCGTAACTAGATCTCGTAAAGGTGGCAAATTATAATTGCTGTAATTATTGTTACCTTAGAAATTACCTTGTCGTGGGTTCTTTGGTTCCATCCTTGACCTGATTGATTCCATCCTTGATTTATTTGATTCCATCCTTGACCTTGTTGAGGACAATAATTGGTGTTATTATTGATGTAGTTCACGACCTCTTGGATTTCAGGATAGTTGACTGCTGAGTGTCCTATGTTTCTACATTCTTTACAATTCATGTAGGAACCATTGATGTGCATGACTTCACTCTTTTTCGTTACTTTATCTTCAAGTTTCTTCATGATGAGGTCTAGCTTTTCGGTGAATGTATCGACTTCCTTGAGATGATGAGTGCCTCCTCCTCTCTTGCGAGGTTGAGTAAGTTCTTCATTCCAGCTTTGATTTGAGGCCATCTTCTCAACAAGTGCTGTTGCATCAGTGAGCTTAAGTGATAAGAAAGCTCCTCCAGCTGCAGCATCCATGGACTCACGAGTACTCAAAACTAGTCCATGATAGAAAGTCTGCATAAGTAGTCAATCCTCCATTCCATGATAAGGGCATTCTGCAATATAATCTTGAAAGCGCTCCTATGCCTCGGTGAATGATTCATCATGTTGCTGTTGAAAGCTTGAGACCTTTCCACGCAGTGCAGTGGTCTTGCCTGTTAGAAAGAATCTGGCCAGGAAAGCAGTAGAGCAGCAGTCTCATGTAGTGTTGGTTGTCTTGTTGTTATAGAACCATTGTTTTGCTTTTCCTAGCAATGAAAATAGGAATAGGCGAAGTAAGATAGCATCTTTTGGTACATCTTTAATCTTAAAGGTGCTGCATATCTCCAGAAAGTGTTGTAAGTGTGCACTTGCATCTTCATGTGCCTTTCCACAAAACTGATTAGCTTGCACCATAGTGATAAGCACAGGCTTGAGCTCAAATCCATTGTTTCCGATATCGACATTAGGTCCAGTACGAATATTGGTGGTTGTTGGGGCAGAGAATTCACGTAGTGTCTTCTCAGCCATAGCTTCAAAAACTGGTGTCAAGTTAGCTTCTAATTCTTCTGATTCTTCTCCTTTGGATGATGGAGCTTGCTCTTGTGAAGAACAAGTTTCAGTAGAGGGTGTTCTTGACGGTGATTCAAAGATATCCCTCGTTATTGCAAACTTTCTTCTTCTTAAGAGTTTCTCTGGATCTTCGGTATAATTGTCCGGGAGATCAAAAACCATTCATTCATTCATTACCCTGCATAAGATACACAAGTAGACGAAACAAGGGTAAGCCTGTTTGAGTTAGAGGTCCATTGGGTGATCGATCTTATTGTGGTGCATATGGTTATCAATACTTTCCTAAGTTTATTAGCCTTCCCCGGCAACAGCGACAAAAAATGCTTGTTGGTATTTCTAACGTTCTTCGCAATAAAACCCAAATCTCTATCCCACGCAATGACGCTAGAAATGTTGGTACTAATTAACTTGCCTTTAGCAACTAGCCACTAGCCTCTTGACCCTTACTCCTAACTGTGAAACTAGGTTGTCATCCCCAATTGTAAAGTTAGGAATAAACTTTGGTACTATATCTTATCATTTTATGTGACTAGGCAGAAATAAATAGGAATGAATATAAACTAAGAACGATTATAAGCAAGCGGACGGATAATTATACCATTGTAGCATTTTACCTAGAGTATTACCCAGATTGTCATTTATATTCTACCACTAGGAAGGCATTGCTAAGAAGCTACTCTATAGTATTGATAACACTTATATATGTAGTAAATAAGAGATGTAGCCAATGTCAACTCTCCTCAATAACAGGAAGATGTCACAAGATAAATAATAGATAAATGATAAATATGATAAGTCATCTCTTAATAATACTAACTCACTCATAGCAATTCTAGACATGTTAACGTCATTTAATCATCTAATAGAGAAATAACTCCTAAGTATTCAAGCTACAGACCAAAGCTACTCCATTTAATGCAAGTATGTCTAACAATCATGGCTAAGTTATACTACTATAGTTCCCTAACACATCGGAGCAATGTACAGGAGAAGATGAGTACATGAACCTCCTCTCAACCTGACAATCCCACTCTACCAATCCACCGTACGGGGGAAGGCCTACAAAAGACTCAATGGGCCTTGACGCCCATGACCTACCTCACTACCCAGCACGACTAGGGATACTCGTAGATAAGTATTGTGTCTAGGCACCGTGTCTACACACAACCTACCACTCACCAACCGATCGAATTGATGAACGCTATACCAACCGGTGCATGAATATAATAGCAAACTAACTATACTAGACATATCAAAGTAGATAATGAACAATGCAATCAAGAACATAATAATGAAGAATAATGTTGCTAGTAATGATCGTACAAACGCAGATATTACAATAAGAAAGAAAAGTTTAAGAACTATACTAGACTCTTCTCTTCTTGACAATGTCGGGAATCCAAGATCGATGAAGAACTTGACTTCCTCTACTCTAGATCTAACTAGGCTAAACTATGAACTAGAAGGCTATGAGGAACTAGAACTTGAAGCTCTAGATGACTTGATCACCAAATATCTCGAGATGGAATGAATGAGTTGTTGAATGAATTAGGGTTTCCAGGGGGAGGTCTGGCTTCGCTTATATAGCCCGGTGGGATACACGACAGCCGTTTGATCAAACCGACTTCACGTAGGGCTGAGATTGATCCTCAAAGGCGGTGGAGGAATATTCCAGAAGATGGGATGTGGGCCCCATAGGGGGGTGCCGCCCGGCATATCTGGTGGGGCCGGCCGGCCCCACCTGGAGGTGGTTCCTCCCCTCCTTCGCTCCGGTGTCTTCTGGATCCTTCTAGAGTAGTTTGGCGTATTCCTAAGTTTCGGATAGTTCTGTGGTGTAGATTTGTAGTTATGCCCCTTTTACGGTGTTTTCTGGATTAATCCCTGAAAACTGGTAAATCACCAAAACTCGTGGAAATTGTTAGATAAAACCCTAGCCTTCTAGATATTATTGTATGTTTCATGCCTTTTGATATATAAAATGTTGACGCTATCCATCGCCAACGACCACGCCCCGCCTCGATTAACGGTGTGGTCAAGAGCGGGCCACGCCCGCTACGGCTAATATAATATTTGTCATCCGTCACCATGCCCCGCGCTAACAAGCAAGTGCGGTCAAGATGCTTACGCTCCATACCTGCGCGGGCAATGCACGGAGAGGACATGGCTTGACCGGTCGTGCTGCAGTGAGGTCGTGGCCCAAGCGTGGAGCGCAAGCCTCGGGCGGCTTCCTCGCGAAGACACCCGCGAGGGGTCGTGCGAGCCGCAGCCTCCCGGGTCACGATCCCGGGAGTCCTTTTGTCCGGCAGGGGTCGTGCCCTGTCTTTAGGGCCGCGCGGTGCAATTCACCTACGGGCCTTTGTTGCGGTCCTACATTGGGCCATCGGGATGCTAGCCCACTAGGCCCGGCTTTCGCTAGACTGTACGTGGGCCGTCGTTAGCAGCTCACTTAGCTTCATTTAGCCGGGGGCCCAACAGGCCAGTTGTTTGGCCCCCGACAGTAGCCCCCGAGTCCTTGCGGGTGTGGGTCCACGCCTGCAGGGACTTGCCACCGAGGGTCGCTTCGACTTTTTTTTTGTGGGTGCGCGTGTGAGCGCACGCCGGGTGGGCCCTCGAGTCCCTCGGGGGTGTGGGTCCACACCGCAGCACTGTTGTGCAGGGTCGATTCGATTTTCCGGTGGGTGAAGCGCACCGGGCCGAAAGTGTAACCCGAGTCTCTCGGGGACGTGGGCCACGTCCTTGAGAGACTAAAGCGTTCACTTCGGGGTAGTGGAGTGCGTCGGTTTTGGGCGCGCGGCCAAACGGTTCGCCCTCGGCCATAATGACGCCTCTGGACCGTCGGGCAGCCGATGGGACGCATCGGTCTGCCGAGCTTTGGAGCCCGCACCAGGACTTATCCGGGGGAGGCGCGCATGCGGCGCCTCTGCCTCGAGCCCGGCATTGGAGTTAATGCGGGTGAGGCGAGGGGGCGGGGCGTTTGGGCGGGAAGGTGAGAGGCCTTCCCGCCGCTTGGTCGCGATGACCCTTGGGGTCTCCACGGCCCCTATAAAAGGGGTTGTAGAGTGCGACCTCCCCTTGCCCTTGCCTTTGTTTTCTCTGCTCTGCCTTCCCGCTCCCGCTCTTCTTCTTCCCCGCTCTTCCTTCGTTCACCGTTGGCCATGGAGAGGGGCACACCGGCGAGGAGGGCCAGGTCGGAGGAGTCGGTGGGATCACCGGCCCACAATGTGCGGGCCGGGGATACGCTGGAGGCCGGCGGCACCAAGATTCGCCGGATCTCGTCGGCGGGCTACGTCGCCGGCTCCTCCCGGGCGGTGGTGGACCGTCCGTTCCTAAGGCGGCGCCGGCGCCCGTTCGTCCCTCCGGCGATGGTGGAACCGTCAGCCCCTCCACTTCCGCACGGGGATGCCCTCGAGCGCGTTGCCGCCCTCGAGGCGGTGGTGGTGGTGCTTGAGGAGGAGAACCACACCGCCTCGCAGCGGGGAGGAGGCGGATCGCGCCTGGATGGCGAGGGTCTTTTCATTCGCTTTTTTTGTCTCGTTTCTTTTTCGACACTTCTTCGTCCTGACGTTTTCTCTGTGTTCCCACAGAGGCCCTGGCGGAGATGGAGGCGATGGCGGTCGCCGGGACCGAGCTCGCTAACCTCGCCCATGCTCCCCGCCGGCAACATCCGCGGCGCCTCGAGATGGCGCAAGTCGGCGTCAACGCCTCGATGGTGCGCGCGATCCACCGGGGCGCGGTCGTCGCGCTTGCGATGGCGGAGGCGCACACCGATGTCGATCTCGACCGACGTTGCTGGCATCCCCGCCGGTGAGTCCCTGGAGGATTATGCCGACATGCTTCCGGAGCACGAGGAGGCGGCGGGAGTTGCGGTGGAGCTTTCCCCGGTGGACCAGCTCTTCGCCGGGGAGCTGTAGGCTCGGGGCGGCGATCCCACCTCCCTTCTCCTTTTTCTGAAAAAAGCATCTTATGTAATTGTAAGAAAAAGGGGGAAAATAAATAAAGTCTTCGTTAATTCGCAAGTTCATGCAATTTTGTTCTCGTAATCTTATGTCTTGAAAGAAGAAATCGTAAGAACGATCGCGAGAGAACGAGTAGGCACGAATCGGTACGTTCGAGGAATCAACCCCCCTCCCCGCGTGCTAGGGGGTCGCGTTAGTTCATTTATTTCGGGGTCGTGATCGCGCGCACGTTTCCCGGGGGCACGGAGGGTCGTACGTGTTCGCCCCCAGGGCTTCTTTTAGTTTAGAGTTTCGGACATTTCTACCCTCGAGCCCCCGGCACCCTTGCAAACGTGTGGGCCCAGCCTGGGGGTCGAGCCTTCTCCCCACGCGACCCTTTTGTGGGGTCGGAGGAGGTGGGCAACGCTGCATCTTCCCTTCGGTTGGGTCGAGATGCAGTGCCCGGTGAGTTGCTAACGGGTAGTTCAAGTGAGGCCCAGGTTCCCGGCCTTTGCGGCGCGCGGCGTGACCAGCCTCATTAATCCAGGTAGTTGATTCGTACTATTCTCAAGCCATCCGCGGGCTTGTGGGCTCGATGCCTTTTCCGCAAAAATTTCCGAATCAAAGATCAACCTTGGACTCGAACATAGCCCGAGAAAGCCCTAATCACTTCGCGTGCCCGGGAAATTAGGCCGCTAGTGGGCTTCTTTCTCGGGTCGCCCCTCACTCCGTCGGTCCGGGACGGCCGTGATCCCTTCGCGGGCAGGCCTGCGAACCTCGGTCCTTATTTTCAGACCTTGTCATATGTGACTTAGATTTTTTGTAATTAAGTACAAACTCATGGTACGAAATTAACGCAGGAATTTAATCATTACATAAAGTGAGTAATGCGGAGTAATTGTAACGCGCGCGAGAATTTAGCCGAGAGGCGAGTTCATGGGTCTACCGATCGTGGCCAAAATTATGGCTAGGTGAGCTCGTAGCCGTCATCGTCGTTGTCGCTGCCATAGTCGCTGAGAAGGTAGTCGCAGATGCCGACGAAGTAGAGCAGCGCTTCTGAATCCTGGAACTCGTCGCCGTCGGCCGGGATGTCGCGGGTGCCACGGGATTGATTGCTGTCGTCATTCCTCGGACCGGGTTCAGTGGCGACCATCGCGATGCTAGATGTGGGCATGTTGGGGAAGCGCCGAGGCTCCTTCTTGGGCCGTGGCCGTCGACAATGGGCGTCCTGGTTCTTGCGGCGATCCTTCCTCCTGCACCGCGTGCCGGAGTGAGCTAACCTGTTGGCGTTGTCGTGTTGGGCCAGGTTGCTACCGTAGAGGCGTAAGTCGGTGAATGACGTGGAGATGGCGTCGACGTCGGTGTTGGGGAGGAGCACCATGTCATAGTCCACCCCGATGCTGATGAAGGCGAGGTTCCCGAACCGGGCATGGGTGCTCGGAGAGAACTGAAGGTTGTCAGATCTGGCCATCCAGAACTTTGGGTTTTGGAGACGAAACGCGCAAGGCCCCTACCTGGCGCGCCAACTGTCGGTGTTTTGTGAAAGCACCAACTAGTAAATTTATAGATGCGCATTTATGCCTGGATGGTTCGCTAAGAGGACAAGGGGAGTATACTGGTTCGGGCGTGAGGCCTTGCGTCCAGTTTGAAGGGATCGTGTTACTTAGCGGCGGTTCGTAGTAGGGGTTACAACCGGTTCGAGAGAGGGAGGGGCTCCCAAGTCTCTGATTGAGCGTGGTGCCAATATCGTGACGTGTGCGTGATGGGTTTCGGGAGTCTTGTGTGTTCTCTTAGAACAGCTCGCCCTCCCTTTTATAGACGAAGGGCGGGAACGTCCTTACATATCTCATGAAGAAAGTATGGGCATGCCGTGTAGAAAAAGAAAAAAGGACAATGGTGGAGTGGCTCGTCTGCCTTCCTAGGGTCGGGGCGTCCTTCTTCCTTGCATCGTACGTGACGATCAATGCCGGTCACCGGTGTGGTCGCGTCGCCGGAGTGTTTGCCCATGCCTTCACAGTGGGCAGTGAGGTTGAACAGTTGATTGGAGCGCTTAGAGTATTGCCCCGGAGTTAATGACGGCGTACGGCACGGGAATGGGTCGTGATGGATGGATTATCCGGGATGTCAATTGGAGGAGGTGATTAGACGTCGAGCCACGCCCTGCCTCTGATTAATAGTGTGGTCAAGAGTCGGGCCATGCCCTGCTCTAGCTAATAGTGTCGCTGTCATCCGTCGCCATGTGCCCTGCGCTGACAAACAGTGCGGTCAAGATGATTCTGCTCCATACCCTGCATGGGCGCAGACGGAGAGGACATGGCTTGACCGATCGTGCTGCAGTGAGGTCGAGGACCAAGCGTGAAGCGCAAGCCTCGGGCGGCTTCCTCGCGAAGACACCCGCAAGGGGTCGTGCGAGCCACAGCCTCCCGGGTCACGATCCTGGGAGTCCTTTGGTCCGGCAGGGGTCGTGCGAGCCGTGCGCCCTAAGGGTCGTGCCCTGTCTTTAGGGCCGCGCAGCGCAGTTCACCTACGGGCCTTTGTTGCGGTCCTCCATTGGGCCGTCAGGATGCTAGCCTACTAGGCCCGGCTTTCGCTAGACCGTACATGGGCCGTCGTTAGCAGCTCACTTAGCTTCATTTAGCCGGGGGCCCAACAGGCCGGTTGTTTGGCCCCCGACAAGAGTTCTATATGCTAAGAACATGATGTGAATACTATGAACTAGCAAGCATATCATGAACAAGACATATGAACTAGAAGTTCTATATTCTATGATCTTATCACACAAACTATTACCTAGCTCATATAACAAGATCATGACACAAGAACTATACTCTAATTCTAGAACATTGCTATACTGATAAAAAGAGAAGAAGAGCATAATGGAAAGAATAGTATTCATACCAAAAGTAGCCAAGATGTCTCCTCCTCTTACAAGTTGAGTCTTGCTCCTCTACTACTACCAAGGATAAAGAGAAAAGTGGAGAGGAGCACTTGAGAGTACAAGTGAGAGGTGTAGTGTGTGTTGTCAAATGGAGGGAGTGCCCCCTCTCTTATATACTAGTCTAATCGTCGATTCCAAGGGTACGGGAAGTAAATGCCGGGCCAAACCAACCTCAGCACCGCCTCCACGAACTGCCTGCAGAAGACGGGCTGGGCCGGCCCTTCTAGGGGTGCGCCCGCACCATGGTGCGGCCGCACCAGGGGTGGGTCCCCTCGGCCCCTGCTTTGGCCCATGGCCCTCTTGCTGCTCCTGGACTCCTCTCTCATGGGTTGTTGGCCTATATTTGTAATTGGACTTGGGCTTTGCTTGATTCTTGTGAAATACGCCTTGCTGAAAAGCGTATTCTCGTGACCTTTTCCTCTTTTCCTTGGATGTTTCCTATAAAACAATGATGCTCCAACACAAGTGCAAATAGGTCAATAGTAAAGGTATATGTGAATATGACTATGATAATTCTCCCTTTTTGGATAATAGTTGGCGGTTAAAGTATATCGGTATCTACCGCGAACAGCAAGCCCTTGAGATGATCCTTAAAGATGAAAATAATAAAAAACTGCTCTGTTATAACACCTTTGAAGTGTCCAGTTTTTAGACATAAGTTTTCTCAAGTTTTAGCTTCGACTATTTTGACATGAAGATTTACTCTGAGCCTAAAACTTATGGGTTGCATATGCTTGATCTAAGTCTAGATATTTGATTGATTTGATTGAGAAAGTTTGAGCTGCTATCTATCTTGTTCTAAGTGACACTAGAGTTCTAGAGATTTATTTTTTGAAAAATACAAAAAATATGATGAGGCCCTATATGACAAAGCTTACATTCTCACCAGAGCCAAACATGATGAGATAGGCTAGTTAAACTTCCACATACATGCTACTTGTCATGCATTGAGTTTTGTCAACCTTTGTGACCCTTGTGAGAGATTTGTCATACTCTTGAATCAAGATCCACTTACGCTCCACCTACATATGCACTACTCTATACTGAAGTAGGTGCAACAATACGCCATTCCACATACATCCAGTCTAAAAATGTTTTTCTCCTACAATGGGAAAGAACACCAAAAATATTTCCATTAGGATAGCCACCCAATAAATGCTCCAAGTTCCTGTTGCTATCTCTCTAAATCCATAAATGCCAAAAGGAGTGCTATGAGCTATGCAAAAAGATATTTAAAAAAGAGAGAAAGAGAAAGAGAAGGGGGAAGAAAAGAAAAAATGGACAAGTGTCCAAGTGCTGAAAACAATGGGTACTTAGATGCCCGACTCCTTGAGAAAAAGAAAAAGATAGCTCATAACCTCTGGCCAGTTTTCAAAGTCCAAGAAAGAGATAGGCATTGAAGGAGCTGAGTAGAATTAGGTTCCACCATATATCCATCATATCCATCCACCTATACATCTTGATTTGGTATGTACGATTTGTTTCTCTATGGATCCATTGTTTGACTTTACAACATATGTATTGCAAGTTTGCTCTTTCAAGTTTTCTCCTCACCTATGAGCTCCACATAAGCTTTAGTTACAGGATGAAAAGAAAGGCAAACATCATTTACTGCCTTGGTGAGAATCTACAAATACCAGATACATTGAGAGTCTTGAGAGTGTCATACATAGAAAACTCTGAGTTTTATTTGAAAACCTCTAAAACCCCCAGAATGATAGTTGAACAAAGATCTTGCGACATAGTTCTTGGCTAGATCTTTCTGTCTTTCGATTGCTCGAGACCTAAGTAAGAGCTGATAAGCCCCATAGTCAAAGGTAACATGAGTAAGTTTGAAGGTCAGCTCAGTTATTGTTTGAACTTGGAGGAGAATTTTTGTCTGAATGCAGGTATACTTCGTCGGGGACCAAAATAAAGGCCCCCTAAGGAAGGCCCAACAAACGCAAATCTTAGCCCAAGCAAGCCACCCTTTGTTCAAGCACGGGCTACGGCACTGGCGCACCAGGACCCGGCGTCTTGTCTCGGCCCGCACGAGCACACTCCGCAAAGGGGCTCGGATGGCGCCAACTCTCCGTCCCGCCCCGAGCCCCCTGGCGGACAGGCCTCGGGACGGGAGGCCGACTCTTCGCCCCGCCCGAGCCTCGGCGGACAGGCCTCGGGCGGGGGCGAATCTCCGTCCCGCCCGAGCCCCCCGGCGGGCAGGCCTCTCGGACGGGAGCCGATCCACCGCCTCACCCGAGCCCCCTGTCGGCCAGGCCTCGGGGGGGGCGCGCCGCCTCCCCGGGTCAAACTAGGGCTCGATGTGACATATATCCACCGCCCGCCTTCCCACGGTGGATCGTCGGGATGACGCTAGCCCCTGATTGGGGGATGGGAGGCGTCCCGCCGCCACTCTATGTCTACACTCATGATTACGCTACCCCTACAGTGACGGCCATGCCTGACACTGTAGGGCGCTATGATGACTAACCTTTATGACAGGTCCCATCCCGGAAGTCCAAATACGGAGCATGCCGCATCCCGGCGGGGCGCTGGCGCCACCCAAAGACGGCGGCCGTGTCTTCCGGTGCCCCGACCACTTTGTGCACCCAGGCTTCCAGAGCCGGGGGCAGGCGAAGATGGCCCCGCGCTTGTATCTCTACGTCGGCCATGCCGTATACGACAACGATGCCGCGGCCCTCGGAGGCCGGGCCGGGGTGAGTCAAAGCTACAGAAAGCCCACGGTACTGGCACGCTCATCATGGCGCCCACGCAGACCTGCGGAGGCAAACGCCCCTCCTTCACCAAGAGCGAGGAGCCGACTCCACGAGGCGGCGCCCGCCATCGGCGATGGGCGCCGTACAAAGACGAAAACCACTGCCCTCACCCGGGGCCTCGGCACAAGGAGAGGGGGAGCCCCTAGGCCTCGGCAGGATGAGACGGCGCCCACCGCCGTCTTTCCTATTCAAATCTTGTCTTTGTAAAAGCCCGTCCCTCCCCTTCCCGGCTATAAAAGGGAGGGGACGGGGGGCCCTTCCAGGGGAGAAGTGAATCCTAGAAAGCAAGTCAAGCGATCTCCTTGACAAACAACACACACACATACTCATCTCACACGAGACTTGGGGACAGTTCCTCTCTCCACTTGCTTGTACACCCTACCTACAGGCACCTTGGTGCAAGATAATACAAAACCTTCTTGTGTCCTTCTTGTACACCATCCAGAGTTGGGAGCACGCACGCAAATTCACTCGTTGGAACTAGAACCACTAGTTTTAGCACCGACAGTTGGCGCGCCAGGTAGGGGCTTGTGCGTGCTTTTCGCTTTCCTTCCCACCAAAACTCTGGAATGGCCAGCAACGACATTTCAGGGCGGATTTCCAGCCCTAACACCACTCCGCTCCAGCCGCTGGAGCCAGGGACCCTGATCCGGTTTGGTGAGCTCGAGTTCGTGTCAACTGGAGTCCAGTACGACATGGAACTTCTCCCGGCGGAATCGGGGACCCTCGACCCGAGCTCCGGTGGACCTACCGCCAACCCGTCGCGGGGCGCCAGCCTTGGCGTTCCGCCCGAGTGCGACGGACGCACCACGGCCTTGGCGATGCGGAGGAGGACTTTGCGGCGTTATGGCTAGGCGGCAGCGCCGCCGCCATCGCCACCACGCCCGGCCATTTGGCTGGTCAACGGCTGGCGCCACGTGCGCAGCGTGCGTATCCACCGTCATGGGGGGCCCGGGGGCGTCCACGCCGTCGGCGCTCCAGGCGCCTCGGCGTGGACATCCCCGATGGATCCATTCACGCCTATGAGGAGTACCGGGTTAGGCGGGGAGGAGCGCGGCGCCACTCTGGCGGCGCTACATCCACCCGATCCGGCGCTACCTCGAGGCACGGAGCCCGGGGGTTCCCTCCGGAGCATGCCTTCGCTTTCGGCTACCCGGCTCGACTCCTCGAGGGCGACATGTGCGATCCAACTCGTGAATGCTTTCACGTGGATATCGGCGAGCTTCGGCGTGGCGGCAACGCCAACGACGGCGGCGACCAAGGTCGTGACCCGGGCCCGCCCGCGAGGAGCGACTCCCGGCGCTGCCCCCCGAGGACCCTAAACATCCCGGCCTCCGGGCGGGGCCACAAACTCCGGCACATGCGGGCCCTCCGGGACCGGCGAGCCACCGGCTACCCCTCGAGAGGCCACGGCGTCCGCTGCTCGAGCAGTTCGGGAGCTCGGGGACAGGCTCGGCGCCACCGTCGCTGTTACGACGGAGATAGAAGCACGGCGTGCCCACCGTGCGACACGCAATCCCTAGCCCGGCCTTTCGTCAACACGCGGCGTCAGCGGAAGAATCGTCAGCGGCGAGGGTGGAGAGCGTCCCCCCATCTTCCCACGCGCAAGTCATAACGTCGCGGCGGCCGCCCTCCTCGTCCGGTCGATGCGGAACCATCGACCCCGGAGGGTTTTGACGGATTCGAGATGATCTGCGAGATTATCTCGAGACGGCCGCTGTCGGCAAAATTTGAAAGCTTCGGCTTCCCGGCATCGGACACCGAGGGATGAGGAGGGCGAAGAACGCCCCGCGCGGCGCGAAGCTTCGGTCCATCATGACCCGTCGCGGAGGCCGATCCGCGGCGTCTTCCGGGGCGACCGCGGCAGCTTCGGCGATGGTGGCGCCGCGCGCGTCATCAACAACGCCCCAAAGGAAGCCGGAGCCGGGCCGGATCGACCGCCCGGCCTGCGCGAGGCGGAAGGCGCGATAGCGGCGAGGACCGCGGCGATGCCGATCCTCGGGGGCGCGCGCCTTCAGCCGGGAGATCCCGCAGCGCCACGATTCCCCTTCCGGTTCGGCGGCCGGCCAATCTTGCCAAATACTCGGGAGAAACGAACCCGAGGTTTGGCTCAACGACTCCGCCTAGCATGCCAGCTTGGCGGCGCGGATGATGACCGGCTTATCATCCGCAACCTTCCGCTGCATTTAGGTGATTCGGTAGCGTTTGGTTGGAGCATCTTCCCGCCCGCCACGATCCACGGCCTGGTCGAGCTAGTCGGGGTTTTTTGTGGGAAATTTCGAGGGCACATACGTGCGCCCGGGGAATTCATGGGATCTCCGCAGCTGCCGCGGAGAGGCCCGACGAGGCGTTGCGCGACTTCATCGGCGCTTCTCGAAGAAGTGCAGAGCTGCCATGGCGTGGCGGCACTGCTATCATCGGTGCATTCCTTGGCGGCACGACCTGCAAGGAGCTCGTCCACGAGTTGGGGACGGAAGATGCCGACCACCGCCAATGAGCTGCTTTCGAGGTGGCGGCGAACCGCCTCCGGCGAGGAGGCGGTGGGAGCGATTTTTCGCGGCGTCGGCAAAGGGAAGCGGAAGGAGGACAATGCCGAGGGGGAGGCAGCCCCGCCTCGAGAAAAAAAACAAGAAGAACAAGCACAAAGGGAAAAAGGGCAAGAAAGAGGCGGACTCGAGGGGCGATATCGTTGCAGCGGTGACCCATAAGACCCCCGAGGTCCCCGGGGCCGGGGCCTTCGACGACATGCTCAAAAGCCCTGCCCTTTCCACAAATTCCCGTCAAGCACACTATGGGGGAGTGCGACTTGGCTTGTCGCTTCTATCGAAACTTCCCCACCGAAGGCAAGAAGAAGAAGGAGGGGGGAAAACAAAGGCGAGGAGTTCCACGAGGTCCATGGCGTTTTCATGGTCATCGGGGGACTGCCGGCGAATCTCACCAGCGCCCGGATCAAGCGCGGCGTCGAGAGATATTCTCGGTACATCCCGCCACTCCCGCGGTACTGCCGTGGTCCGCCCGGCGCCATCACCTTCAGCATCGACGACCACCGCTCTACGTGCCAAAGCCAGAGGCGGTACCCGCCGTGGTCGACCCCATTGTCGACAGCGTGCGGCTCACCAAAGGTCTTGATGGATGGCGGAAGCGCCCTTAACATCCTCTACTCCGAAACCCTCGGCTGTTGGGGATAGGCGCTCACGGCTTCGGCCCAGTAGCTCTCCCTTTCGGGGCGTAGTGCCGGGTAGACGCGCCTGGCCCCTCGGACTAATCGACCTCCCGTCTGCTTTTTGGGACGCCATCAAACTTTCGCAAGGAGGTCGTCACCTTCGGCGTGGTTGACTTTCGAGGAACCTATCACGGCATCCTCGGACGACCAGCGTATGCGAAGTTCATGGCCGTCCCCAACTACACTTACCTTCTCCTCAAGATGCCGGGCCCCAACGGCGTCATCACCGTTAGCTCCTCCTATGAGCACGCGTTCAAGCTGCGGACGTCGAAGCGGTCGAGCACGCCGAGGCCGTGGCGATCTCGAGGCCCTCGACACCAAGCGTCACGCCGGCGCATTCGAGCCATCCGACGGAGTAAAGGAGGTCCCGGCTGGACCCCGCCTCTCCATCGGCAAGGCGGTGAAGATCTGCGACTCCCTCGACCCCTAAATAGGAAGCGGTGCTCGTCGACTTTCTCGGCGCAAACATCGACATTTTTGCGTGGAGTCCCTCGGACATGCCGGGCATTCCGAGGGATGTCGCCGAGCACTCCCTTGATATTCGGGCCGGGTCCGGCCCGGTGAAGCGGCGTTTGCGCCCGATTCGGCGAGGAAAAGCGCAGAGCCATCGGCGAGGAGGTGAACAAGCTTTTAGCGGCGGATTCATCAAGGAGGTGTTCCACCCAGTGGTTATCTAATCTGTAATGGTTAAGAAAAAGAGCGGGAAATGGAGGATGTGTGTAGACTACACTAGTTTAAATAAAGCATGTCCAAAAGTTCCCTTTCCTTTACCACGCATTGATCGGATAATCGACTCCACCTCGGTTTGTGAGCTCTTGTCCTTCCTCGATGCTTACTCGGCTACCACCAAATAAAGATGAAGGAGTCCGACCAGCTTCATAGCGTCCTTCATCACCCCCTTTGGCATGTCTTTGCTACGTAACGATGCCTTTCGGACTCGAGAACGCGGGGGCAACATATCGGCGGTGCATGCAGGGGGCGTTTTCGGTGACCACGTCGGAGGACCGTGGAGGCCTACGTCGGCGACATCGTAGTCAAGGCGAAAAAGGCTGGCGACCTCGTCTCGACCTTACGATCGCTTTTCGGTGTCTTGCGCCAACGGCGTCAAGCTCAACCCGAGAAGTGCGTCTTGGGGTCCCCGAGGCATGCTCCTTGGGTTCATCGTCTCCAAAGCGGCATCGAGCCTAACCCGGAGAAGGTGAGCGGTGACGAGCATGGGCCCGATCAAGAACACGAAGGGCGTCTGGCGGGTCATGGGATGCTGGCGGCCCTCGGCCGTTTCATCTCACGCCTCGGCGAGAAGGGCTTGCCTCAGATCGCCTCTTGAGAAAGACCGGCGCTTCTCACGGACCTCCGAGGCTCGGGAAGCCCTCGACAAGCTCAAAGCCGCCCTCACCGGCGCCCGATCCTCGTCCCTCCTGCCGAAGGAGAACCCCTCCTCACATGCGTCGCTGCGACCACCCAGGTGGTCGGTGCAGCCATCGTCGTTGAAAGACGGGGAGGAGGGTCACGCTGCCTTACCCGATCCGGCGGCGGTCTACTTCATCGGCGAGGTGTTGTCGAGACCAAGATCCGCTACCCGCGGATCCGGAAGCTGCTCTACGCGGTGGTCTGGCGGCGCAAGCTCGGCACTACCGACGCCCACCCCGTGGCGGTGGTCTCTTCCTTCCCGTTGGGAGAGATCCTCGAGCAGGGAGGTCTCGGGCGGGTCGCCAAGTGGTCCGTTGAGCTCATGGGAGAGGGCCCTACAAATGACGCGCCAAGAAAGGCCATCAAGTCCCAAGTCTTGGCCGATTTCCTCGCGGAGTGGACGGACACCATTTTTGCCGCCGCCCCAACTTCCGACAGAATCTTTGGGCGATGTACTTCGACGGGTCCCGATGAAGACCGGGCGGCGCCGGCCTCCTCTTCGTCTCCCCTCATGGGGTGCACATGCGATACGTAATCCGCCTTCGCTTCCCGGCGTCAAATAATATGGCGATACGAGGCCCTGCTCAACGGATTGAAGATCGCCGTCGAACTTGGCGTCAAGCGCCTCGACATTCGAGGCGACTCACGGCTCGTCATCGACCAAGTCATGAAGGACTCGGGCTGCCACGACCCAAAGATGGGCCCAGCGTCTTTGCAAGGCGGTGCGCGCCCCTGGAGGACAAGTTCGACGGCCTCGAGCTCAACCACGTCGTCCGGAGGTACAACGAAGCCCGCCGACGAACTTGCCAAGATCGCCGCCGGAAGAGCCCCCGGTTCCTCGGCGTCTTCACTAAAGACCTCGCCCGCTCCCTCCGTCGAGTTCGGAGGGCGAGAAGAGGCCGAGGAGAAACACACCGCCCCCCCTCTGGCCGGGAGAATCGTCTCGACCCCCCGCGTCCGAGGTCCCTCGGTTTCCGTTACGCACTCGGCACTAAGCGCCGAGATCATGGAGGTCGACGGAGGAAACCCCGGGGCCGACCCCAGGTCGGACTGGAGAAAGCCGTACCTCGACTGGATCGTCCGAGGCGCTCTCCCTGAGGACTTCAACCATGCCAGGCGCGTCACGAGGAGAGCAAAGTCTTTCGCCGTCATCGAGGACGAGCTCTACCGACGAAGTTCCTCGGGGGTCTTGCAGCGGTGTATCACGGTCGAGGAAGGCCTCACCCTCGTCCCGCAAGATCCACGCCGGTGTGTGCGGCCACCACGCCGCCCCGCTCCCTCCTCGGGCGGCGCTTTCCGACAAGGGTTCTATGGCCGACCGGTATCTGCCGACGCAACCGAGGTAGTACGCACTGCGAGGGGTGCCAGCACTACGCTCGTCAAACGCACTGCCGGCTCAAGCGCTCGGACCATCCCAATCACATGGCCCTTCGCCGTATGGGGCCTGGACACAGTAGGACCCCTAAGGAAAGCGCCAGGGGGGCTTCACGCACCTACTTGTCGCCATTGACAAGTTCTCCAAGTGGATTGAGGCGCGCCCCGTCACCAACATCCGATCCGGCAGGCGGTGCTCTTCTTCACCGACATCATCCACCGCCGGGATCCCGAACTCCATCATCACCGACCACGGCACCCGGTTCACGGGGCGAAGTTCGAAAACTTCTGCGGCGAACACGGATACGCATCGGCGGTCTTGATCGCGCACCCCGAACGAACGGGCAAGTGGAGCGAGCCAACGGAATGATATTGCAGGGACTCAAGCCCCGGATCTTCAACAAAGTCAACAAGTTTGGCAAAAGATGGCTCGAGGAACTCCCTCGGTCCCTCCGGAGCCTCGGGGCGACGACGAGCCGGGCCACGGGGTTCACGCCCTTCTTCCTAGTGTACGGAGCCGAGGCAATGCTGCCCACCGACTTGGAGTTCGGATCTCCGAGGCTCAAAGCCTACGACGAGGCTCGGAATCAAGGGGCTCGGGAAGACTCGCTAGATATGCTCGAGGAAACTAGGGGACGCAGCCCATACGCACTCGGCAAAGGTACCAACGGTCTCTCCGACGCTACCACGACCGCCGAGTCCGGATCCGAGACCTCAAGGAAGGCGACACGGTGCTCCGTCTCCGCCAAGACAACAGAGGCCGCCATAAGCTCACGCCGCCTTGGGGGAGGGGCCCTTCATCGTCGCAGAGGTCCTCAAGCCCGGGCACCTACAAGCTGGCCAACGAGAAGGGCGAAGTCCTCAACAACGCTTGGAACATCCAACAGCCTACGTCGCTTTTACCCTTAAAATTCCAAGCATTGTACATACGCTTTGTACATTTCGTTGATAAACACCAAGTTCTTGGGCGTTTCCCCAAGACATAGCGTTTTTCCTCAATTAGGACTCAGCGAGACTTGGTTTTGTCTTACCAAAACCAAGCCTCCCGGGGGGGGCTAGAAAGGGGAAACCCCTCCCGAAAAGCACCCCGCGAAAATCCTTTTTCGCTTTTTCTGGCTATTCTTCGTTCCCGAAGGTCTCGTGTATTTAGTTAAGGGCACGACTGGAGTCGACATAAGAAACATAACGAAAGAGTCAGCATAAGAAACATAAGGCCTCGACGGGCCAAAGTCTTAGACGACACAGAAAAAACAAAATACTAATCAAGTTTTTTACATGGGCACACTCGGCCCGAATCACAGGATTCACTGGGGGGCATCCGACCCCCCTCCGGCCCTGGCGTCGGCACCTGTGGCGTCGGCCCCTTCGGCGACACCCGGGGAGGATAGCCGTGCTGGAAGTGCCCGACCCGGCCGCGGACATAGCCTCTTCGGCCCGATGGAGCAGCTCGGCAAATACCTCTCCCTCATGACCCTCCTCATCCTCGGCGACGACGAGCCCCTCGGAAATCTTGGGGAGGTCGAGGTCGTAGTGGGAGAGGGTCATCGCCGTGGTGTGCGACACCCCGGTCCGGTCGGACTGAAGGGCGGCGCGGACGCGCCTCCACTTGTCAGGGGCACGCCTCCAGGCGCCCAGCCGGGCGCCGCTGCCGGCGGGCTCGCCCGGCCGATCGCCGTGCAAACGGCTCCGGCCTTCTTCTTCGGGGCATCGAGCTCGCCTGCGCTGAGGAGTAGGCAGCCTGGCCCGCGACAAGGGCCGCCGCCTGCTCCGACGACTTCTTCTCGCCTACGATCAGCCAAGGGTCAATCTCTGAGCGGCGAAGCAAAGATATGGGCGCCCAAACATAAGACTTACCTTCCGTTTGCACCACCTCCTCCGCCAGCTGCGCCTCGAGCCTGTTGGCCTCGTTCAGCGCTTGACCAAGCTCGGCCCGCATCATGGTGACATCATTGACATAGAGCTGGTGATCAGTGTCCGTATTCACCAGGTTCTCCGTCAAGGTCCCGATGGTGCCGGAGGCCTCGGCAAGCGCCGTCCTCATCACCTCCTTCTCGGCGCGGAGCTTGTCGAGCTCCTCGTTCCGAGCAGCTAGCTCGGTGCGCAGCTGGTTCGCCTCCTGTCGTTGGAGGTGGAGCGCCTCGTCGAGGCCAGACCTGAACCGGAGAAACTCTGATTTCTCCCGGGACCCCACCGCCAGGTCCTATAAACAGTCAGAGCCAACGGATTAGCCGCCTTTGGGCGCTCGTACTAAGGTAAGGCTTCGACCACAAATGTTTGTATTACCTTCATCAGGTCGGGGAGGTCCCTGGAGAAGATCGGCGAGAGCAGATCAAGCAGGTTTTTGGCCGACTTCATGTACTTGTCCACTTTGCTCCCACCGGGTCGACTCAAGGCGTCGTCCGGCACATAGGGCCGGTCCTGCGGGTCCCGCGGTCCGACTGACGATGCGCGGCGGCACGTTCGGCCGGAGGACCCCTCGGCGGGCGCCGCGGTCAACGACCCCATACGGTTGCCGCCCGAGGAGGTAGCATCCGCGACGACCACCTCTTTTCCCCCCGCGGGGTGGTCTCCTCTCGAGGAGGGGATCTCCACCACCTCCTGCGCCAAGGCGCGGCTTAGGGGCGGAACGGGCGCTCGCTCCTCCATGACCATGTCGCCGGTGGCCATCGGGGAGCAGCGCCGCCACGGCCTCCACAATGGGCGCCGCCAAGGCCTCCGCGCCGGGCGCCGCACCCCCTCTCCGTCACGAGCGGAAGGTGGCTCCATGGCCGAGGGCGCCTCGGTCACCACTTCCTCGGTCCCCGCCGGGCGCCGCCACCCTGGGGGCGTGAGTGGCGCTCGCCGTACTGGCCTGTAGCCTCGCCGCTTTGCGTGAGCAAGCGGAGCCGGGCCGGGGCCGTCTTGCGCTTTTTGTTGCGCTAAAGAAGAAGAGTGAGTCTTCAAAAAGGAAAAAAGAAAAGAAGGAAGAGCGGCGGAAGACTAAAAGGACAGACACTTACCCGGGCGATCGGCGGTTGAAAGCGACCGGCTCATTGAAGCCGTGCCCGCTGGGACTCGGACTGAGGTGTCCTCGGCCACTCGGGGCGACTCAGGGGTCACGAGGCACGGGACGCCGACCCCTGGCGTCGCCACCTCTACGGCCGAGGGCTGTGCCTCACCCTCGGCGGTCCTCCCCGCCGCCTCGGGCCGTTCCGAGGGTAAGGGCGAGTCGCCCCCAGCGGGGGGCGGCGTGGGGCGACTCGGGGGGGGCCTCGCTCCTCCCCGGCGGAGTCACGTCTCCCGGCCACCTCGGCGGGGGGTGAGGCGGGGCAGTGTCCTTCAACGGCCACGGCGCCCATTCCCCTCCTTTGCGGGGGGCGTGCGGCCAACCAAAAAGCTGTAGTCCCCCCTCCTCCTCCTCGTCATCCTCATCATCGTCATCGGCGCCCGGAGGACTCGGAGGGGGTCGGCTCTCGGGGAGCCCCTCATCCGCCTGCCGGCGCCGCGGCTTCTCCGGCTTCGCGCCGCTCGTTCTCCCTTGCGGACATTCCTGTCCGACTTCTTCTTCTTCTCCCCCCCTCGCTTCTCCGCGAGAGCCCCTGTTCTTTCTCCTTCTCCGCGGCAATGGGGGGCTTGGGACGCCCTCGGCTTCCCGGACAGCCCCTGTGAAGAATAGAGCAAAGTAAGGACAAGGGGGAGGAAACGAACGGCAGCCGACCGCGCACGGCCGCAGAAACTCACCACGGAGACGGCATCCTGGTGGGGTCGCATCGCGACCTTGTAGAGGCTGGAGACGTCGGACACCGACGCCGCCTTCTTGGTCCGCTCGACGATCTCGGCGTGATCAAGGTCGACGGACGACATCCTCGCCCCAGCCCAGGGGCCGCCTTCCCTCATGTCAAACAGGCAAGGCTGCCTATGCATGAGGGGCAGAACCCGACGCTGATGGAAGGCGGCGATGATGACCGCCGCATCTAACCCCTTCGCGGTCGGCCTCCTCAAGGCGGAACACCTTCTCCGGAGGTATGACCCTCTGCAGGATGATCTCCTCCTTCCACCTCGCGGGCTCGCGTCGAACACTCTCCCGGTGTAAGCGGGCAGGTGGCCGGAGTCGTTGGGAGGTAGAACCACCGCCAGCGCCCGCCCAGCGGTTGGAAGAGGTCAGCCGCGCAGGGATATACGAATCCCGGTAACGAGCCCTTGCTGCATGCATGCTGCCCGCCGATGAGACGGATATCCTCTTCCCCCTCTCGACGCTCTTGAAGAAGAGGGCGCCCTCGAAGAAGTGGAGCCAGAGGTCCCAGTGGACCTCGACCCCAAGGAAGCCCTCACATAGGGCGACAAACACCGCCAGGTGCGTGATGGAGTTGGGGTTGAGATGTTGCAGCTCTAGGCCGTAATACTCGAGGATGGCCCTCAAGAACCGACCCACCGGCATCCCGAACCCGTTCTCATGGAATGCCGTGAAGCTCACGACGTATCCCTGAGGCGGGTGCGGGGACAGATGGTCGGCCGGCGGAACGATCCACTCCGGGGAGACCTTGTCGGCGCAGGGGCGAAGAAGCCCCTTCCCCACGAGCGTCACCAGCTCCGGCAACGTCACGGAGCTCGTCTCCCACTCCTCCACGCCGACGATCTCGGGCCTCGACGCCATGGCAGCAGCCCGGCGGGGTGGATGCAAGCAAGTTTTTCTCTCTCCTCGCCCTCTTTCTTCCGGCGGCGCTCGAAAGCGAGGCGGCAATGGCGGAGGAGGAAGCAAAGGCGAGGAAGGCGAGGAAGGGCGATGCGGCCGCCGCCTTGTGTACTTATATACCGGCGTTTTTCCGTCTTTACATTAATTGCGTATCAACCCACGATACGCCGTAATCGATTACACACCGCACGCAACCCAAAGCGACGGCACACGAGCGGCCGCGGCCACGCGAGTCTAGCGAGCCACACGCGCGCTGCGCGACCCGCCCCGCACAAAGGATCCGGGCGCAAGGCGAGCCTTGCCACCGTGCGTGGCCGCGGCAGGAAGCAAGCGCCGCACATCACGTCCGCCGTAGGGCCACGACCACAGCGCCACGGCAACCGCCACGGCGGGGGCGGTGGGGCCCGCCACCTCCCAGGCGCTCCGCATCCCGCGTCGGCCGCTGGAAAGCGCGCCCGGGACAGGGTGAAACGGTGGTTTTCCTTCTTCATGAAGGGAGCCGGGTAGCGGCCCATTTACGGTCCAGGAGGAACGGGCTGGCCCATCTCGGGGTTCGACGGCCGCCTCGGGACAACAGAGTCAGGGGGGGCAGCTCGGACGGCCTCATACGGCCTGGCCCAGCGGGGGCCGTCCTCGTAACCGCATCCGAGGCCCGGCATGGCGGCCGGCATGGGGATCCCGCGTGGGAGAGCATCGAGCCCTCGGAACCCGGGGGGACGGGATCCGAGCCCCGCCTCGGGCATACCGCGCGGCTCTTATGAACCGCGCCTCCGGCCCGGCCAACCCCTAGCGAACGGGGCAGGCGGTTCACTTGGATCCACCCGTTAACAGCTCACCGGACCTAGTCGTGTTCGACACTCGTCGACGATGGCACGATGAAGTCCAACCCTCCTCCCTGCGGAAGGGGCCGAGGTGCGTAAAAGACTAACGACCGAGTACCAACCGGCTCCCCCTCAACGCCACGAGGGCCGGGGACTTACCTCAACGCGCGAACCGGCTCGGGAAAGCGTCCTGACACTCGACCGAACCCCCGGACGAGCCGACGGGCACGGGGGCTCGGCGGCGCAAATCGTTTTTTTCACCAAAACACGAACGAGCCCTCGGACGGGTGCACACACACTCCTCCGAGGCCTCGGGGGCTACACACCCGGCGGGGTGCTTTCGCCCCACCGGAAATTACGGTTCCCGAAGACAACCATAGGCTGCACCATGTAAACTAACAACAAGCCCTCGGAGGAGTCCTCCATGCTCCTCCGAGGGCCTCGAAACTACACCCGCCAGTGGTGCTTGCGCGCACCCTGCGGAGTGAAACGCCTTCAACCAAGGTAACACCGCACCAGCCTCAGAACAAGTGCATTCACTCCTTCAGAGGCTCGGGGGCTACTGTCGGGGACCAAAATAAAGGCCCCCTAAGGAAGGCCCAACAAGCGCAAATCTTAGCCCAGCAAGCCACCCCTTGTTCAAGCTTTGGGGCTACGGCAGCTGGCGCACCGGGACCGGCGTCTTGTCTCGGCCCGCACGAGCACACTCCGCAAGGGGGCTTTCGGATGGCGCCAACTCTCCGTCCCGCCCAGAGCCCGGGGCGGACAGGCCTCGGGCGGGGGGCGACTCTTCGCCCCGCCCAGAGCCCCACGGGCGGGCAGGCCTCGGGCGGGGGCCGAATCTCCGCCCCGCCCGAGCCCCCGGCGGGCGGGCCTCGGACGGGAGCCGATCCACCGCCTCACCCGAGCCCCATCGGCCAGGGCCTCGGGCGGGGGCGCGCCGCCTCCCTGGTCAAACTAGGGCTCGATGTGACATATATCCACCGCCCGCCTTCCCACGATGGATCGAGGATGACGCTAGCCCCCGACAGGGGGATGGGAGGCGCCCCGTCGCCACTCTACGTCTACACTCATGATTCGCTTACCCCCCAAGTGACGGCCATGCGACAATCGTAGGGCGCTATGATGACTAACCTTTATGACAGGTCCCATCCCGGAAGTCCAAACACGGAGCATGCCGCATCCCGGGCGGGAGCGGGCGCCACCCAAAGACGGCGGCCGTGTCTTCCGGTGCCCCGACCATCGTGCACCCAGGCTTCAGAGCCGGGGCAGGCGAAGATGGCCCCGCGGCGCTGTATCTCTACGCCGGCCATGCCGTATCGACAACGATGCCGCTGCCCTCGGGAGCCCGGCCGGGGTGAGTCAAAGCTACAAACAGGCCACGGTACTCGGGCACGCTCATCATGGCGCCCACGCAGACCCCTGCAGAGGCAAACGTCCCCTCCTTCACCAAGAGCGAGGAGCCGACTCCACGAGACGGCGCCCGCCATCGACAGTGGGCGCCGTACAAGACGAAACCACTGCCCTCACCCGGGGCCTCGGCACAAGGAGAGGGGGAGCCCCTAGGCCTCGGCAGGATGAGACGGCGCCCACCGCCGTCTTTCCTATTCAAATACTGTACTGTAAAAGCCCGTCCCTCCCCTTCCGGCTATAAAAGGGAGGGGACGGGGGCCCTTCCAGGGAGAAGTGAATCCTAGAAAGCAAGTCAAGCGATCTCCTTGACAAACAACACACACACATACTCATCTCACACGAGACTTGGGACAGTTCCCTCTCTCCACTTGCTTGTACACCCTACCTACAGGCACCTTGGTGCAAGATAATACAAAACCTTCTTGTGTCCTTCTTGTACACCATCCAGAGTTGGGAGCACGCACGCAAATTCACTCATTGGAACTAGAACCACTAGTTTTAGCACCGACAACTTCTGAGGAGTTACTATAAGATGGCTATAATACTTAAACGTACACATATCTTTCGATAGCTTTTATGAGCTTAGCTTTGCTAAGGGACTAGCAAAGGTTAAGTGTGGGGTTGTTGTTAACGGTCATTAATGACCAAATTTACCCGTCAACTAACTCTTGAATAGGCACATTTGCGATCACCAACATAGACTTAGGGTTTACACTAACGGAATTCCAAGAGTTTTGGTGAATCCATGTTTCTATAGGTACATAGCGAAAAAGCTATCAAAAAGGACCAACATGACAGATTACAAGCACCTCAAATGATGAATTGGAATGCTCCATTGCGAAGAGCTCATCGAGACGATTGAAACGGACATATCATTTGCCATTTTCAGAGTTCTGGATGACAAGATATCAAATCCACGGCGAAGGCTGCGCTAGAAGACTCCAAGAGACGCGAGAAGAAACCACGCCGAAGCGGAGGGCCAACGGCCACCAGGCCAGACCGGCTGGTCTGGGCCTGGACCGGTCGGTCTGGACCCTGGCCCGTTCATGGCCCGTTTCACCCAGGTTGCTCCACCGCCTTAGAGTTTCAGTCTCAGCCGTCCGCCAAAGTCGGTTTGATCCGATGGCTCACGTTCATCCCACCGGTCTATAAAAGCAACCCTGACCCCTAGAGGGGAGGCATCCCCCATGAAACCCTAATTCATATTCTCTGAAGGAGGATCAGAGAGGTGTCCCTTTAATGGATAACCTCTCAAGGGTTAGCAATTAAGGAGACTAATCCTCATTAGGATCTAGTCTTAGGAATAGAGACATAGAGAGGGGAAGGACTTGGGAGGAGGTGCCGGCCTGTCGGTGCTACCTCCATAGCTTGTACCTTGGCAGAAGTTAATCTACTTCTGGGATTTCTCTGGTAATCATCTTCTTCTTTCTTTAAGCAGTTATATTTATATTGTTCTGCTGGTCACGAGTCTCTTTTGAGCGCTTTAATCTATTGCAATAGGTTAAGGTATAATTTGTAGTGTAGGCGTGATGCTTAGACCCAGATTACTCGTAGATGTACCCTATCTTCCGGATTTAGTGGTAGCTCGCGGAGGTGACTTATAGCTCCGTTGAATCCTATGTATCCCACTATCCCGTTGGTAAGCCGAGCAGGAATATAATTGGTAGAAAGGTCATAGTTTTGCCTGTGCTCTTTCTATGCAATTTCTATAGATAGAACATATAAACATAGCTTATCGAGAGTAGAACGTGATAATCTTAGCAATCTCCTCTATATTCTCAAACTTCTTAAGATCTTGTTGCTACTCTGGGTTAAGTTAGCTGTCGTAGTTAACCTCACCGTTTCCTTGTGGATACGATATTTAAAACCTCCGGGTGAAGTGCTACAACGGGCATTAATAGATATCAACACTGCTATAGCAAGTAGAGAGAGAAATGAGATGACGAGAGGCTAGCCTTCTTGTAGTGGCTACTGGATGACCGATGCTGGTTTCAAGCTGTATTTTGTAAGGATAGATACCTTTGTCAAAGTGATGTCAAAGTGCTAGATACATGTTCGATTCATCGATTCTCTCCGCTGAGTTTGGACTTTAGGGACAGCCTGCATTGCACGACTCTCCCCGTCCAGGCTGAGGGAGGCTATGGACAGAACCAGTACTTTCCATCTGCTAGGACCTGTAAGTGTAGCTTGTGCGCACTTCTAAAACTTACCATGTGATACTCCTCATCATCACTCGTGTAGAATTAATATAATCTACAAACTATATTTGCCTACTTGTATTAATCTACAAGTACAGTGCCAGCATCTCCAGATCTCTTCCGCGCAATGGTCAGCTTTATCGGAGTTTTAGAAACCAACTCGGAGTGCCTTTCTTTATGGACATCATAATTAAGATGTGTTGCGCCATCTGGTTAGTTCGAAATGTTGTATTTTCTGGGGGGTCTTCTAGCTTCAGTGGACAGATATCAATCTATCTTCAAGTCAGAATTTGCTCTAGTTATTCTAGGAGCAAAAAACAATTTCCATCCCTCCATGAGTTATGGCAAGAAGATTATGTGTAATTTTTTTATTTTCTTTTTACCTTTTTTGTTTTGTGGTTGCATTTTTCGGACTTTCACTTATTAGGGAACCTACCCCCTCCTGTTTTTATCAAAAGCAAAACAATGTACGGCACATATTATTATGGCATATATTTTTTTGGAAAACATTGCATGTCTTCAAAAACATTTTCTGCATATCATGTTTTTCTTAGATAATGGATCTCTGCATATCATCACCATTGCATTCTATTTTTAAGGGCAGCTAAAGAACATTTGTAGGGACGGTTTGGTTAGCCGTCCCTACAAAGATGTTTCTACAAATGCATCATTTGTAGGGACGACTAGCTAACTGTCCGTAGAAATTGATTTGTTGGGCCGGCTGGATATTGAACTGTTCCTACAAATCATTTTCAAATCATGAATCCGACCACCAAAATTTCAAAATAAGTAGCAATCTTATCTTTTGAGGCTTCCACCGGTCAACCACCTGTTAGCTCCAACCTGTGGCTATTTGTGACGATTTTTGGAGACTTTACATTTGCCTTGTGGCTATTTTTTCACGATTTTTGGAGACTTCACAGTTGCCGGCCTTTGAACCCACTCCCCTTCACGGTATCACCCTCTACCACTGCAGCCCTTTCGCACTTCTGTCTATAAGCTATTTCGGTTCCCCATATATTATAGTAAACCGAGCGTAAAATGATTGTTTGAGACTCTAAATAAATTTAAATAAAAAAGTTGTCAACTATAAAGTTTCATGACTTTTTTAGATCTACAACTTTTATTTAGGTAGTTTCTCCATCTCGAGGTTATTTACAAAATTTGAATTTCAAATACAAGAAACTCAAACGTATTTTTTCATGACAAGATGATTTCAAATTGAAAAGTTGTCAACTATAAAGTTCCATAGCTTTTTGAAATCTATAATTGTTATTTTGGTTGTTTTTCTATTCGAGGTCATTTGAAAAATTCAAATTTTAAATTTTTATATTTAAACGTAGTTTTGCATGACAAGATAATTTCAAATCAAAAAGTTGCCAACTACAAATTTTAATTTAGTTGTTTCTCCATCTAAGATTGTTTGAAAAATTCAAATTTCAAATTGGATAAATTTAAACATAGTTCTTTGACAAAATGAATTCAAACAAAAAAGTTGCCAACTACAAAATTTTATTTTGGTCACATTTGGTCAAATATTCATTCGACATGGTGGTTCTAACATTGATCATAAATCTTATATATCTCTCTTGTAGTTTATGAAACTACAAGAGAGATATGTTGTGAATAATGTTACATTCACTTTGTCATATGAAAAAATGACAAAAAAACAAAAAATGTACATCTTGATGAGTTATATAACTTTTATGTTCATGACTTGTTCATCCCAAATTGTTTGACGTTTCAAAATATTGTTCAAAGTTGTCATTTTCTAAATTCAAATTTTAAAATGTACACAAGAATGATCAAAAGAATAGTAGTAATAACACAATGTCTTGATAGACCATGATTTTAGAAAATTTTAGAAAAAAACCATCATATTTAGAGTTAGTACGAGGAAGAAAGACTAGTCAAGTTTTAGCCATAGATAAAAAAGACAAATAAATGTCCATTAACAATTTAAAATTAAATTTCAAATAATATTTTGAAGTATCAAATGAATTCAAATATAAAAGTTGTTAACAACAAAGATTCATAACTCTTTAAGATCTACAACTTTTATTTTGGTTATTTCTTCATTCAAGGTTGTTTTGAAAAAATCAAACTTTAATACTTCATTTTAAATAATCAGCTTTCATTTGTAGGGGCGCCTTAATATAGAGTTGCCCCTATAAATTAATTTGTAGGAGTAGCTGAATATTGAGTCGTCCCTATAAATGAACACCATTTATAGAAGCGACTAAAAACACCAACCGCCTTTTATAAATAAATTTATAGGAGTGGCTCATTTGAGAAGCATTTGTAGGGGCAGAGCCGCCCCTAAAAAAGAGTGGTGTTGCTACGCATCGTTTTCTACTCCTCCGTCCCATAGAGAATGTTGTTTTTAATTTTTAGACTTCATGTTTAACCATTGGTCTTATTTAAAATATTTATGCAAATAATGAAATAAATCAATCAATATTTAAGTATCTTTGTTGATAAAATAATCATAATAAAATAAATTATATTTATATAAAAAATTTGAATAAGACGAATGATCAAACAAGATGGCACGAAGTTCAATAGTGACAAACTTAATGGACGGAGGGAGTACATAGTGATTGTGACTTTGTGAGCTGTCTGTCAGTACTGCCTATTGGAACCAGGGGCAGCATCGAGTACTCATAATCAGGAGTTATCTTGAATCTCCATTACCCCGGTCGTTGTGTCTTTTATTTGATGCCTTGCACGCGTATTGCTCTGTCTACAATGCCGATCGGCATTCCGTGAATGTAAATTCATTCACCGCGTGACAACTGACAACACAGAACTGTATTGCGCGATCGCAAATACTCCCTCTGTCCTATGGACTTTGTCGTTAGAAAACCATGCCCCCCTCACAAACACGCTTCCTGAACGACATACTCCATGGGACGGAGGGAGTATTTGGGTAGCTACTAGGAGACCCAACTATAGTAGCGTTTGTCCCGTGCGTAGGTATGAGAGACTTTAGGAACTAGGCTACACATAACAGATATCACAAGAGCGAACAATCCAAAGATAGTGACCTTGAGAAGTAGCTGACGTAGATCTGTCGAACCTTGCTGCGATCTGATGTATTCTGTAAGCGAAACTGTCGCCATCTCTACTGCTGTGAAGGTGTTGCTCATAGAGATCTATAACGGTCCTGCTGGCCACGCCGGATGGAGATGCGTTGCCAAAGGTGGAAGAAAGAGCAAGATAGGAAGATAGGTTTGATTTAGTTCATTATTATAATTGTTGCCTTCCTCCCTCAGGAGTATGTTACATAGACCAATCACATGGGCCCAAATGGATTCCGCCCGTAGCCATAACTAACTATTACATGCCTCTGCTCATATCATGGACTGAGTGGTGATCGTCCCCTAAGCGCTGGTATACATGTCTCCATGACATAACTTCACTAGAGTTACTGATGATATACACTGTGCTCCGTTATGTGGGATGGTCCAAGCATGATGCTGATGGTGTCACGTGTGCGTACGTGCAGGGTGAAACGATACATGTCTAAGATGACAGATCCCCTTGTGGCCTTGCAGTATGATTAATAAGTTGGCTTTATCTCCTATAACAAGCATAGAAAAAGAGCTCACCCCCAGTCCCCGCATTTGAGTAACCAATACAACTGGCATCTTACAATCATTGTCATACTTTATTTCCAATATGTACGATTTCAAATATATCAAACTAGTTCAAGACAATAAGCGGAATGCATCATTCATGTTTGCGGAGTACTTGGGACAACCGCTGTAAGTACGTCTTTCTTAGATTCCTTATTTTGATGACCAAATTAATAATGATAGGCTTGAGACATGAATCAGCAAGAGTTGTTACTAAATTTTAGGGTTATAATGGGTTTGATTCTCTTGGTCACAAGAGATGAAAACCGTATGGTTTCCTTTATCTAAAGAAACAGTTCCGTCTCCAGTTCTTAATCTATAATAACGCATATATGCATGTGACATTCAGCTGCATGTACCATGGGAGACTGTATCCATGTGTGCTGATTGTACTGTGCTGGGTGATCAAATAAAGGCCAAAGTATCGAAAGTTTGATTCTAGCTTTCAATATGAGTCCAGGCTATGCATTTACAAAGTTCTGTGTACTTTTTTTCACGACCGGGGAATATAGCCTGTTTTTCATTAAGAAGAGTGAATTATAAGTCAGCTATGAGAGAACCCTCGTAGCGCAGATTACAACCCACTAAGATAGTAGAGAGTAATCTGGAATAAACGTAAAAACAGAAAAAAAGATACAGAGAAGAGAGCGACTGCCCTCGACACCTAAGACCTACAACTGTGCCTGCAAAGATACAAAGGAGTGTTATGGTCATCGTCCTTTCGTCTTGATTGTCTAGTGGCATGGCTTCTTGAATCAAGAAAACAAAATGTACAAGATCCTGGTGGTGACCATTCAACAATTCTTGGAATATTCACGTGGTAGTGATACACACATAGATCATAGTGGACTTGCAGCCACTGCCGCCGCCGTTCGGTGTCTCCTCCGACATATCACCGGAGGTTGGAGGGAGTGGGGATCCATTGTTTTCTAGTAAGTTTTTTCTATTAGATTGAATCTTTAGGTTAGGGTTTCTCCATGCCAAAGTTCAATGTGACCACCATGGAACTACATTGTTTCTCTATGTATCAATCGGTGGATAGATGTAATTATAGGTCGTTCCCCCCATGCCTTATTCCCTTAGTCGCTCCCGCTCAATCCCTCCCCCATCTCTCTAACAGTCTCTTTTGTGTGCGATCTCCTGTTTGTAGGAATACAGATGCTAAAAAAATCCGTCTCATGCATGCTAAGGAGCAACAATGGCCTACAACGCTTGGTCTCTACTCCATTCTTTAGAGGAAAAACAGAGAGTAGATGAGATTAGGCATATGTAGAGATGGTATAAGCACCGTAACATTCAAAAATGGGAGATATATATATATATAATGAAAAAAAGAAACAAAACTATCTCGCACAAAGGAATTGAACCATCAACCTCTCATAAGCACAGCAACCTTAAAACAACCCAGCCATCAACTCTATTGCTTCATATTGCACGTGCCCTTATTTATATCTGCTAGTGAGAGGATTTTTTTCCCCATCATGGCCCAGATCATCTCTGATCAGCAATATAAATTCAGCACTGTGCGAAGCAGAACTGCATTACCTAGCGGTGGCAAAGATGTGGGAATTAGGAATCTTAGTTTGCATTTGCTTTGCGTGTAGTAGCAGCAGGTATGGGAGGCTTCAGGAACTAGGCTAGAGGTGCAAGAGATGGTGAGAGCGCCGATCTTTACACAGAGGCATGCAATGAGTTGCACTGGACCACAGTCATCCACGAGAACGGCCGATATATAACTAGCGCTTGTTATGTCGAGCACACATCATAGCACAAGAAGGTCAATGGAGAAGAAGAGGTCAGGTCCCCCGGTAGTTCCTAGTGTTTCAGATCAGCCCATGACTTATGACTGAGGAACAGATGTGACACCGTACCCCTAGAAAGAACATAATGAGGTACATCATCGATTGTTCGCTTGTAGAAATATTTGTTTACAACAGGACCAATGCTGCATGCAGTGGTTAACTTAGATGGAAGTAGAGGATATGGAAACTAGACAAATGTATGTCACTTCTTTAGAAGTTTTCTCCATTAGCTGTATTGGGGCCAAGTTGTTCTGTTTACTAGTCTGCACAAGGCAACCAACCATTCATCACCATCTCTTCCAACATGAAGTACACCTTCTCTAGATGGAACATGACATGAAGGTCTCACTGGCCAAAGCAGAGAGAGGAAAAATGAAGAAACGGAAAGCAGCATCTCCCAGCATGATTGGTTCGTTAAGGTGGATGCTGCAACAGGGATATGATTGGTTATTTGTTTTAATAGAGCTCGGCAACACGCAGAACTTGTTTAAAAAACTGAATAGCAGCAACTTGTAGAACATAAAGTCTTTTTTCAGCTCTCTGTCCATGAGTCAGCTTGCACCTCACTAGACACATCTCCATGCTCTCTCCAGAAACGCAAATGATACCCACGGAATCAGGCCCGGCAGTAGCTTTTGCATGTAGGGTTATGTCCAGCTACTAGATGACGAGACATCGGGTTATGTCCAGCTACTCGAGACATCTAATCAACATATAGTACTGCATCTGGAGGGTCTGGTATGGATGAATTAAGCCAACCAATCACCCTGTGATTATAGCTTGTGCGCACCTGTAAAAGTTACCGCGTGATACTTATCACTCATGTAATATTAATCGGCAAACTGCAACTGTGCCTACTTGTATTTGTGAGCCACATGTTGGAACCTCGTTCCTTTATCTAAAAAAAAAGAATTTGTCGCCCACATCAGTCGAAACAATGTATGGTGAATATTTCCTTTCAAACGGTACATGTCTACAAAAATACTTTCTGCGTACATTTACACCTTGAAATTTGCTGTGAGGGGTTATTTCTAAAATATTTCTCCGATCCAATATAAGAACTAGACGTGTGAGCAGTCAAAGCTCTTTGAAATGTTTGATCATCCGTACTGTCATGTCTTCTGAAACCAATAGACCTTTGGCAGAGACAACATGTAGTAGAGAAAATTTCCTATTTGGCCCTGAAAATAATGCTTGTATCCTATTTGGCCTTGAAACTGAAAATCTTTTCTATGTGTCCTTGGTCCAAGTTTTTGTTTCTTATTTGACACTTCCGTCAATTTAAGTTGCTAACGGTGTTAAGTCCTATATAAAAAGTCTATTTTACCCCTGGAGGTTTTTTTTTTCTAGCATTGTCATTCCATTGTTGATATCGCTATATTTTATAAATGTTTTTATCTAAAACCGCAATGTTCACTTTTTACCTGTTTTAAATAAATAAATGAACAAACATCATCTTAAATAATTATTTATAATTATATTTAGTTCAAAATTAATTTTTTATGTACATGAATGACATGATTCTCCAAAAACTGAAGTCTCTAATATAGCTTCGAATTAAACTCCTGGACCTTTCCTAATCAATTGTACACCTGCAAAGAAAAGAAAACGCATGTAGATTTCAAAGGGCCATACAGGCTAATAGATGCAATAGTAGTCACCATACCAGAGTTGGTGTCTCACAGTCTTATCTTCAAGGTACATTATCTTTGACAGAAAATCAATACAAATTGTAATCTTCATACCAGAGCAAACAACTTTGAGCAAAAGCCGAATAGACTAACGAGCATTACTGTATAACAAGCCAAAAATTACAGGAATGAACTCAACATGGTAGTAACAGTATGCAGAGTCTCTCTTTAACAGACAGACATTCTGTAGAAATAATTGATCAGATGCGCCACAGCCTTCCGGGCCAGGAAGCCATCCAGTTGCCCTTGTTCACCAGCTCGATGTCGACGTGTGCCGCCGCGGGAGCTGTCAGTGTGCCACAACACATCATTAGGAGAAGCCTAACACTACTGCCGTGCACAGGCAATCGAGCCACCCGCCAAGAACCGAGAAAACATAATAATCCTATAATAATCTTAACGATGCCGTTTGGTGTCGTTCGTCGTTGTGCCGCAGCCCGCGCCGCCAAGTAGCTTGTGTTGGGGCTGCAGCCGCCATCGATCTGCAGTAGCTCGTATTGGCCGCAGATCGTCTATGTCCGTGAAGAGCACATCAGGAGGGAGGGAGACCGAGCCGGACCCGGCGGCGCCGCTCGATGGTTGGGGGAAATCTGCCCGAACGAGCAGCATGACTTGACGAACAGCCGCGAGCGACCGTGACGTGAAGCTAGGGGTTTCTCGATTTTTTTTTTCTCCTCTGAATGGTATTCTGGTCTTTTTCATTGCTTCTCTTCGGCAACTAACGGAGATTGCTAACAGAACTGATGGAAGTGTCAAAGAAGAAACAAAAACTCTGACTGAAGACATATAGGAAAGATTTTGAGTTTCAAGGTCAAAGAGGATACAAGCATTATTTTGAGGGCCAAATAGGAAATTTTCTCCATTAGTAGTCATATAAGCAGGGCCCACCACCCGCCTTTATATATTACACCTCTCGATTTTTGGACAATGACAATCGGCAATATTATAAATTCAGCAGCACGCAAAGCAGAGCTGCATTGCCCCATGGCGTGGCAGAGATGTGGCCATCCCAGCCAATAGGAGTCATGGCTTGCATTTGCCCTCTGTGTAGTAGCAGAGGTACGGGAGGCTTCATGAAACTAAGCTACAGAATTGCTGGCTTCTGAAGCGCGAGCACTCTGCACAAATAAACTACAAGACTTACATATGACTGGAAAACATGTCATATTCTTGGGGAATTGCTCCGGTACCCTTTTTTCTAAAACATACACAGATCTCAAAGCACCATGTCAAACTAATTATTTTCGTAATTATTTTTCTCTTGGGTCCTGCTTGGCCAGGCCCATCCAACCAGCCCGAGTCCAACCCTAACATGTCATTCGACTTGCCGACGCTGGAACTCAAGCCGTCGTCACGTGCTCCGTGGTGCCCCTCGCCGAGCATTGCGTGATTGGGTACTCGATCGGCCTAAAAGGCCATCAGCGGTGCCCCTTCCTGATGCTCACCAGTAATCACTGTGATTCCTTTTCTTGGTACTTTTGATCTTGTGTGCAATCACAGTCTTAGCATGGAAAAAGAGACAAGAACACACTATGTTGATCGGTCACTAGGTCCATGTTGGTGAATGGGTGAAAGGTAGAACAAACGACGACGACATGTTCATCTAAGAAACATAGCAGGAATTGCTTACGGTTCTCGAACCCATGAACATATTGCTTATGGTTCTAGGATCCATGAACATCGTGATTCAATTGAGATTACAACAGCCGTCAAACGGGATCAGAATGGGCAATGAAACCGTTCCGCCCAATGAATATGAAGAGAGCGACGCAAGCAGTACGCGGTTTGCCATCGGAGCGCAGCCCCAATTATTGCTTTCGTGTTTGGCGAAAAAAAGGAGAGACAATTGAATCGAAGGGAGCCCCCACGTTTGTGCCAGCGCGTATGGGAGTTGTGACAAAAATATTCGCTTTGTTCACTTGTCAGCTAGGTTTATCAACCGTTTAAACAGTATTTTTTCTCTCATACCAAACAAACCGGCTTGTCTTATCAGTCGGCTTATTTCACTAGTCGAACATCGAACAAACGAGGTCTAAAGAGCTTGGTCAGAACTGGAATCGAGCTGGGTTGGACGGGCTGGGCCCATGTAGGACTCTAAAAGAAATCAATTAATTAATTAGGATGGACTATTTTGTGATCTATGTATTTTTTTAAAAGAGGACTATTGGAGCAATTCTCTATTGTCTATTCTCAAAATGTTGTCGTTCTTCCTCCTGCCACCTAGCGTACTAGGAACAACATTTTCCTTTGGTGTCACATTATCATCAATTAAGCTGTGTAAATCTGCTATACTATGTACTATCAAATACAAACAGATCATCATCACCCAATACTATTTGCAATATACAGCAGTTTCAAACTTTACGTGCCACACTTTTATGTAATTAAATAAACATGGCCACAGGACGTTCAGCTGCATATGCAGCATGCTAGACTGCATCCTGTTCATGTTTGCCTGTTTATTCAGTATGACGCGGGTGATCAAATAATACCATAATGGTGAACAAAAGTTTGATTCTAGCTTTCAATGATGACAATGATTTTTGTTGGTATCATCGTCATCCGTCTCATCTCTCAATGAATTACTGAAACACAAAAGGTACAAGATCTTGGTGATCCTTTAATGATTCTTGAAATAGTTGTGTAGTACTGTGTAGTAGTGATATATATACACTTCTCCATTGCACTTAAAAAACACACACGATGTTATTTGGATAGAGTTACCATCTTCCAATTTGTTTTTAATATAAATCAGCAAAAAATTAGCAATGGCAAGTGATATAAACACTTATCCAGGCATGACAGGCACTGGGAGCCCTATTTTCATAGGCTTGTACCTTGTTCCGGGTTGTGCACTCGTCCGAAACGTGTCACAAGAATTGCAAGCATAGATGGACGCCAGATATGCACATATGAGCTCTGTTGAAATGTTTGATCATCAGTAATGTCTTCTGACACCAAGAGCTTGGAGGAGGCAATGATGTAGAGTCTGGAGATCACATACAATCAGGACTTCAAGAGCTATCTTGAATTTGTCAATTCCTCATGTGTGTGGCGTTACTACACCTATTTATTTGTGAACAATGGAAGTTGGCAATATAAATTCAGTCACTCCTCAAAGCAAAATGCATGACAAATTAAGATGTGACCGACCATGCTAATATGAGCCATAGCTTACAGTTGCCCTCTGTGCGGCAGTAGCAGGTATGGGAGGCTTTAGGAAACTAGGCTACAGGTGCCAGAGATGTGAGAGCTCAACAGGAAGGTCCAACGAGCTAGGGCTTCTTTTGCCTAGCACAACGAGGCCGACTGCGTCAAAGCATACGTGAGGACCCCTGCCCGCTAGTACCCCTGCCCGCTAGTCCTGTAGCGAGTTTCGGATCAGCACACGACTTATAACCGAGGCAAAGATGTCACACGTCTAAAACTGATCTCCCCTTGGATCTATGTGTTCTTCTTCATCTTTCTGCTGTACGTCTGGCGTTACACTTTCATCAATAATTAAGCTCTAGCTCCCCTATACTCTATATATACTATCATACCCCTTGGATCTATGTGTTCTTCTTCATCTTTCTGCTGTACGTCTGGCGTTACACTTTCATCAATAATTAAGCTCTAGCTCCCCTATATTCTATATATACTATCATACAGTGTATAAACAGCTCATCACCCGATACTATTTGCAATATATTTACAGTAGTTTCAAAAATATCGAACTAGTTTACCTGCAACACTTGTAAGTAGGGATGAAATAAATAGACAAAAAAAAAATCCTGTCTCTACCCGTTTTTTACTTTTGTCGTGCTTATTTCCGTATTCGTAGGATCTTGTTTTCATATTTACGGAAATGGAAGAGGGTGTTTTCCGCCGTTATTGTGGGACCCTGTTTCTGTCCAAGATGAACCCGTATTTATCCCATTTTCTCATCCCATTTCCTATCTATTTGGGACATGCCTAGCAATTATTTATCTCCGATGGTTTCTAATTTTCATGTCGGTTTGAATTGATAGGAAAATAAATCAACTTTTTTCCTTACAGTTAACCGTTAGATATTTATTTATTCCCTAATAGTGTAGAAAAATTGATTTTTGATTTTCTGACTGTAATTTGAACTTTCCTAACGGTAACGATACTGCCAAGGGTATTCTCGTTTCCAATAGTGATCCCAGTTTTTTATCAATGCCAATCATGTTTCCACCTAAAGAGAGAAACGGAAATGAGAAAATGACTTTCCCACCCGTTTTCGTACCTAATTTTTTGGATAGTATAAACACGGTCACTGGGACGTTCATCAGCTGCATGAAGAGCATGCTAGACTGCATCTGATGATGCATTTTTGCCTATTTACTCAGTGACATGGGTGGCCAGTAAATAAATGGCCAAGGAAAATATTTTTTTTATTCTACTAACTTTCAATGTGCAGTACTACTGTGGTAGACTAGTAGTGATATATATAACACAAGATATGCAATGCAATTTGGATATACCACATCTCCCAAGAATTAGCAAGTGATATATGGATCGATAGGCATGATAGGCACTGGGAGTCCTGTTTTCGCAATCAACCACATGTGAGCTTCGGCTACTAGGAATCTAGGATATATATGTAGTTCTATGTATATTAAATGAAAACCCAAGGCCCTCCACAGTGCTCCAAATGGGAAGAGAGGATTTGAAAATCAAACTACTGCACACTAAGCACCGAAGGAGGTTGACCTAACACAGCCATAGCTGGACCATTCTGCAAGACCACTTGCTTCAAAATTGGGAGCTATTAGTGATGGTTTAGCATGCTTTATTTTGAGCATATCACTAGTGACGTGTCCGAAGGGATTGACCCATTATACCCCATATTACTAAGGGTCATTTCTTATCATCCCGCTTGAACTCTCTATAGTGTAGTGTTTGTGCATGGTGGTAGCCCCAGTTGTATCATTGATTAAAAAATTTGCCCAATGAGTATCAGAATGACCACATGCCTACATGTTGTTGTAGTGAGGCCCCAACTTTTTCACCAGCTTCACAAGTTGAAAGTGTCTTTTTGTGCCAAAATCTTTTTCAAACACCTTCACAAGTGAAGCTCTCCTGCAAACCTATCACATAGCATTGGAGTGGGACAAAACTGAAATTAAATAGTAGTTTCTCCTAACTTCACCTCATCACACCGGTGGCTCTCAGCGAAGTCAGGAGACGTGCCAGGAAGTGTGAGTAAGGTCAGGGGGCATGGGTGCCAAGGGCCACAAGAGGCATGGGAGCAACAAAGCTCAGATGCGGCAGAGAATGGTTGAATGGCTGAGCAGATAAGAAGGATAAGAGAGAATTACATCAAGGTTATTTTTTTGTCTAGCATTGTGAGCTGCTTTATTAAACAGATCACTAAAATAGTTTTAATTTTACCAATTGTGCTGCTTGTTTAGCTTAAAAACCATTTTATAGTGGAATTGACGGGACCTAAGAAGGAGGTCAATTGAGCAATCGAGAAAAGGTCTCTGTGACAATTAGAAAATTGGGAGAGAAACACACAGCAAGATTTCCATTACACTCGATTGGGGTTTAATACAACAATGAGGACTCATCCCACTACCAACCGATCCTATAATATAGGCATGGTGAGGTGAAGGTCCTGGTCTATAGCTGTTACAGAAGGAAGGACCTAGTCTACAGTCGTTACAGAAGGAAGGCGAGAAGCTAGACCACTGAAAGCCCTAGTTCGGTTTTGGCTAGTTGATGAAACCTTGGACTAATCCATTTGATAAGCATGTGTGCAGCTTTAGCATGGATGGTCCACTCAAGATAGAGAAAGGTGATGGATGAAGATGATCACATGTGCTCCAAATGAGAAAGAGGAGAAGAGATGGAGGCAAATGGGCTCAAGGCAAAGGTATAACTAATAGGGCCATTTGCTTTTGGTACTCAAGACACCATAGAGGGTGTGAGTACATTTAGTATCGATAACCGTACTATCAAGACGAGTGATCTGTATCAAAAGCGGTTATCTAAGTGCTACTAGGTGTTTGACTTCATGCATTGCATTAGAACCTAGTGTGCTAACTTAACTCTTGCAAAATTCGTTTGGAAAATGCTAACACTTGTGCATAAAGTGGTGAGACACTTTGGTGTTGGCACATGAGAGCAAGGGTAGATGGGGTTTGGGTGTAACCCCCCCTCCCGCCGCCGCCGCCGAGCTTGTGAGGCGGGACTCGGTGATTTTCGAAATGAAAGGAGCACTCACAAGGGCATCGGACGCTGGGTCCCGAGGCGTCGGACGCGCCCGATGACCCTGTGAAGAATGGCACTTGCACAGAGAGTGCATCGAAGCGTCCGGTGTGCAAATGACTGCGCGTCCGGTGCAAAGCGAATACGTGTCAGTGCTCGAGCTGTGTGTTCATCGGATGCAGGGGCGTCCGTTGCCACCTCGTCGGACTCGTCCGATGGACTGTGCACGGTTTGAGACCTTTCTGTATTGTGTCCGGTGAGTGTGCCAGTGTCCGGTGCTCATCATCTGACGCACGGTGTTTGTGTGCGAAGCTAAGTGCATCGGACGCGTCTGTTGCAGGGCGTCTGCGCGTCTGGTGGTTCCTCAGTGCGTGGGTAACGACTAAATTCAAACGAGGACATGTGGCGACGATCCCGGGCTCGATAACGGGCGTCAGACGCGTCTGATGCTAGGCATCTGAGCATCCGATGGTCCTGAGTCAGCTCCACCTAGAACATAAAAATTGGATTGTTTAAGTGGTGGCTATATAAGCATGTTGGTCGGCTTAAGGACTCTCTCTTGCACATTTTGATCATTCTTGAGCATCCTTGATCTGAGCCAACCTCCTCCCTCTTATCTTGCTTGATTGCTTACATCCAAAGAGAGATTGGGAGATATTCTAGTGCATTGCTTGTGAGTTCTTGCATCTAGTGGCACTAGTGATCGTTCTGCGTGATTGCTTATTCTCTTGGTGGTTGCCACCATCTAGACAGTTGGAGCAGCGAGGAGTTGTGAGCAAGCCCGGTGATTGTTCTTGGCCACAACGACGAGTTGTGAGGGATTTTTGACCACAAGGAGATTGCAAAAGGTACTCTAGTGGAATGCGCATTGTTGACATTTTTAACGTCACTGCAATAATAAATCTTAAATTCTTATCCCAAGCAATGACACCAAAAATGCTGGTATTAATTAACTTGCCTTCAGCAACTAGCCACAAGCCTCTTTACCCTTACTTCCAACTATAGAACTGGGTTGTCATCCCTAATTATAAAGCTAGGAATAATCAATGGTACTAAATCTTATCATTATATGTGACTAGGTAGAAATAAAGATGAATACAAATTAAGAATGATTCTGCAAGCGGACAGATAATTATACTATTGTAGCATTTTACCTGGAGTATTACCAAGTTGTCATTTATATTCTACCACTGGGAAGGTATTGCTAAACAGCTATTCTATAATATTGATAACATATGTATATATGCATTGAATAGACGATGTAACCAATGTCATACACTCTACTCATAATAAAGATAAGTCACAAGATAAATAATATGATAATGATATAATGATGATAATGAGCCATTAATCAGTCATCTCTAATAATACTAATTCATCATAATACTCTAATTATGTCAATATTTGTCTAGTCATTTAATAGAGAAATAATTTCTAAGTATTTAACTATATATCAACGCTACGTCAACTAGTGCAAGTACATCTTGTAATCATTGTCAAGTAATACTACCATAATTTCCAAACACATCGGAGCAATGTACAGAAAAAGATGAGTACAGGAACCTCATGTCTATAAATACACTCTTAACCTGACAATCCCACTCTACCAATCCACCGTATAGGGGAAGGCCTACAAAGGACTCAATGGATCTGTCACATCTATGATCTACCTCACTATCCAGCACAACTAGGGATATCCATAGATAAGCAAAGCATCTAGACACCATGTCTACATATTGCCTACCACTCACCATATAATCAACTAGATGAGCGCTATACGAACCAGTGCATGAATATAATAGCAAACCAACTAAACTAGATGTATTCAAGTAGACATAAACATAATAATTAAACTAAGATGAAGAACAATGTTGCTAGTAAATAGCATATAAACGCAGATAATACAATAAGAAAGAAGAGAGCGAAAGAAGTATACCGAACTCTTCTCTTCTTGACAACTTTCGGAATCCAAGACCAATTAACGTGCCTTGACTCCCTCTAATCTAGATCTAACTAGGCTAAACTATGAACTAGAAGCTATAAGGAACTAGAACTTGAAGCTCTAGATGACTTGATCTTCAACTGGCTCAACCTTGAATGATTTGAATGAGGAACTGAATGAATTGAATGAATTAGGGTTTCCTGGGGGTCTGGCCCTGCTTATATAGCCCAGTGGGATGCACGACGGCCATTTGATCAAACCGACTTTACGTAGGGCGGAGATTGATCCTCAAAAGCGGTGGAGGGACATCCAGAAGGTGGCAAGTGGGGCCTAAGGGGGGTGCCGGTCAGCCTGAGCAGTGGGGCCGGTCGGCCCTACCTCATGGCGGCTTCGCCTCCCCTTCGCCCTGGTGTCTTCTGGATACTTCTAGAGTAGTTTAGTGTATTGATGAGTTGCGAATAATTCCGTGGTGTAGATTTGTAGTTATGCCCCTTTTTCGGTGTTTTCTGGTTTAGTCCCTAGAAATTGGTAAATCACCAAAACTCGTGGAAATTGTTAGATAAAACTCTAGCCTTCTAGATATTGATGTATTTCTCATGCCTTTTGATATATAAAAAGTTGACGCTATCTACCATCAACAACTCCCCCAACTTACCTTTTGCTAGTCCCTTAGCAAAACCTAGAGTTGGATCAGGAGTTGCTACAATGCTTCAATTCTAACAAGTACACATGCTCTCAAACAAAAATTTTCCTCTAGACTAGACAAAACTGCTCCAGCTTTCAAACTCATCCATATTACCTTTGACTATGGAGCTTTTAACCTTCACGTGGGTCTTGAGTAACTGAAAGATAGAACAATCAAGTCAAGCACTATGTCTTAAATTCTTTACTTAACTAATAGTCCAGAGTTTTGCAAGTTTTCACAATAAAACTCAGAGCGTAATTGTATGACACCCTCAAGTCTCTCAAAGTATATGGTATTTGTGGATCTCACTGAGGCATCCATAATGTCATGCCTTCCTAATTCTATGGATTATAGTGGGGTTTATAGAAGTGGCATTAAGACAAGGATAAGCATATTTGCAATTCATATATTGTAAAGTCAAACAATGGATCTATAGAGAATCAAGTCATACAATCAAACCAAGATGTGCATGTGTGTGGAATATAGTGGATAGGTGTATACGGTGGCTAAATCTAATTCTACTTTTGCTCTTCAAAAAATGAGTCTCTCATCTTTCTTAGACTTTAAAAACTTCTTAGAATAACATGGGCTATCTTTACTCTCTTTTTTCGGTGTTTTCTGGTTTAGTCCCTAGAAATTGGTAAATCACCAAAACTCATGGAAATATAGATAAAACGCTAGCTTTCTAGATATTGATGTATTTCTCATGCCTTTTGATATATAAAAAGTTGACGCTATCCACCGTCAACACGCGTGTCATTCAACTCCTAGCCATTGGTAGGTTCTTGTGGCGCCTTTGAGAGGCTCGGTGTGTGATACCGATTAGCCACCGAACCACGTGGTCAAGGGGACACAATGAGGACGTAGCGTATTGGCAAGCACGTGAACTTCAGGGATAAATTGGAGTCTCCTTTATTCCACTACAAGAAAGTCTTCTTTTTATGACAAAATGCCTCATGACAGGGCCTATTTTCGTCATATAATGTAACATAACATGACAAAAAATTATGTGTCGTCACAAAATTATGAGACCCAAAACTATTTATGACGACACAATTCTTGTGTCACATAAAGGTACCAACTTTCATCATAAATTGTTAGGTGCCAGGAGCCGGTTGACGGTTTTATTTTTATGATGATCCATACAGTTTTTATGTGATGATACTAAACCGTCACTGAATGTTTTATCAAATATAATGGCCCCGATGTCAAAAAAAATACCCCAGTAGGTGCTAGACCCTTGACCCATGTCTGTCTCTCTCTCTCTCTCTTGGGCCATTTTTGGCCGGCTTAAAACCTATTCCGTACCCTTTCTTTTTTTTTTTGGGCTTGGCCCGACCCTCTCTCTTCTTGCTCTCCCTCTTCACCTGGGCCAGCGGCCCATTTGTTGCACGGGCAGCTAAGCCCAGCAGGCCACCGTGAGCCTTGTAAAAATAAGAATGAGAAAAAAATATTGCTCATGGGAGGAATCGAACCCACGACCACAAGCTCAATATCCTAAGGAGCTACCACTGAGCTACTCAAATGTTTTGTTATAAGATGTGCACTTTACTCTATATATCTAAACGCTAGCAGGTAATGGACATGCTTTTTCTACTCGTGGGGTTCATCACAAAAATCACAAGAATAGCAGGTTTTTTACTTTTAATGCATAAATAAAATTTAAAAGTAGTTTATCTCACTCATATGAACTCGAAATTAGATGATTCTTTTTTTTCAGTATTCGTCTAAAAATATTGTATTTGTTTTGATCATCTTTTCATGTGACAAAGTTTGAACAATTCAAATTTTGATTTTCAAAAATGACCTATATGAGAGACTTGTCAATTTAGAACTAAACTTTCCTAACAATTTCTCAGATGCAAACATGACCTATATAACAATTGTAGATCTTGATGAGTTGATCAAACTTGGTATTCATGACTTTTCTAGTTGAGACCATCTAGGGTTTCAAAAATTGGTTTAGAGCTATCAAAATTTAAAAATCTAAAATTTAAATCATTTAAACTTTATCAAATAAAAAGTTGACCAAAACAATAAATATAGATCTTGATGAGTTTAACAAACTTAGTATTCAAGGCTTTTCTAGTTGAGACCATATAAGGTCTCAAAAACCTGGTTTAGAGTTTGTCAAAATTTAAAAATCCAAAATTTGAATGATTCAAACTTTATCAAATGAAAAGTTGACCAAAACAACAAATGTGGATCTTGATGAGTTTAACAAACTTGGTATTCATGACTTTTCTAGTTGGGACCATCTAGAGTATCGAAAACTGTTTTGGAGCTATCAAAATTTAAAAATCTAAAATTAAATCATCCAAACTTTGTCAAATGAAAAGTTGACAAAAACAATAAATGTAGATCTTGATGAGTTGATCAAACTTGGTATTTATGACTTTTCTAGTTGAGACCATCTAGGGTTTCGAAAACTGATTTAGAGTTGTCAAAATTTAAAAATCCAAAACTTAAATCATTCAAACTTTATCAAATGAAAAGTTGACCAAAATAACAAGTGTAGATCTTGATGAGTTTAAGAAATTTAGTATTTGTGACTTTTCTATTTGAAACCATTTAGAGTTTCAAATACTAGTGTCAAAGTGTCTTTTTTAAAAATTCAAAATTTGACTTGGTCAAACTCTATCAAATAAAACACTAAATGACCTCAGATGAAAGACTTTTGAATACAAAGGTGTTAGAACTCATCGGGATCTACAATTGTTATATAGATCATTTTTCTATTTGAGAAAGTGTTAGTAAACACTAGTTATAAAATCATGAACCTCATATAGAGTTTATGAAACTATATGAGGGACTTGTCAATTTAGAACTAAACTTTCCCGACAATTTCTCAAATGCAAAAAAAATAACCTATATAACAATGGTAGATCTTGATAAGTTGATCAAACTTGGTATTCATAACTTTTCTGGTTGAGACCATCTAAGGTCAATTATGAGAACTCATTTATTAACCCAAATTTCTATTTGAAGTTATTAAATTTTAAAATTTAAAATTTGAATCATTCAAATGAACTCATTTGTAAAAAGAACCTATACAATGATTGTAGATCTCGATGAGTTCTACAATTTTTCTATTTATGACTTTTGCATTTGAAACCTCTAAAATTGGCCAAAAATTAAATTTGATTGTTTGACTAATTGAAATTAAAAACAACAAAATATTGGTGGGCCTAAAACCTGAAGTCGGCCCATTATGGATCTCGGTCCATAAATTTGTGGCCATTGATTCTTGATCGAACAGCTACCGATGCGCTGAGGAAGTATAAATTAGGGTTCCAAACCCTAACCCTCATCCTCTCTCATTTCTCCCGCCGCCGGCCGCTACCTTCTCTCATGCGAAACCACGGCCGGATGTCGAGCTCGTCGCCCCTCCACCAGATCCGGTGGCCGAGCCCCCTCCCCCACGCTGCGCTCTCCTCCACGCCGTGCTGCACTGAGCTGGGGCTGCAGACCGTGTCGTCGCGCGGCCATGGCTCAACTCCGCGCCCCCCGGCGCCGCTCTCGAGCATCACGGCATCGGCGCCCTTGAGGGGGGGGCGGGGCTTGTCGCAGCGCAGCCACGGCCCGCAGAGGTAGATGCCGCCGCACCTCACTCTCCCCGTGTGCGGGGACGCGGCAGCCCGGCCTCAGCGCGGGGTCGTTGTAGAACGCGGCAGCCCGGCCTCGAAGACCTTCTCAATCCTCACCATCGACCTGGGAACCCAGCTGGGAAGCTAGCTCGCCGGCAGATCCACGTCTATGCAAGCGACGACGGCAGGCGACAATGGGCTTAACAACGACCTGATGGTGGTCTTGCGAGTCGAGGGTACATCCGAGCAGGTTCTGGTTTCAGTTCTCATTTTCTCATTACCTCTACCTCTTCACCCAGATCGATTTGTATCTCGCTCTCCATCTCAAATCTGACCCACCAAATCCTTGGCAGTTTGAGCTTGTGCTTGGATGAGTATTAACAAAGCCAAACGAGATCTAGAAAGCACTGCACGAGCAAATACATTGAGACAGCAGAACGGCCACAACTCTCTGTCATTCACCACCGTGTGGAAGGTAAGTACCACTGTCCAAATCTATCTCTTACAGTAAGCATTGCTTCGTTACCTATCCAATTTATGGGGAGGATATAAATTTCTTTTCCACTTGCCTTATTTGGTGAATGATTGAGACGCAATATCTGAGAAAAATAGTTCAATACAAAAATTGATCCCATATATGTTCAGTAGCATATTCTGAAACCACACCATGACCTTTGCAGCTTACACAAGGGTTAGGAGTTTGAATTGCTATTTTTAGGCTACAGGAAGCAATTACATTTATTTTCAGATCAGCTGGCTAGCAATAGAGGTACAACAGCTTAGATTAGATGCCGATAGCTTTCCTGTTCTTTGCATGTTGACAGGAACTGCAGTTCACTGCAGTTTTTAGTTCCAAGTAGCAGCTATAATTTGTCTTCAGTGAGTGAATTTTTGTTATGCAGTTTGTTTCAGTTTTTAGGATTTAGCAGATATTATGTTAACTAGTAGCTCTTCCTCACGTTAGCTTGGCGTAAATTTGCAGTGACCTATTTAGAGAGTTTCCAGCTCTCTACTATGGTAGCAATTCTGAGGTTGCATCACACTGCATCAATTTGTTTTCACTAGCTACTGAAGAAAAATATGCTTTGTTTCACTTATATTTGAGTACATCCAGCTGCCGTCTTCTCCCTTGCTAATTTCGTGGATAAATTCTAATGCGCTATCCTTTCTCAGTTACTTGTAGTGTCTTAAGTTTTTTTTTTGGTGATGAGAAGGCTAAGTGAGATCAGGTGCATTAGTGCATATATGTGTCTATATCACTAGTCTATGCTAATATCCTAGGTTCAAAAGTTCCATTCTCAGGATGCTGGTATGCTCATTGCTAATTGTCTCTGTCTTTCTTTACCAGCCATTGTGGTCTCCTATTGTTACAGTGTGGTCGGCTCTATGATCTGTAGTGAGGTCTACGCTTATGAGATCAGTGTTTTCGAATATATCTGTTACTTATTAGTGGCAATTCTGTTAGCTGTATGCTTCTGGTTACCTATTAGTGGATGGAAATACACTTATGCTTCTATAGTACAGTACAAGCTTTTTTATGAAACCTGTCCTTACTTACAACATTGAACCTGGACTTGCTTATTTCTCTGAACATCAAGTTATCTAAGTTAACTGCTTATGTGCATTGGCTGCTATTAAGTATTCTCTAACTCAACCTTTACATGATAAGTAATAGATGATTAGGTTTGTTGCTCTATAATACTTAGCCATTTTAAAATTTGGACAATGAAATTGTTTGCCACCAGTTCATAAGTAATAGATGATTCAGTTTGTTGCTCCATAATACTTGATGATTTTAAATTTGGTTGAGTAACAGCTATGTACACATCTAATTGGATTCACATTGAATAAAAGTGCCAATATTTTCCTTCATGTGAAGGAGGAACAGTTGGAAGCACATATTCTTGCTCAATAGGCCTCATTGAAGCAAACCAAGTGGCACTTGAGGAAAAAACCAAAATTTGTTGTTGATGACCAAATTTTCTTCAAAATTGCACCAAATTTCCTAAGTCTGACAATCCGATCATGTTTTGTTTATCTCATTTTGTCTTGTCTGTCATCTAGGTTATCCTGCCATTGCCTAGACCAAAATTTCTTGCTTTCTGATTTTTCTGTACTGGATGTGCTGCTAGATGTTTCTAACTAGACTGATCTCTACTAAACCGTGTTTGGACTGCAGGAGCTGGGGGTCAATTTCATTGACTATTGCTTATTTCTAGCAACTATACATGCTTTCGACCCTAATGAAGCTTCATGAGGCTATCCTAGGCAGGAGGTACAATAGATATGTGGAGCTTGCATAGGTTGCATTTTGTGAGACATTCGCTCAACTATTTTTGCTAGTTCACGACAATTACTTCTGATTCCTATTCATGAATGGTACCGATATGTCTACAATATATGTCGGCACAGTCCAATTATTATCTAGGAAGGCTCTTTTGTTTTCTTCACATCTAGATCATGATCCGGAGCTGCTTCTTCTATCGATAACATACCATTTGTTATTCCTTACGATTTACCAACTACTTATTTAAGTTTATTGCCAACTACTTATTTTCTTTTGTGTTGTTTTATTCAATTGAAAGTTGCAGCAAGCAAGGAGGGAAGTGAGAGACATGGGAGCTACATATTCTTGCAAGGTGCACATTCTTCTAGTTTGTGGTGAGGGACATGAGAGCTAATGTATTTGTCGGAACTGCGAACTGTGTCGTCAGAAACTATATCAACTTATTTGCATATGTAAAGCACAAACTTGTGTGATGTATTGAACTTTTGCACTATGTAATGTATCATATGATCCGGGTTGTATGTGAATGGTGGTACGGCTTTCTAAGATTCATCACTGAATAATGAATATATAAAGCATGATGGCTTCTTAACCATGGTTAACTACCCTATACATGACGACTTCTTATCGTCATAATAGCGAGCATTAACCAGGGTACGTAATTGGCATTTGTGACAGTTCATGTATTAGGTGACGCGTTGACCAACCAATATGTGACAATTGCTGTCGTCATTAAATAGCAACAATATATGATGACAAAATAAAATCATCAAAAAAGGTCTGACATTTTGTGACGGTTTTACATATCATCGTCATAATGTACATTTAGCGACGGTCGATATATGACGACCTTTATGACGGCGGTTTTTCGTCATACCATTCATTTTGTGACAAATTCTATACTTTCCATGACACTTTTAGTTTGTTATAAAAGCCTAAATTTTTTATAGTGTTCTTGTGTGGATTGATCCTTCGAGATCATATTGGCATTCTTGTTGATTGGCTCTTCACATTGCTATTGATCAAATCAATAAAATGGTAATTGGCTACATCCACAAGGCACAGTTTGCATACACCAATCCCCTCCTTACATTGTGCAAGTTGCATATTAGTGTGTGTAGAGTAATTTGATTGCTAAGGACATTACTCTTAGTGTGCTCTAGTGTATTAGGTTGCTAGTTGATTGGTTAGGAGGCTTACAAACTCTCTCTCTTGTAGGCTAGCGCAAAATTCGCTTGAGCGCCATCTTTGTTACTAACCGATTCATCTAGTGATTTTGCAGAAATCTTAATTAGGCTATTCACCCCCCCTCTAGCCAATTGGACCTTACAACCACTCGATCCTGAACTATACAACTAACACCCCCCTCAGTCTATGCAATAGATTGTTGTATGTAGAGACTGTCACTGAACTCTTGAAACAATGTGGACAGCCCTTTGGTCATGATGTCTGTAATTTGGTGTTGAATAGGGATTTGCAGAATTCTGAACGGACAAAATGAAGGCGTGCTTGGTCCTTTGATGATGGACTGGATTCTTAGAGAGATATATAGCTGAGATATTGTCACAGTATATCGTTGTTGCCATGTTGACTTGCACATGAAGTTCCCGAAGCAGGCATAAGATCACCATTGCCGACAATGATCTTAGGAGGAACATAGTAGATAGGGAATGGGATTTGGAGAATATCAGAATGCGACGCCATGTGGGATGGTGCGCCTGTGTTCATGAACCAGTCGCTGCCACCATCGATAGGGGTACTAAAAAACATCTCGTTGAGTGCAGAGTAGAGAGTGGGCAAGAGGACGCCGCTAGCGTCTTGCTACGGAGATGGGGCGGCGAGGGCTGCCATAGGCCCAAGAGGATTGACGTGGGGACGAGGAGCGAGGACACCGGGCCTCCAGGCATGAAGTGGTCATGCCTAAACAACCCATTGCCAGGGATTATAGGCAGAAGCCCACTATGGCAGTGGCACAGGTTGGCCCCATGTGCGGCCTAGCACGGACAATTTGTTTGCCATCTTGTGCTTCTTACAACGATTGCCGTGGTCACCACCGTTGAAGACTCTAGGTGCAGAGTTGGGCGTGGGTGGTGTAGGCACCAGTGTAGGCTTGGCGGGTTGTCACGAGCAGCAAGAAGGGTCGTCTGAGCCTCCATCTGCAGGGAGTGTTTGATGCGTTGTTCTTCTTGCAGCAGACAAGACTTAGTGTAGAGGAACATTGGCGGCGGTGACATTTTGGATAGCACAGCGATGGCTTGATTGAACTTGTTGTTTGGCCCCTTAGGGTGTTGATGACAAGCATCAAGTCAGAGACGGCGACGCCGCAGTCGTAGGGGTTCCGAAGAGAGGCTTGAGGCGACCATAGTACTCGCCAATGGACAGATCACCTTGAAACATACTGTGAAACTGCTGTTGGGTGTGACGGCATGCCGGAGGCTGTTGTTAAGGAATTGATCGGTGATGGCGTGCCACACAGTGTAGGTGTTGCTGCGGGGCTTGTAGATGTCATTCTAGATCACCTTGGAGATCGTCGAGTACAGTCACGACACGGTGTAGGAATCAACTTGCAGCCACTCGGCATCATCGATCATGGCGGTGGCTTCAATGGTTCCATGGACGTGGTTAACATGGCCAAACCTCTTGAATGTGAGTTCAAAGAAGGATCGCCACTAGCGAAAATTGCCCTCGTCGGTGGAATGGTGACTCATGGTTTTGGATGTTGTGGAGAACAATGGTAGAGGCTAGGGGAGGAGCGGGTTCAGCAAGGCCGGCGAAGGGGTTAGTGCCAGCTGAGGAAGCCAAGCTGGGTGGGCTTGCCATTGAGAGGAGCCGCGGAAGGATGAGAGGAGGATCAAAAGGAAGTTGATACCATGTAGGAGTTAGAAATTGGGAGAGAAACACCGCAAGATTTTCATTACACTCTGTTGGAGTTAGATACAACAACAAGGACTCATCCCACTAGCAGCCGATCCTATAATCTAGGTATAGGCATGACGAGGTGAAGGTCCTCGTCTACAGCCGTTACAGAAGGAAGACGAGAAGCTGAGCCACCACTCGATCCTAAACTATACAACTAACAGTCTCGAACCTTTGTCTTCGCCGCTATAGGTCTACCACTGCCACAAACCCACAAACCATGTAGGCGCAGGCTCGTGCTGTTACCAAGTGTTGGCGCCTGCCAATATGTATTTTCCAGCTTCTCAATGCAACATGAGGACATTGTTTGTTGTCCCAGGATTTAAAAGGCCGGCACCTCCGTCACGTTTGGGATCTAGCCATTATTACGCTATATAGAACTGTTGTTTGCCCCATATCCTAAAGAACTATTGATGAATTATTAATGATCAAACTATACAAATTATCTTGGCCTCTGAGTTTTAAAGTACAAAAAAAAAAACACCCGACAAATTATCTTTGTATAGTTCTAGTTACATGCATATAGGTGTAGCATGCATCTCAGATGCTGTCACATTTGGTGGGCGCATAGGAGAACTTGCGGTTAGCCACGTCGTAGAGCACATGCATGTTCTGCTGCTGGACGTTGCCGATGACATTGGGGGCGCCTTCAAAGGGCGCCGCCATGACCGCCAGGCACATCATCCCGGGGCTCGGCTCCTGGAAGTAGTTGTCCCGCGGCAGCGACATCTCCGCGTCGCCGTCGAAGTGCAGCACGAGCGACGGCACCTGCACCTCCTCCATGGACGTGCCACGCGGCAGCTCGAAGCACACCGGGTAGTCGTCGACGCCGCGGCTCGCCATCGGCAGCTTGACGCCTTCCATGACGGCCTTCTTGAGCTCCTCGAACGCCGGCTCCACGAGGTACGCCAGCGTGGTCGCCGAGTCGAGCACCGTGCCGCCGGTGCCGTCGGGCTTCATGGCGAGGGCGGCCTCCGGCACGTTGAGCCGCTTGCTGCCCAGCGAGATCCCCACCATGGGCACGTAGTAGTAGAGGTCCTCCACGGGGTTCTTGAGCAGCGGGATCGTCTGGATCTTCCCCGTCGTCTTGTACTTGCCGAGGTCGGCCATGGCGCCGAACATCACCGGGCTGGTCTTGCGGTCGGCGAATGGGGTGAGGCAGTAGGAGAACTTGGTGATGGACAGCTGCTTCAGCATGGACAGGGGGCCCGGGGAGAGGCCCAGGATGCCCGACGCCTCGGCTATGGTGCCGTTGCTGAGCTTGCCGCAGCCGAAGGTGAGGTTGGCGGCGACGGCGTGCTTGGTCCCGAAGGTGAACGTCTCGGTGGCGAGCACGCCGGTGGCCGCCATGATGCCGTAGTAGTTCTCGCATGCAGCGCACCGGCGGTCGGTGCAGGTCTTGTTGGTGAAGGTGCCGTCCTCGCAGGGCTTGCTGTTGCAGGGCAGGAGGGAGAAGGACGACGACCGGGCGGCGTCGAACACGGGCTCCAGCTGCTTCGCCGTGGGGCCCACCAAGCTGCACTGCGTCCAGAGGAGGTCGCTGCCAAGGTCCAGGATCACCTTGCTGGGCTGCGGCGGCGTGCCCACGCCCACGGTCAGGCAGTGGCCCTGGTGGGTGTACGGGGAGATGGGCCACGTTGGCCGCCGAGATGTCGGCGGCGGTGGCAGCGGGGCGGCGCCGCTCTGCTTGTTCCCGAGCACCCTGGCGAGCCTCCTCGGCTGCCGGGCGTTGCTCTCGAGGGCGGCGCGGCGCCAGTTGTCATGCCTGGAAGCCATGCGGCTGCTGCCGAAGAACGGGCTGTCGGAGTCGAAGCGGATGTCAAAATGGAAGATTGCATGGGCAGCTGGGGCGGCCGCCGTCAACACGACGGCGACGAGGCACACGAGTTGGAGGCGGTGCTCAAGACGACGGCGTGCCATGGCCATGCCTCGGGGAATTGGCTGGCCGGCCGGGCAACTCGATCGATCGATGTTCAGAATTTCACGGTCGTTGATTGGTTGGCTGCTTTTGTGTACCAATTCATATTATATACTGGGGAGTAGTTGTGTTTTCTTAAAGTGGGCAAATACGATTGCAGCCGCACAATTAGTGGCTAGCAAGTCCTAGATAATCTCTGTGGTCACCGAATTCTCTGGCGCTTCACTCTAATTATTTGGCTCTAATTTGAGATATAGCATCCATTTGGACTAATAACGCAGACCCAAGCGGGCCAACCACATGTCATGTTTCTGTTAACAGTGGTTGCTAGTGATATTTAATTATTTGCCACCTCTTCCATCGCCAGATGCAGACTACTAAATGTAAAATTGCAAAAAAAAAAAAAAAAAAAAAAAACAGTAGTTGCCCTAGGTTCTTGCCATTTTCAATGGTGTAGCACGATAGTTCACCTCGTCTATGTGTGGAACTTGTCTTGACTCAAGCATAAGCAAAGACCCTTTTGCCCCTGCCATCTCCCTCTTAATGTGTATCCATCTGCCCCATTTGCCTACTCTTCCTCTCACTCTTTTAGAGCATCTCCATCAGCTCACCAATATTCCATCCCCAATAGAGTGATATTGGTGATCACCAATACTGTTTTTCTAGGTTATTGGGGGAGGTGCTCCAACAGATCACCAATAATCTTTCCCAATACATATATGGTCCATCTGTCAAAAGAAGGTGATAGTCATGCATGGTGTGGAAAATAGTGAAAGCTAGTGGTGGACCCTAGCTATTGGGGGAGATGCAACTTCCCCTTTATATAAGGGGAGATGGAGGATATATTGGTGATCACCAATAAAAGAGGATCATATAGGGGAGCTGCTGGAGGAGTAAAACTGGCTCATCTCCCCCAATATGGTAGATTTATGGGGATGAGGGATGAGAAAGGAGAGTTGCTGGAGATGCTCTTATTCCCGACAGTGGTGGAAGGTGAGTATGGATGAAAATGGTACAGATATTTATCTGACCGTCCGTTCGACCGAATTCGTTTAGAGATGTTTAGAACTATCTGTATCCGGGTCTGAATATTCAACATCCGGTACCTTATCCGTATCCGACTACTCAAATCGCATATTTATGATGTCGATGTCCAATCGTATCCTATCCGTCATGGATGACACTATCCGTATTCGAATCCGAATCTGGACAGAAATATGAAAACAAATATAGTATCAGTGATATCCGTCTGTATCCGATTCGTTTTCATCCGTAGAGGTGAGAAATTTGGAGGAGGCCATGGCTAGTTGGAGCACGGATGAAGCGAACCGGGATTTCAAAACTTGAAATTCCGACTCTCTTGCCCCTCTCGTGATAGTCCCAGGATATCTCGGCTATCACGGGCGTCCACTTTTCAGATGATTATAAAGTCATACAACATCAGAGTACAAAAAAATAAGCCTAATATAATAATCTAATTACAAGCCCACAGGGCCAAAACAAAACAAAACACCGGTAAACTACTTATAGCAGCGAAGCATGATGAGCATCCAATCCACAGGCATCCTTGAGAGTAGATCACAAACCAACTACTAATCTCAACACCACTTTGCAAGTCAGAAAACTGCACACCACGGATGGATGAAAGGCCATGGTCAACACCGAATGAGCTTTGGCGGAAAAATAGAAAATAAAGGGATATGGTGATCCTAATAGTTTGGGCTGTAGTTTGCATCCTAGTGCATGCGGAAAAGCATCAAAAGTATAATATATAAGTCTTCAATAATCCCAAACCACACTCATTCTCACCATCCACTCATCATCACACTCACCTCTCATCACACAACATCCCTCACATCACCCTCATACTCTCGGCCTAAGCGACGAGGCAGCCTCCGCACGCCCCCTCGTCTCAACGGCCTCAGTGGGACCTAGCTTCGGGGAAGAGAAGCAAAGCACAAGAGAAGACTAGCGGGATGAAACAGTTCACTGGGGTGATCATGACCGAGATCGCGGCTATACGTATAGTTTTAACTCTGCAGAGTGTGTACACCTGGACCCGACAGGAACGCCATCATCGACCTTGGCCGGGGTCTAAGCGAACACCGCTCAAGAACTAGCGCATTCCTTACCAGCCTGCCCCCAAAGTGGAGTAGCACACGGCGCAACGTATACCCTTGGGATCGTGATTAGGGTAGCCGGAACAACCATCGGCATCCTTCTCACCGTGCTCCTAGGGCAAAACCCCGTGCACCCTCGCCTCCAACAGAGGCGGCTTAGTTCGCACTAGCCCAACGTAACGGGCCCCGCCCATTTCGTGGGGCCCGCGGCGTGCACGTTTGACATAGTCCCGTGTTCCAGGCATGCAACCCACGACGGTCCTTAGTTGGCCAGAGCAAGCACCTTCCACCAATCACATGTGGCTCACCCCTCTCAGGTAGCAACCTCCACCACGCCTATTCCAACACCACAAACCAATATCACCACACAAACCAGATATGGGGCACTCCATGCCCCTAGGGCACCCCTCCGGGTAAGACCACCTCTCACTCTGGCCGGTGTCTCCAAGAAATAGGGGTCAAGACAAGAAATATCTCTAGAACTCCTCATATCACCACCACCCATGCGGGATTCAACGCTCCCGTCGCGCTCACATGCCATCTATCTCAGGGGAAGTCCCAAGGACAACCCCAATCACCAACCCCAATCACCGATATTCCATCACACATCACATAACAAGGTATATATGTAATTATAATGGAAGTAAATGCAAGCAAGCAGACAAGCATATAAATAAGTGGCGAGCGCAAAGCTGGGTAGTTAGGGTGAAGAGGTTTCAAACAAGGCAATCAAGGCTCAGGCAATAGCATGCATCACATATACTAGCAAAGGAATAAAAGTAAAGCACTAGCATTTCTAATTGCAATGCCTAATAGGATTCTCTAAATAAAGGTGCTGCCATGACACCTGCGATGTCGAGGAAGTAGTGGTTCGTGTCTCTGGAAGTCGAGGTCATCCACCATCAGGGTCCATCGCCTCCGGGTGCGTCGTCGGGTCCATCCGAGCTTGACTCGTCGCTACGCAAAAATAAAAGACGACCCGACTAGCAATAAGAACCAATAAAAACTGCATTAAAAATTTACTCAAATAAGAGAACCAATTGCACTAGGAGGTAGAGGAGGATTTTAGAAAAATTATGAAACTGGTTTCATAATTTTTGGGGTAGGGACGAATTTTTGGTGAATATTTGAAGGTGGAGGATTTTCTGAAAAGGAAACAAAAGAAAAGAAGGGCAGGGACCGCATTGGGCTTGATTTCTGCTGTTGATCCAGCAGCAAGGGAAGAAGGGGGCTTCAGCGCTGGGCTGCTGGCCTTTGGGCCTTGGCTGCTGGTGGGCCTGCTGTGCCTCTTTACTGCTACAAACAGGGGCAGGGGCAGAGCAGGAGGCTACGCCGGCCAGGTGCTCGACGCCGAGCCTGGCCGAGCTGTGCGTGTGCTGCGGCGCTTTGGTCATGAAGGCTGCAGCGCGAACGCGAGCGCGAGCGTGAACGCCGCGTTCTCCGGCGCTCGCGAGGCAACGTCGAAAAGGGCTCGGGCAGGAGCATGCCGAGCTTGCAGTCCCACGGTGCGGCAAGGCAGCGGCCAGAGAGGGAGGCAGAGCCTCATGCTCGTGCGGACCCAGGCCGTGAAAACCACGTCGTGAGAGTGCGTGCGCCGCGAGCATGGTTCTGCGGCGGCCGCGCGGGTGCACGTTTCGTGCGGAGGCACGTCTGCACGGCGGCGGCGTGACGAGCACAACTGCACGGCCGTGCGGTGCATGGTCAGAGAGGTGGCAGGCGTGAACACGTGCCTCCGGCTGTGGCGAGGGCCGTGCGGTGGCCGTGCGTGCACTAGACGCGTTCGGCCGTCCAGCGGCCATAGTGGCCGTGTTGCCGAACCATGTATGGGTGTGCGTGTGTGACGAGCACGAGATCAGGCTGCATGCTAGAGCTGTGCGTGTGGGTGTGCTGCATGGTGGTAAGTGCCCAAGAAGTCGGAGCAAGTTGCCATGCCGTTCGGCAGCTGTGGATGGGAGCCTCATCGGCACGAAGGCCGGGACAAGCAGGTGCGACGGTGTGGTTGGACAAAGGAAGGGCCTTTGAGTGGTGCTTACTGTTTGGCTTGCAGGCGGCCGTTGCCGAGGAACGGAGGCGAGGCAAAGTCGTCGTCACGTCCGTGGCCTTGGCTGCAGGCGAGGTGACGCTGTGCTCTCAGCTGCTGCTGCTAGGCCGGGGAAGGTGTGTGTGGAGGTCCCTGCAAGAGCGAGTTCCAGATTACGGCACAGAGACCGATCTTAGGCAAGGGCATGTGGCAGAGGAGGAGAAAGGCGAAGGCTTTTACAAGGAAGAAGGCTCACCGTCAGGCTTCACGGTGGTGTTGGTGTGGTCTGGGTTCGCACATCCGCAGCTTCGCCTCGCGACGAGCACGGACGGCGTCACGGCGTGCACGGAAGCGGAGGCGGCGGCGGTCCCGAGCGGCGGCTCTGGCTGGGTGAAGGCGCTGTGACGTCTCGGCGGTTCGCGTCGAGAGCGGCGAACGCGTCGATGCCGCGCTCGGCGTCGTGGCTCGGTGCAGGTCGGGGCGAGTCGCAGTGCGGCGTCCGTGAGCGATGGTCTCTAGTTGGTCGTTAGCGGCTGACGACTGCGGGTGTAGGATCGTGGCCACGGCGTTGCGTCGAGGAGGCGAGGACGCAACTGCGTCGAGGTGGTGGCGAGGGCGAGGTCGTGCGTGGTGCTGCTGGACGGCTGCTGTGGTGGAGGAAACTCAGCACAAAAGGGGCGACCTTAGGCAAGAACGTCGACCAAAGAGGTGAAGGTGGGACCTTGGCCACGGAGGAAGCTCACCGGCGTCCTTGGAAGCCTGAACGGATGGAGGAGGCGGTGTCGACGCCCAGCACCGTGCGGCGTCACTGGGTGATGCTGCAGTGCTCGACGTTCACGCACGGACGGCTCGGCGGCGGTGAACGCGTCGCGGTGGCGGAGCAGGTCCTTGGCTCCGCGGCGGCGGCGGCGGCTGGGCACCGCAGCGGCCACCGCGAACACCGCGGCGAGGCTGCTGGTGCGCAGCAGCGCCGGAGGGCTTGGGGCGGCTCAGGCGCGGCGCTCCAGGCGAGGCGGCGAGGGCGCGGGGCGAGAGCAAGAGAAGAGCAAGGCAGAGAGGAGAGGAGCTGTGGCGGCGGACTGGGGAAAGAGATGGCCATGGCGAGGCTGTCCGAGGGCTTTTATAGCTAGAGGGCTAGGGTTCGCGAGGGTAGCGATGGGATGGGCGGCGGCGATCCCCGGCGTCCGCGCCACGAGACACGCGGCGCCCATCCGTGGTACGGGGCAGGTGGACGTGAGCTCCGCGCCGGCGTCGGACGGAAAGCAAGGCGCGGTTTCGCGTACGGAGAAAGAAGGGAACGGCGAGGAGACGGAAAGAAACAGCGTCTCGGCCCTTTCTCCCGCTTCCACTGACGTGCGGGCCAGGGAGACGGCGCTCCTGTCCTCCGCGTCGAACGGACGCAAGGTGGGCAAGGCTGACCGGTGGGACCCGCGCTGCACAGAGGCATGCAACGGCGGCGGCTTCTGAGTGCGTGCGGTGTTACGCGGAGAGGCCGAGAGGACAGGCGTCCGTCCTGCTGCTGGTGGCTTCCGTGGGCTGGGCTGAACCGTCGGAGGGCCGGAAACGAGGAACGGGGCTGCATGCTGCTGCTTGGTTTGCTTGTTTGGCACTGATAACCGCACAGGGGAAAGCAGATTACGGTACAAGGAAGGGGGCTGCCTGGCTAATTAGTGCTTCACGTAATCAAGGGAACGGGCACAGTGGCATGCACGCTCGTGCAGCTTGCTTGCTGGCTTGCCCAACTAGCAACCAGAAAGCTAACTCACACATGCATACACACTATACGCCTGCATCAGTTTATTAGCAAGCACTCTGAGATAGATGGGAGGAGATTAAGGTTGGAAGGGAGAGGGACTACCTCCAAGCACGAAGCAAAGAACCAAATCACACATGCACCTATATTACATGTGATGCACAAATTAATTGTAAACTTGATTTGAAAGGTAAGAGGGAGAGAGTTAGGGTTTTTGTTTTAGGAAAATAATAAACCAAGTGTAGGCTTGTACTTTGAATTCGAGCGCGACTCGAATTCAACAAGTTTTTAATTTTATCAAAGAAATTCATTTTATTTTAAAACATCACTCGTCACATCGGTGATCAGTCTCCGTAACAAGTGGTTTATTGTAAAAGTTTTGAAACTCAATTTTGAATTTGGGGCCGGGAGGGAAAGCTTTTGACTTAAATTTGACCTACCATCTGCATGCAACACACATTGAGACAAAAATTTTAAAAAGTCGGGATTTTTATTACATAGAAAATTGCGGAATGTTACAACGGAGGCGGCAAGTGACAAGTCACAACACAACACACAATGGCCTCCAAGGTTAGATCTAGAGTCCTCTTGTCCCTAGGCGCAACGACATCTATGGCTGTGATATGTGTGGTTAGGGTTTCATGGCATGTTCATGCCTTCAAGGTCGGGTGGGAGGACGGTGGGCGCATCTTCAACTCCCCGGCAAGACGAAGCGGGAGGAGGAGGGCGACGGCGACCCCATCGACCGCAAGGGCCGAAGAAAAAAGAAGGGCCGTAAGGGACGACGGCGTAACGACGGCGAGCCGTTGCCGCAATCGACACCAAGGGGAAGAAGAAGGCACCGGCAAGCCGCCAACCGACTACTTCGAAAAGAAGCTCGACCAGCCCGTGCCCCTCATCATGAGGGCATGGTGAAACACACTCTCCGTGAGTGTCGCCTCATCCCCAAATTCTTTGGGGAGAGAAGGGCAAGCCGGGAGGCAAAAAAAAAAGCTCGCTCGCCTCCCAAAACGATGAACGTGGGGGAGGACGAGTCAGGATTTCCCCATGTCACCGATTGTCTCATGATTTTCTGAGGACCGACTACTACGCCACGAGGCGGCAGCGCAAGAAGCTCGAAAGCCGCATGGTCCGCCAAGTCGAGGCAATCGTGCCCGCACCATCCAAATGGGCAAAGCACCCCATCACCTTCACACGCCCGACCATCCGGAGTACGTGTCGAATCCCAGGGCGGTACCCACTGTCGTCGACCCCATCATCGGTACCAAGCGCCTCACCAAGGTGCCGGGCGGATGAGGGGAGCGGCCTCAACATCATCTACTGTGCCACTATCGACGCCATGGGGGGTCAACCGCGCCAAGATCCGCCCCCCCGGGGAGCGCTGTTCCATGGAGTTGTGCCCGGGGCGGGCCGTGCGTTGGCCGGGCAGATCGACCGCCTGGCCATGTTCGGCACTCACACTAACTTTCGCACCGAGGTGTTGACATTTCGTGGTAAACTTCCCCCGCTCTTACCATGCAAAGTATTGGGTCGGCCATGCTACGCCAAGTTCATGGCCGTGCCAAACTACACCTACCTCAAGCTCAAGATGCCGGGCCCCCCGCGGGATCATCACGGTGCACTCGTCGGCAAAGATGCGCACTGGGCGGCGACATCGAGCAAAGGCGACGTGGTCGAAGTCGGTGTTGAACTCCCACGAGCCGCACATCATCAACACCCTCGCCGGCGACCTCGTGACATGCCGGACGTCCCCAAGGCCACCACGCCCTTCACGCCCGACTGGGACACCAAGCTTGTGCCCCTCGACCCCAGCAGCTCCGACGGCATGATGGTGCGGATCGGCACCGGCTCGACCCCAAATAGGAAGACGCTGCCGCCGCCGCCGACTTCCTCCGCGAACCGAAGCATCTTTTCGTGCCGAGGCCCTCGGACATGCCTCGGCATTCCGAGGGATGTCGCCGAGCACGCCTTATGGATCAAGCCCGACCCAAGCCGGTGAAACAACGCCCGCGCCGCTTTCGATGAGGTAAAGCGAGAGAGTAATTGGTGAGGAGGTTAAAAGTTGTTAGCGGCCGGGTTCATTAAGGAAGCATATCATCCGTAGTGGTTAGCTAATCCCGTCATTGTTCAAAAGAAAGGCGGAAATGGAGAATGTGTGTTGACTATACCGGTCTAAACAAAGCGTGTCCTAAGGATCCGCTTCCTTTGTCGCGCATAGATCGTTGTCGACTCCACCTGGGTGCGAGACCCTATGCTTCCTTGATGCCTATTCTGGTTATCACCGCATCAAGATGAGTGAATCCGATCAACACGCCACTTCGCTCATCACCCCCGCTCGTCTCGCACTGTTACGTGACCATGCCATTCGGGCTTAAGAATGCGGGCACAACCTTGCAGCGTTGCATAGTGACAGTCTTCGGCAAGCTCATCGGAGAGATTGTCGAGGTTTACGTGGACGACATCGTTGTCAAGTCCAAACAGACCGGCAGCCTCGTGGGCCGATCCGAGCTAGCCTTCGCTCGGCTCAACAAAAGGCACATCAAACTCAACCCCGAAAAGTGCGTTTTGGGTGCCTAGAGGGATGTTGCCGGGTTTAACGTTTCGCAACGAGGCATCGGCCAACCCCGACAAAATCAAGGCTATCACCGAAATGAAGCCTATTCGGGACCTCAAGGGGTTGCAAAGATATCACGGGGTGCCTCGCCGCACTCGCCGGTTCATATCATGCCTAGGTGAACGGGTCCCCCCCTCGCACGGCTCCTCAGAAAGCCGACCAGTTCACGTGGGACCGACGAGGCTCAAGAGGCGCTAGATAAGCTCAAGGAACCGTTAACCGCCCCCCGATCCTTACTCCTCCCGCGAAGGAGGAACCTTTTCCTCTACATCGCCGCAACCACCCAAGTGGTGAGCACCGCGCTCGTCAGAGAACGAGTCGAAGAGGGACGCACTCTAAAAAAGTGCAGCGCCCCAGCTTTATTTCATTAGCGAAGTCTTGTCCGACACCAAGACACGCTATCCGCAAATCCAAAAAGTTGGCGTGACGCCCTCCTCATCACGAAGAGGAAGCTAAAGCACTACTGAGGCACACCCCGTCACCGTGGTATCGACCTTTCCCCGGGAGAGGTCATTCGTAACCCCGAAGCCACGGGCCGGATAGCCAAGTGGGCGCCGAGCCGATAGGTTACGAAATCACCTACGCTGCTCGCACGGGCGATCAAATCGCAGTGTTCTCGCCGACTTTATCGCTGAATGGACCGAAGTCCGCTTGCCTCCGGCCCCCATCCAAAGATGAATGCCGGAAGCTCTCCTTTGACGGCTCGTTGATGAAGAGTGGTGCCGAGCCGGCCTAGTATTTATATCTCCGCTTGGGGTCGGGATGAAGTATGCTCTACGACTTCACTTCAAAGCCTCCAATAACGCCGCCGAATACGAGGCCCTCGTAAACGGCTTGCGCGATAGCCAAAGAACTCGGCGCGAAAACGCCCGAGGTCCGGGGCGACTCGCTTTTTGTCGTTGATCGTGTCATGAAGGAGTCGAACTGCCACGACCCCAAGATGGCGGCCTCACCGCCGAGAGGTGCGTGAAACTCGAAGAGTCCTTCGACGGCCCGAGCTAAGCCACGCCCTTCGACGGGACAACGGAAGCGCACGCTTCCGCCAAAATGGCCTCAAATCGAGACCACATCCCCAAAGTGGGATATTCGCTAGGGATCTTGTCCGGCCCTCGGTAAAAGTTGGAGGAAAAGGAACCGACTCCACCTCCGACCCCGAGGCGGCTCGACGACCCCGCAGTGCAGACCCGCCTCCTCCGACCCTAGGGTGGTGCACCCGACCCCGTGGGACGACCCTCTTATGAACCTACCGCCTTCATAGTCACGAGAGTAGAGGAGGTCGACCTCCTCGCCCCCGAGCCCGAGGAGGACTGGAGGATGCCGTATCTCGACCGCCTCATCCGAGAAATCTTGCCCGCAGAAAGGACGGAAGCTCGGCGGCTAGCTCGCCGAGCCAGGTCATTCGTCATCATCGATGGAGAGTCAGATAAAAAGGGGCACTCGGGCGCCCTTCATCGATGCATTCCGTCGCCACGGGCGCGCGCCGTTGAGGATATCCACGCAGTATCTATGGACACCACGCCGCGGACGATCGGGGCCAAAGCTTACCGCCAAGGTTTCTACTGGCCCACGGCGGTGGCGACGCAACGAAAATCGTCCGGCCCCGCAAAGGATGTCAAGATACGCCAAACGGACACATTTGCCGGCGCAGTCCTACAGACGATCCCCTCACATGGCCGTCGCGGTTTGGGGCCCGGATCTAGTAGGGCCCCCTCCTCAAAGCGCCCGAGGCTTCACTCACGCCTGGTCGCAATTGATAAGTTCACGAAGTGGATCGAGGCTTGACCCCTCGCCACCATCAAGTCCGACTGCAGTGTGTTGTTTTTCACCGACATCATTTATCGCTTTGGTGTACCCAACTCGATCATCACGGACAACGGCACGCAGCTTCACCGGGAAGAAGTTCCCCGGTGTTTTGTGACGAAGTTCAACATCCGTGTCGACATTGGGCCTCACGCGCATCCTCGCACTAACGGGGCAGGTTGAGCGAGCAAACGGCATGATCCTCCGTGGCTTGAAGTCTCGGATCTTCAATCGCCTCAATCAAGATGGCCGACGATGGCTCACCGAGCTCCAAGTGGTGCCGTGGAGTCCGAGAATGACCCCGAGCGAGCAACCGGGCATACCCCTTTCTACATGGTCTACGGGGCAGAGGCCGCCCCGCCTACCAACTTGGAGTATGGGGCCCCACGGGTCGGGCTTACACGGAACCGAAAGGAACCAGACCTACGGAAGATGCCATGGACCAGCCTCGATGAAGCCGCGGACGCCGCTTCACTCGCTAAGTACCGCAGCCCTTTACGCCGGCACCACGCCGGGCGGGTGCGAGGTCGAGCGCTTAACATCGGAGACCTTGTCTTACGTGGCGGCGGCAGACACCAAAGGGCATCACAAGTCGACGCCACCATGGGAGGGACCCTTCACCATTGCCGAGGTTCTCCGACCCGAGCGCATAAACCGAAGAATGACAGGGGCAAATTGTCAAAAAACGCCCGGAACATCGAGCGCGCTTACGCTGCTTTCTATCCGTAAGAGTCTTTTTTTTTTCCGATTCGCATTATGTACCGCTATGTACTTGTACCTTTTCTTGCTATCAACCGCTTGAGCATGTTTAATATGAGAAACTCCCTTTCATAAAACAATGTCTCGACCCCCGCGCGGGTCGGTACCTATCTTTCTCTTATTAAAATCTGAAAGGGCAAACCGTCCCGATTTCAAGTCATGCTCGCCCTCTTGCTCAAAAGGTTGTGTATAGGAAAGAAGGTGGTCCTAGCACCCAAAAACGTCCCGCTGCCTTGTCTAAACGCCCGGTGGCTAATGATACATCCAGTGAGGGTCGGCTAGCCATGTCCGACCCCAACACGGCCTTTAAGTAAAAGGGCGTTGCACTGCGTGAAAATTAGCCGGCTTACCACGTCCTTAAGCTAAAAAAGGATCTCAAGGTCGAGAGTTGCGCACTTTGGGCGCCTAAATAAGGTAACTTTCCACCAGTGCGGCATGTCCCACCCCCGGCGGGTGTCCAAATACGAAAGCAATCTGTCCTTTCTAGAGATATTTTTTCTTCATCTAAAAAAGGGAATAATTCAAAAACTAAAACAAAGACAAGTCAACCACGGTTATTACACATAATAAAGTCTTTGGGCATCGAAAAGCCCACAAACCAAAAGTAAGTAAATGTTTTACTCCCCGCCGAGGGAGCACTAGGTTCGCCAGCGGTCGGCAAGAACGTCAGCACTATCCGCCACTAGCACGCGAAGAGCCTCGACGCCGGCCTCGGAAACCTCCCCCGAATATCCTCGCCGACGCTATCAAAGTTGAAGCTCTCATCGTAATGAGAGCGGATAATGGCAAACGCCTCCCTGATCCCCGGTTCGAAGAGCATCGCGCTCCAAGTGACCGATCCACGGGCAGCAAGGATAACAAGGCGTGAGGGAGCCATCAAAGTGTGGTCGACACCAATGACGCCGAGGACGCTGCTCGGCGGCAAGGTACGCATCGGGCGCTTCGCCGCCGCTGCCGTGGGCGGACGCTGAAGCGCAGCCACCTCCCGGACGCCCACCGGGCAGCGTTCTCGGCGCCCATCTTTCCGCGCCGCCGCGCTCCAGCTCGCTTCCTTGAGGCGGCGACCCGCCCCGGCTTCGTTTCCGCCACGCGGATACGGGTCTCGGACGCGGCGGACCGTCGCCGCGCTCACGGTGGAGGCGCCCTGTCTCAAGACGCCCCGCTCCAGTCTGTGCCGCCCGCCAAAGCCGGCCGATCGCAGCTGCCTTCGCCCCCCCGAGCAACTCCCCGGACATGGGCGGCTGCTGCTCAGGCTCCTCCCCCCGCCGCGCCGCCTCCGTCATCCGCTTCTTGCCTGTGCGGGGAGGTCCATGTACTTCGTCTCCACGTCCTCGATGTCGTGGGGCTCCGGCCTCTCAAACGGGCGCGGAGATCCTCAATCGTCTCCATCGCCTCCTCCCAGGGGGGATGTTGCTCGTACAAGAGACGAGACTTCACCCGCCCATATGCAGCGCCGATCGTCCATATGGCAACATGTGGATGAGTCACCGCCTTAACAATTGGAAGAGACAGAGAAAGCGCAACGGGAATACGGGGGTAGAGCGACGCTGCCGGCCCCATCTCGCGATACCAGGGCAAAGAACGTTCGGGTTTATAGCCGCCATCGCCGCCTCGAAGGAGGAAAGCACCTCCCACTCGGGCGCGGTCGCCAACCACCGAGGCTCCAAGGAGGGATCGCGCGGGCGGGAAACGTGAGCCGATCCTCCCCAGAAATGGTGAGGGGCCCCGACGCCTCGTCATCGCCCCGACGGCGCGCCGCGCCGGGAGGTGGAGGCGCACGCCCGTGGGGGCGCGGAGAAACGGGAGGCGTGGGAGCATCGGGGCCGCACGCCCTATTCTCCTCAAAAGGAGCGCCGGCCTCCCTCGACGCCGCCCGCCCACGACGCCCCGGAGCTCGAGCCCTCGAGACCCCTCATCCTTTGAGCCCCAAGGCCGGCGTGACTCCCTCCGCCCTCGACGGCAAGGTTGTCCCACCGATCCCCTGGGAAGGAGCCTGCAGGAGGGGGAGCGAGACCCCACCCAAGATGGGGTCCCACTGCGACGCCGGCCGCCTCTTGTTGCTTCCTCGCGTTTTCTAGGGCGCAAGCGTGAGGCAACCAGGGTCCGGATTTGACCGCGCGGTAACGTAAGGGGTCGAGGTCGAAAAAGCAAGGCCGATATGTGTCGAAAGCGATAACCACGCATATACCTCCGGGGTGAGAGCGATATCTGGAGGCCGGCTCCACCGACGACGACGATCAGTAAAGATCCCGGCAAGGGCGTTTCCCCTTGCCCCGAACATCTTGTCGGGGCACCAGCCCCGAGCCCGGCTCGCCTTGGGGCGCGATCCGCGGCCGCACCTCGGCGCCCTACGGGTGTGGACCCGGCCACGGGAGAGGGTCGGACCGAGCCGGCCCAACATCCCCCCGTGGAGAGGGGATCGACGCCACAGGTCGGAACGAGCCGACTCATGCCCACTCGCGGCCACCGCCTCGGCTCAGCCTCCTGTGGTCGCACTGGGACCCAATCACGAGCACGCCCCCATGGTGTGGGCCATCTCGCCCGATTCTGGGGGCCGCGCCCAGCCTCCCCTCGGGTCCGACCCACCTTCCTCGACGAAGATGGGATTCCTCGAGCAGCCCACCACGCGCTCCTCCTCGCCTCCCGTGGAAGGGTCGACGAAGCCCCGCTGCGACCTGGCCGCCGAGCGACGCCGAGCCCCTCCTCCTCAGTATCCGAGAGGGGGTCAGGTCACGCTCCTCCCGGAGAAGCGATTTTCCGCCCGCCTCGCCTTCCTCCTCTCCTTCTTGGTGTGACGGGCCTCGAGGCGGCCACGTTCGCCGCCGCCGGGCCGCCAGACGGGGAGAGGCACCGGATCTTCCTTCAAAGGCAAACTCTTGGGCCGTGCGGGGCGGAAATACGTCAGAACGGCTCGAAGAAAGGAAAGGAAAACCTAAACAATCGATACTCACGAATGTCACGGCGGCTCCGGCGTCCGCCTCATCGGGGCTGGTCCGCACGGCGACCTGTGGGTACCGGTGCGCCGGGCTGAGTTCTTCGTGCCGCCAACAAGTTTCGAGTCGACGGTGGCCGGGGGGCGAAAAACGGCCCTCCCCTAAGCACCGTGCCTGGGGGGTCGGAGCGGCCACCATCCCCATTGCCGAAGGCGGCGCGACATCGGGCGCGCCACCCCGCCACGGAGCTGCATCCACAATGCCGCCCCTGGCCAAGCCCCCCGATGTCGCAAGATCTTGATGGCCTCTGTGTGATGCTCAAGCTTCTCGACCTCCTTCGAAGTTCACCCCGACGCGCCATTTTATCGGGCGCCGGAGAACGACACGCCGGAGAAATCGGGAGCGGCGCCGCCTCCGGAAGTTCTTGAGGTAGAACCACCCGGAGTGCCACCTCGGCTCGACGCGGACGCCTTCACATCCACGTAGAACTTAGTGCGCCCCCCACGGGAGCGATGCCTACGCATCCCGCGGGGAGGTCGTGATTCCGGGCTGGGCCATCCTTCGCCCACCGCTTCACCAACTGCGGCGTAAAAAGAAAAACTTCCACAGCCCGAAATGAGGCGGGATCCCTGTGTATCCTCAAGATAGGGCAACGAACACCGCTATATGCGTAATCCCGCTGGGATTCGGGGATGGTGGAGCTCGACGCCGTAATAGTGCGTAATCCCGCGCACGAAGTCATGAACGGGGACACCGAGCCCCGCTCATGAAAAGCCGCTGAAGGAGACGATGTATCCCATCGGGCGGCCGAGGAGATTCGCCCTCAGCTGGGCGAATCCACTCCCCCCCACCTTCGCCAAGGGCGGCAGACGCCCTCCGCCACGAGGCGCTCCATCTCCCGGTGCCCGCCGTTGCCGCGCCGGCCACGGGAGTACGCCCCACTCACCATTGAAATGAGAGATGAGACATGGGAAGACGAGAACGCAGACGGCGACGCGGCGGCGGCGGGCGGAAGGAGCAAGGGGCGTAGAGAGGACTCGGGGGTTTTTTTCTGGTCGCTAAACGAAGACGCACAAGATGCGGCTAAGGGAACAGCGTCTTTCCTTCCTCTCAACGCCTTAAGAAGAGAACAAACCGCCCGCGCCGCTGCTCTCGGGGACGTGGGCGACGTGCCCCGTGCCTACGAACGGACAGAGAAGCACGCGACGCCCCTCCGAGCGCATTAACTCCGCCAGGGGCGTGCGGCCCGCCAACGTGTTAACGGGGGCCCCCGCCCCGCCGGGGGAGCCACTGCGGGCGCCTGCCCCGAGCGACCCCTGGGAGCCTCGGGTCCCGTTGACCACGTAGGGGGGGGGGCGGCGTGCCTACGGCAGTGCCTATGCGAAGGGGTAATCATGAAGTCGGGTCGGCCGCACCGATGCGATATCTTTGTCCATTTCCGCACCCTCGGCGGAGAAAACCCTAAAGCCACCATTCACGAAGAACAAGAAAAACCCCGACAAAAAGGGTCCGCTCGATCAATCGTTACCGTGGCTCGAACACCACCCGGATCAAAGACGACGAAAACAAACTTTTGACAGTAAGATTGAGAATGAGCACTTGTTCATCGTGCATGTAATCACAGATCGAGGAAATGCCCTCAAGGCGAATCTAAAAACAAAAACCGCCCGCCGGGCGTCAAGCAAAAGCCCGCGGCATGACTACCCCTACGCCCACGACCGCCGCCGGCGCCAACATGAAAAAGGATCATGAAGGCGCAGCGCCCACCCGCCCCACGCATTCGGGTACACATCCTCCAAGGAGACAATGGAGATCAACTCGAGAACGCCGGACCGGTGGGGACGCCGTGGGCGGAGCCACGCCGAACGGAAGATCCCGCGGCGCCTCGTGGCGCTGCCGTGGATCACCTCCTCCGCCGTCACCACCTCCGCGACGGCATCGGCGTCGCCCGATCGGGGGCGCAGGTGCTCCAGTCCCCGAGGCGCCGCCCTCGGGAGCTCGATGTAGCCCCGAGGTCGACGCTGAACGGCGGCGCGCTTATCGCCAACAAGGAGGCCGGCCCGCGGCGGACGCCGCGTGGACGCCACGCCGCGATACGGCCAAGCACGCGGGCTCGCCCGCCTCCGCCAGTTGGCGCCGGAGTCCTGACGGGCCACAATGGCCTCGGCCGCCGGGCGCATGACCGGAGCTGAGCCCGGGAGCTCGCCACGCCTGCCTCCCCGCCTCCGTGTTGGCGCGCGTGTCCTCCGCCTCCTCCTCCGCTGGCGTCTGAGCGACGACGACCGCGCTAAGGCGAGCGGAGTCTTCAACGGCCTCTCCGCCTCGCCGGCTCGGCAGGCCGCCGGCCCCGCGGCGCCACAGTCGTGCGGGAGGGCGGCGAGGGGCCGCAGACGCAAGAGATCACCCCGTGAGAACAAGCATTCGGCACGAGATAAGAAAAACCCTTCTCCATTGCAAACACCGGGCCGGAGAAAAACCCTCTTCCCATCTCGTGGGCAATGTACCACACCCGGGATGCGGCGGCGGCCGCGCGGGGGCTCCTCCGACGAGCCCTCCTCCACCGGGCGTTTCCCGCGATCCATCACACCCTCTCGCTTTCCTGACGAACGGACGGCGGCTGGAGGAAGAAGGAGAGAAGTACTAGATGGCTGAGGTGCGGAGCGAGGAAGGAAAGGGTGACTAGATCCGTACACACACACCACGCCCTCCTTAAATAGATGGCCGACGCCCATGTGGATCCGTAAAAACGCCTCTTGGCGTTCCACGCCGCCCATCATTGCAACCGCAGCATCGTGCGCGTCGTGGAGGGAGTCGAACCGCCGCGGCGAGCGTCCCGAGGCATCATTAACCTGAGGCCGCGAAACCTCTCGACGCTCTCGTCTTGGGCGCCGAAAAAGGGCGCGAGCAAAAAACCGTAATACCCTTATGATAAAACGAAGAGTCGCATCCGTGCAGTGCGACACGATTCCGCCTCCTGTCACCAAGCGCAGCCACAACTATACGGCTACGGTTTCTGAGCCTCTGCACGAGTGTACCACTCCTGCAGAAGGCTCGGGGGCTACACCCGGCAGGTGCGCTCGCGCGCACCCACCTGAAGGCAAAATACTCAGAAAAACTCTCTGAGTTTCCCTTGGCAGAACGAGTCTAGCATGAGGAGGAACATCCAGTCCCACCCCATGCTCGGGGGCTACTGTCGAGGGTCAAAACCACGGCCCTCTAAGGACCGGGATAAAGCGACTTTCAAAAACAAAAACACCTGCCCGGACCCGGGGTCCTCGTGGCCTGACCCACGGCACGAAACTTAAAGCATTTCAGGCCCGGCCGCGGCAACCAACTAAGGCCCACGGGATAAAAAGCCACCGCTAGGAGATCGACCCCGGGGGCAAACTCCGATTCGCCCGACCCCTACCCATCGCGGGGGGGGGTCGGCGTCCGACCTCTGTCCCGACGAGCGAGTCGGGGCCGTGCGATGCCCCGCCAAGACAAACCGCGGCATGCGATTCCGTAGCGATCACGGGGATACGTTGCATACTCTTTGGTAGAAGGGGACGGGGCCGCTGGCAACCTGGGGGCATTTCGTTGTTCCCACGCTTCCTACCCGACATGCGGTGCGGCATCGTACTGATCGACTGCACGTATGGAAGCCCCGTGTGCGCTGCCTCCGTTAAGGGCGCCGGGGCCCGTACCACCCCATGACAAGATGCATCCCGGCGGGTACGAATAAAGGAACGCCGCTCGTACCGACACCGTGGCCAAGGTACCGGACGGCGACCGAGCCAAGGAACATCCCGCAAGGCGAACTGGGGGTCGGGAATCAGCCCCGCACGCCTGGCGACTCCACGGCCGGCTCCCTATAGGCCGGCATTTGACCTGAGAGTACCTACAGTCAACTAAACCGCACAACCCCGTTCGGGTATAGCCCGCTTACCCGAAAGAGCTACAAGGCCGAGAGGAGGGACGATGACGTCAAGCATAAATTGCACCACGGCGCTTCGGGGGAACGCCCCGGCCCTTGTAGGCCACGACTTCTTGATCACTACACGCGCATGCCCTCTCCTGTGAGCCTCACCTTGAACTATAAAAGGGAGGACTTGGTTCCCTGAGCACGTGTGTCCATCACCCGATTCACACTACACACACGAAACACTCAACCACGAACCTAGCTTTCTTACTCTGAGACTTGGGAGCCTATCCCTCTCGACCTCTCTTGTACTGCCCCATACAAGCTCCTGGGTAACACGACTCCACTCTCACTGGACGTAGGGTAAAATCGCCCGAACCAGTATACATCATCGTGTCCACTCGGGAAACCATCTCGAGGATAAGTGTGCTCTCTTTCGATTACTCGTTAGTGTCCATTCTCGACACTGACACTAATAGGTGCATACATTTCTAGAAATGTACTATTGACCTTATTAACTAGTTGTGCTTGACTAATAACTAAAGTCTAGCCTCAAACCTGGTAGTGATAATGAATTATCATTGCTAGTTATTGTTACACAAAGGCAATGATACCGGATTGAACCCACAATTTCTTGTGAAAAATAGATTAGACCAAAAGTTATTCTTTTGACCTGATTTTAAATGCTCTACCATTAATTTCACGTGGACACCTCTCTATCTCTCTCACCCTAGTTGCCCTTTGTCACCCCTTCGACCCCAATCTTCCTCCTCTTTCAAATCTTTCACTTCCCAATCCATGTATGTCGTGGCACAACGGCTGTGTGCAGGGCTGCAGAGTCGCAAAATTACTACATTGGAGTTGTGGCGCACAAGGTGTCGAGACATTATGCAGGTACGACATGTATTAAGGGTCGGGTTTGGTAGGGGTTTGGTTCCTCTTGAAAGGATTTCGGCTCTGGCTCTGGAGTAGCTTCTGCGGTGGAGTTGAAGTGGTTTTAGAAAAATGTTTTTAGCAAAAATGACCTAGCGGAAGTTCCGTAATAATTTATGTCAGACTGAGGAGCTGAGAAAAACCACGTTTTCATGGCTCCGACTTCTCGATACAAAAATACTCTCAACTTCCCCGGACCCTTTGCAACGAGTTATTTTTACATGGCCATTTGGCATAGCTCCATGGCAAGAGACACAAGAAGCTACAACCATAGTTATGTCAAAGAAGCCCTACCAGCCAATTTAGACTACTCTACCTAGTCAACTTCACAAACTAAACTATGGAGTAAATCTAAAAGGCCTTGAAGAATCCTTTAGGTTTTAGAAACCCACAATTTTCTTCAGAACAAAGTTGATGAAGTTATTTCTATTTGGCTAGCGAAGTTAGAAGGTGAAGCTGAAAAAGATAGAGCAAAGGAGTCTCGGATAGACCCTAAACATGACATGTTTTGCTAATTGGTATCGACAGAAGTTTAAGATACAACTATGTAAAGATAAAAAGTTTTGGCAAGGTAAAACTGCGGCAATGAATTCGCCTGGCAACGAAAGAAAGAGGCTGCTAGAAAAAGACGAGAGTTAAAGTTAACTACTGTAATCACATTGGTAGCTACTGGTACCCAAACATGATTAGTTTGCGACGATGATGGCAGCATTTCTTTTAACAGCCCTGGAGCAACATCAGTATCTCTCCCCTTTCCTTTTTGCGAGGACACGACACGGCTGAAACTTTTACTTTAGTTCTGCAGTGGAGCTGAATTACACAAAGGCTCATGCGTGTAGCCCAGCGGTGGATTTGTATTCCGTCTGAAATTACTCACATCACATGGCATAAATTTCTAACGAAATCCATGTAGTATGATGTACATTATATACAAGCAGCAGTACTGTACGTGTGTTGGAGTAAAAGCTCATCAAGTCGAGATCTCCGTGCTGCTTGCTGTACGTGAATATTCAGACAAGTTGTGTGTGTGGATCGATCGCCTTCGCCTGCGTGCGTGCGTGCGTAGGTACGTGGACGACGAATTTAGTGGCCGGCCTGCAGACTCGGAGAGTACACCGCTACACGCACGCTTGCAACTTTGCAAGTGTAGGCTCTCGATCCGCGGATCTCGATGGAATAGGATGGAGGTGGAGTGGGCAACGTGATTGATGGCTGGCGGGTCAGATCTCACTGGAAGTCACAGGTGGTTCGTGGATGGGAAGGAACGGAACGGATCCCACGTACCAGCAGCGTCTAGTCATCGAGATACGCGAAAAGAAAAGCCAAGGAAAGACGTGGGCAGAGCGAACGACTGCATGGTTCCTGTGCAGTCTGCACTGCAGGATTCGGTTCCCGGCCCTGCACCGTCCGCCGTCCCGCCGGCGAGCCCGGTGAAAGGAAGGAGGAAGGATCATTGGATTGGGTCATTGAAAGGAAACACACTACTCCGTGGGCTTTAACTTTCGCTTGCTTATTTTTATGCCGGCCGGTGGAGGCAAACGGGCAAAGGCACCACACGAGATATCGCGTGAGTGGCAGTGCAGGAACAGCAACAGGTCACCGCTGATATCGGCTCGTCGTGGCACTGCCTCCTCGTCCGTCGCCCCGCTTGCCTTGCCTCCTGTCGGCAGAGACTAGGAGAAGTATTTTCAGTTCCCGTGGATTTCCATTCTACTCAGCGTGAAGCGGCTGAGTCCAAACGAAATGAGATCAGTGCGTCGCGACACTCAAAGGCAGTTAGGCAGGCCCGCGTAATAACAACAGACCATCATCACCAGACCAGATGTCCAAATGGCACCCGTTCGCCTTTTCGGGTGTGAAACAATTCATGGAAGGTGGAGCAAATGCGACGGGAAAAAGGCAGATAGATGTAGCTGCCAGGCATGACATCGTCTTTTGCTGACCCTGACCCTTCTTCACCATAGGATAGGAATGGAATTTCTTGGCCTGTGAACTGAATGGATGACCTCGGAAGCTAAGCACAGCCCCAAAACTTTGATTCGGATGCGTTCCCACTTTGTACCCTGAGGCTGAGGCCCCCAGGTGGCTGGTGAAGGAAGGCAGCATTGTACTACGTAGTATAATATATGTGTTCAAATTCGCAGCGGCTGAGGCTGAGACCCGGTCGGTCAGATCCATGGCGGCTAGCAGGTAGCAGCGGGCTACATCATCATGGTCGTGAAAGCGAAGCAAAACCATACCTAAGGCAGCAGGGCAGGTGGTGGTGGTACCGCATCCGTCGTTGCACCTGCATGCGTTGTGCCCCCGCCACATTGCTCGGCGTCCTGGCTTTGCCTGAAATTGACCCTTTTCTTTCATTAATTACTTCCTGCAGATGGTTCCTTTCGCGGCTGCAGATTGCACTTGATTTGTCAGCGTCACTAATTTGGACCGAGACTGGAGGAGTTGGGTGTGTCAAGTTTTTGTTGGGAGAACAGAACAGAAGGCTAGAAGCCAAGTGCGGCGTGCATCTCAAAGCAAACAAGGCCAAACTATTGGTGACGCAGCAGTTCAGGGCCCAGTGGACTGTCCAACGCGGGAGCTAGATGCAGCAGCGGCATCCGGAGCACTCGTGAAGAGAGATCGATCGCATCTGATCTGATCTGACCATACTCCAGTCCAGTATACTAGTATATGACCGGCAACAACGCCGACCGTTGGTTTCTTTTTAGCCGAATCCTCACTCAAGCCGGCCACCGCGCAGCGCCACTAGCCCCTGTCTCCCTCCTCGATCAAGCTCGCCTTCGCCTCGGCTTGCTTGTTGCTTTCCATCGACCTCCCTCGCTGTCGCTGCAACGATGGAACGAACCAGTAAACGATGCAGTGAATAGCAAACTACTGACGGACACGGCAGCAGAGAAGAAAGGGCAACAATGAACAGGGTACTATTAGGACGCAGATGCTGTGATGCAGAAGCCGCTCGCACTGCACGCTCCACCTCTGAAAGCTCTGGATGGTGTCGCCATTGCGGAGCCCAACGCCGTGACAGCGATGAGTGACCCACGCCCACGCCCACGCCCCCAGCCCGCCGTCATTATTCGTCCGTCCGTCCGTCCGTCCGTCACGCTGCCGCCGCCTGCCGGTGCCGTCGCAGTCGCGTTTGCCTTTTTCCAAGAGGACGCCCGCGCCTCCAAGCACAAGCATCGTTTCGCGCCTTGCCTTGCTTCCTTTCCTTTCCTTCCATCCACCAAAGAAAACCAATTGCCAAAAACAAAAGAATGGACGGACGACAAGCGCAAGCCAGATGACCGACCGGCCAGTGCCAAGCAATTGAAGCGAGCAACCGGGCAAACATTACATGCGTGTGTACCGTCAGTACAACGACAACCTTGCAGTGGCCAGTAGTGCGCACGGTTTTGCAGGGGGAAGAAAAAACAGGCAAGTCGTCGTCGTCGTCTACAACATGACCACTCACAAGTCACAACAATGCAAAGACAGTAGTGTAAGGTGACTGACAATTCTCTGGAAAGAAACATTAATCAGTGATTCAGTGCTACCTCATCTATCTATACGTACTCAACTTTAGCAGGAGCACAAAGCACGGCAAGCTGGTCACGGCCGATGCAACTGCCACCAATTGATAGTGGTAACGCGGCTGTCCATCAGAAAATAGGTTGGATATCACCAGCGACCTGTGCAGCTGATGAACCAACCACACCTTGTTCTTGTTGAACAACAAATAAATGATCCTTTCTTCCTCTTTATTATTACTTGATTGAGGAGATGCTTACTGCTGCAAGCCTACTATATGGCGGTAGGAGTCGTACACTCGTAGTAGTTCAATTCCTTCAGCATGACACAGAGTCACAGAGACACAACCGGTTCAGCTTAACTGCATACTCCAATCTTCTAGGAGCAGCAGATCAGACCTCACAATCAAAGGGGGGGACTTCACCTGCCTGCAAAAAAAGTAAAAATAAAAAGGGATCTCGTAGAGGAAGGAGGTGCAGGGTATGGGTGTTCTTTTGCAAAGAAATGAATGAATGTTTTTTTGAGAAAAGAAAACAGAGGCATAATTGATCGCTACCTGATTATATCATTGTTTGACTGATACTGATAACAAACTGTACAAACCGCTGAATTAAGAAAAGCATCAGCTGGTAAAGCAGGTTCTGGTACAAACCACTGAATGAATACCATGATGACAGAAGGTTGGGAACGCCGTGGCATCTATGGCCGTGGATGTGCCGTGTGCGGATGAAGATCACGACCAAGCTATAGACACCACCAACAAGCAAGTGACGGGTTTAGAGCAACAATGAGTGTTGGAGAATCCAAGTGAGACATGACACACACATGCATATGCAAGCAAGAGAGAAAGCAACCAGCAGTGCTCAGCAAAGCTGAGAGCTGAGACTGGGATCAGCCTAGCTTTATTTGTTTATTAAAACAATCCTGTCCACCGTGCCATTGCTATTCGATATCGAGGGGCTTTAATCTTTGGTGGTGAAAAATGAAAGTGAACTTATACCAGCACCAAAATCAACAAAGCTAGGTGGCTTAGCTAGCTATCATCTATCAAAACTTTGACGAGAGTGTTGGCATAAAGACGTGTGACGTGTCAAACACCGAGCACTTGAATTTTCAACTGCAGTGGAACGCCTGGCCGAGCCTTGTATAGAAACCTGATGTTTCTGAGTGTCCCTACTTCAGATTTATATCTATCTGAAATCTGATAGTCTTATCCACATATAGTATTAATGAAGATTTTTATTGCTTATTATGCGTCACGTGCTAGGGCACATACAAATCACAACTATAAATGTATCTATACAATAGGATGAGGATCTATTGGTGATTACCCGATCAGAGCTCCCCTATCCCTCCTCATATAGTTCGGTGGTAGGATTTCAGAGTCCTGATCGAACAAGTTTTCTAGTCAGTTACCAGTTTAATATACTTGCCCATGTTTGGTCCCTCAAGTAGATGAGGCATTCCCATTGGATTGGGCCTCTTGAGGCCTCGTTTGGTTCCGTCAGAACCACTCGGAACGAAGTGTCTTCGGTACGGATTGATTTGATCCGGTTTAAAATCCAGCCAAATACAAAATAACCTCTATATCGAGAATAGAATCGGTCTTGATTTTATTCCAGCTTGTTTTGGTTATTCCGGCCTCTTAGCGACCGAAATCAATCCCCATGTCTTGACCTCCAGAATGAAACCCTTCCAGATCTAGTGACACAACCGGATCCACTTATTCCCCTCTAGGAACAAATCCGCTCCATGATTCAATCATGAACAACCGAGCAAGGCCTGACTAGTCGGATTGGACCACTGTCGATGTTTTGTCACCGATAGCTTTGTCTCGGGGTTACCCGGGACAGTTGTTTGTTCGAGTTTCGTCGAATCTAACGGAACTTGGCGGTTGGTGCGCGTGATGAGAGCGACTTTATACTAGGTCAGGCCCTCGAGTATCTCGAGTAATAGCCCTAATCCAATTGGGGTGTTGTTGATTGTAGAGTATTGGTTCTGTTGGAGGTGCCGATCTAGGGAGCCCTACCTACCTTTATATAGTCCAGGGGGCAGGAGTCCTAGCTGGTTATAAAGTAGAGATCCTAGTAGGATTGTATGTAACTAGTCCTAGTAGGATTTCATGAAAGAAATCCTAGTTGGACTAGGTCTTCTTCTTTCTTCTCCATGGGGAGCCCTATGGGTCCCCCATCGACAACCACCCCCTTCTAGTTTGGGCCATGTGCCATGTACTTGACAATAGTCTCCAAATCTTTGTATGATTCAGAAAATTGGACAAAGTATTAGTCATTGTTGAAGCCTGAATGTGAGCATACTCCGTGTTCGAAAGTGATTTTTGTTTTACTCATAGTCGGCCAATCGAGTTCACATGAGGTGTGAGCAGATTAGGTGGGTCCAGTCCCTTGATTCAAAAAATCGGTTGGAGGGGTAAATTTGGAGCCATTGTCTTCTTCTAACTTGACCATACGATGGCGCACCTAGCTGGCAGTGGTGTTGGGTGAGCTAAGTATGGTATGCTCGAGCAGTTGTAGCTAAGCGTTGTTGTTGGTGGCACGACCGACTCGAGTCGAGAAAAAGGCCTAAGGTAGTGTGCCCGACTTGGGACAACCTAATGATGGCCTGCCCGAGTAGCTAGGCTTTGATTGGAAACATTTTTCGAGACGTTGAGCGGGGTGGCCTAATCGACTTAGAGGAACCCAAACTAATGTAAACGTTGACACAACTATGAGATTTGCCGCTTGCTACAAGTGGTTTAAGAGGGAGTGAGATAGAATTTAACTTAATTTACACCTCAATACTTTCCAAACCACGTGGATTGGGGTGTATCTATGCATCCAAACAATGTCTTAGCTAAAAAATAATCTTAGCCCATCCAAACATGCAAACTACTAGTTTACTAATTTTTAGTTCATATCCTAACCAACAACAACTACTCCCTCAATTTTAGGTCTAAAATTTATTCTAGAAATTCTTTTTTTCTGACAGAGGAAGTACCTTATTTCTTAAGGTTACTAGAAAAATAGACCCACAATCCATATATAACGATAAAATCTCTCAACTCCAATGGATGCCCAGAGAATTGGACCTAAACTTTAGATAATTAATGCCTACCTCATCACAGAATCTTCTACGTACTCAATTTCCGTCTCAGGCACAATACAAAGCTACAAGAAAATCAACAGATCTTTTTAAGCTTGTACTTTTTTTTGAACAATTTTTAAGCTTGAATTTCGATGAACTCGGACTTCCTTTCCACGTTCTGGTGTCGATTTCTGATGAATCGCTGATGGTTAGCTGTAGCTGCAGCACGAAACCACGACTGGGCCTGGCCATTCCTTCTCCATAGTCCTCATTGTCCATTGGGCCAGATAGCACCCTTATAGTCCGTTGGGCCAGTTTCTGACAGAGCTTATATCAAAATAAACCAGAAGAAGCCCACATGGAGAACTACACGTAAAAATTAGTCCCGTAGAGAGCAGGTGCGCCGAGAATTTGTTTTCGTGCGTGTTTTTATATTTCCACTCTAATCACTTAAGGAAAGCACTTTCGGTTCGGGGCGATTAAAAGTGACACTGAGAGAGAAAAAGAATCAGAGAATCGATGCATCGGCAAATTAAAGGCAGGCTCGTAAAAGACTGCAGGCCGGCCGGCCGGCCACTTGCCGTGGCTTCTTCTGCGAATCCAAAAGACGAAAAAGGGGTAGGGAAAACAGGCACAGGCCAGGGACACGTTTCAGCTTTCAGCTCCCGCCCGGGCTAATCATTCATTTGTACTACTGTGCTGCGCTCGTTTGCCCGTCTCTGCAGCTGAACGACGACGGCGTGTCAAAGAAGCAAAGCACAGCTCACTGGTCATCGCCATCTTCTCTTCTCCTTCTTCTTCTTCTTCTTCCGCCAACAACTCCTCTTCTTTCTGTCAAAGCTACTAGCTAGCTGCTCGTTCTGCACTGCAACCGCGAGAACGAATCTGCAACTCTACGGGACTAGCAGTAGCTAGCTTGCGAAGCTAGGTTTATGGCCGGTCAGTGCAAAGACATGTTTGACGTGAAGTTTTATTCGATTCTGATCTCTTTTCCCGGCCCGGTTCCATCATGTGCTCTCCAAAAACAGCTAAGCAAATTGCAGTGCTCCGCCGCCCGCCGGTGTGGTGTCACTACTCACTTCCATTGCATTGTAGTGACAGTATACAATATGACTTCGCCATGCATGCTCAGCATCCACACAGGGTCGGCTAGCTACCTATACGTCCCAATTTGTTGAAAGTGATTTCTAGCTTGCTTCCTACTCCAACTAGAGTAGAGGAGTTGGTTGCGCGGCATCAACACGTGGATGGCTACCTTGGCTAACTGGTGGACGCCAAATCTAGGGAGCCCTTTTCATCAGATACGACTAGCAGCATGGCAGTCGATCAGGAAGGAAATCAGAGCGCCGGGATGGCCACGGTTCCAGAAGACCAGGACGACCTGCATCACTGCATGCATCTCATCGCAGTATGCCATGTTCAGTGTCACAGCAGTGTCAGCGATCCTTTTAAATACAGTACAATCGAACCATAAAATAATAGCAATATGATTTCAGTTTCATCTTCTCTTCTGAAAATTCTACTAGACCGTATTGTTTTTAGTATCAATCACCCATGATCACAATATGATTTCAGTTTCATCTTTCTTTTCTGAAACCATAATATAATCAGGATCAGGCAGTGAAGTGATTCACCCGAAGATTCAGGCAGGGAAGGACGGCCTGTTACGTAGCACATCCAGGAACAGAGTTTAGCTGTCCATGTCGTGTCATCTCTCAAATCTCTTTGATGCTATGCTAAGTTTTTACGTTGTCCGATCGCCAGCCCGTGAATGAAATAAAGGTCAACTTGGTGGGGATTTTTCTTTTTGGAAACAGACTGGGGGGGCAGGCAAACGAAACAAGGTGTCGTGTCACCAGCCACCTCCATTCGAATAGCAACGAAACACTGGCCCACTCACAGCGCTGACTATAAGCATTTTGGCAGAGTAGCCTACTTACACTACGGGATTTCAGTTCTTTGCCGAGTGCCTCGGGGCACTCGGCAAAAGGGCAAAAACACTCGGCAAAGCTTTTACCGAGTGTAGCTCTCGGCAAAGAGCTTCTCGGCAAAGCCGCCGCCGTCAACGGGCTCTTTGCCGAGAGCCTTTTCTCGGCACTCGGCAAAGCCTTTGCCGAGTGCCGGGGGCACTCGGCAAAGGAAAATTGCATTGACGGCGGAAAACGGACGGCGGCTTTGCCGAGTGCCTTCCCGCGTGGCACTCGGCAAAGAATTAATTTTTTTTTGACAAAATACTTTGCCGAGTGCCTCCCCTCGTGGGCACTCGGCAAAGAATTTTTTTTTTTTTTTGAAAAAATTCTTTTGCCGAGTGCCTCCAATCGTGGGCACTCGGCAAAGAATTAAATTTTTTTGAAAAAATTCTTTTTTGCCGAGTGCCGTCCCCCCAGGCACTCGGCAAAGAATTAAATTTTTTTTTTGAAAAATTCTTTGCCGAGTGTCTCCACCTGTGTGCACTCGGCAAAGAGGTAATTCTCGGTTTTTTTAAAAATTCTTTGCCGAGAGCGGTGACCATAGCACTTCGGCAAATATGGTCACTTTGCCGAGTGCCTTGGTCATTGCACTCGGCAAAGTGACCATAATTTTTTTTTCAATTCGCTTTTTCCGTTAAATCACAAAGACACACACAGTATATATATATCATATACACAGTACACATATCACATAAACATCACATAAATCACACCCACAAAGACATCCACAACACATATATCACAACCACATCACATATATCAAATCCGATCGTAATCCGATCACATCACATCACAAGACATCACAAATTCGATCACAATCCGATCACAAATGTCTCGAAACCTCATAAGAACCAACTGCATTATTGAATTGAGAAGGAGACGGTCAAGGGCCAACTCACAAATCCGACGAGAGCCAACTCACTTTGTGCACCCTCGCCAATCTGGGCCACCCCGTCCCCCGGTGAAGGCGTGTGGCGGCGCGTCGTAGGCCAAGCCGGGTTGTTCGAACCTCCCGACCGAGGCCGCACAAAGGAGACCGGGTTAGTACGTGTGATGACTACAGTTCGAACGAAACCAATACACATTTATACTTACAGAGTCCCAAAGAGAGGAGGCCGAGCCCGAGGCCGAGGCCGAGGCGGCACTACTACCGGAGCCGAACTGTTGTGGGAGCTCCATCCCCCCGAGCGTGCCCCATCCGGGCCGACGAAGGCGATGAGCCGGGCCATCCTCGCCTCCTCTGCTCACGCACGGCCCTCTCGGCCTCGAGCCGGGCCTGTACCGCCTGGTGCCGCTCCAACGCCTCCCTCCTTTCTGCTTCCATCCTGGCCTGCAGTAATGCAAAGGTGGAGTTATAATAATTGAAACATCATCGACCAAGCTTACAACAACGGTAATTACCTCGAGTGTGGCGTAAGCGAGCCGTGGAAGCCGGGCGGCCGTGGGCGTATGGGCACGCTTATGCCCGTGCTCCGTGCTCGCAGCCTGGGAGAGAGGTGGGAGTCGAGGCCGAGTCGATGACGCCGCCGCCCATCCGATACCGCCCCATGCTTCTTTCCTCCGCCCCACCCTCATGACGATCTCCGGGTCAAGGTCCCGGGTGCTCGGATCGTAGTCCTCGCCGTGTACCGTCCCTCGCCCGCGGACGTGTACTGCGGCCGAGGCGGCTGTGCACGCCGGGCGTTGGTGTACGACTTCGGGCGGGTCCTCCGGGTTGTGCGAGACGTCGGACGACGCCTTGCCCTTGTGCGCCATAGCAAATGCCTTGAAGATGGGGCAAAGGCGCGCCACCATGGGCCTGAGGCGCAAGAAACGGAGTTAGTGAAGGAACGACCACGAAGTTGGAATCATGAGTTAGTGAGGGAAGAATCATCGACTTAGCTTACCCGGGCGCTTGCGTATCCCGAGGAGGTTGCGGCCGCCTTGATGGTGCGATACCGGGCATCATCAAGCGGCACTCCCGTTTAGCGTTGTGGGTCTCCTCCCACTCGGGACCGCACCACTTGTTCACGATCCGCTCCCAGCCAGCCTTGGTGGTCGGAGCACCACCGGGGCAAGCAAGCCCGCACGTCACAATTTCACATATAAGTAGATCAAAGTAGACCTATGTAAACCGAAAGATCATATCATTTATATACCGCGAGGTAATCGGGTCCCGAGTCGTCAGCGTCATCGCCCTCGCTTGTGTTTTGTTGACCTTCTCCCCAAGGATGATGCCATGGTAATTGACGATGGCCCGGAGACGCGCCCTCGTAGTGAATGTCGGTGACGAGCTTCTTACATGTGCCCTAGTGACACATGTTCGGGCCCCCGTCCTCGTATCCCTCCTCGCATTTGTAAAAAGTCTACACGCAAACATAAAAGGTCAATTTCTTATTTGAAGATAAGTGCAATAAATTTGATGCATTAAGATTGCTAGGGTTGGATGAAAGACTTACCCGTAACTCATGCAAGACACGCACCGCCTTGTTTTGATGTTCCGGATGCGGGGCAACGGCGGTGCTCGAACGCCCGGGAGGCTCCTCATTCCCGGCGCACGTCACAAGGCCGTGGTAGTGCGTCTTCAGAGAAGACCCGGGACGTTATTTGGTGGGCGCGAGTGCTCACCGGCACCACAACCAACCAGTTCCCGAAAAGTGGTTAACCAATAGCATTAGTTTACAATTCAATTCCCAATATGTCATATGAAATAGTAATACCATGGAAGTTACTTACTTTTTTTGGCCCTCGTGGCGAATCACCGGCCGCCTCGTCGGGTGTGGTACTGAGGGGAGACTCGCGGGACCGCGTAAGTACACACTCGACGAGGTACCGGAAGAAGTAGAACCAAAGACCCACCGCCCCCTCCTCCTCCTGCTCCAAGCTCCTGCTCCCCGCCTCCCCTCGTCCTCGTCCGTCGGGGAGCTATCACCTCGTCCCCGCCTGCCCTGCTCCCTCGCTCGTCCTCAAGGCCACGGTCCCGAGGAGGTGACGGCTCCCTAAACGCGCCTGCTCCTCCGCCCACGCCTCCCGCTGGAGGTCCCCCTCACTGCTGCCGCCACCGCAGCTTTTTGTCTTGTTGTACAACGAGGACAAAGTTCACCGACCGCCGCCCACCATCTTCAACGAAGCACCTGCATTTGACAAGAACCAATAAGACATGATTAGAAAATTAGGTTAAATAAACAAAACCCAAGCATTTGTAAGAACAACAACGTAAGGTATCATATAAATAAATAGCATTACATGTATTAAGTATAATCTTCATGATCAGGATCATAAGCCTCATCGTCGGTATCAAACATGTCAAAGTACTCGACCCCGCCCAATGGAGGATTGTCGTCCTCGTCGTCGTTGCCTAAACGATGTCGCTCAAGCATTTGTAAGTCTCTCACATTTTCAACCTCATCTCCATCGTCCTCGTCATCAACAATTTCTTGGCCAACTTCCATTTCTTTCGCTTCGGTCAAGTCTATCTCGAACCTCCCATCTAGCCCTTCTGCCTGAAAGAACTCTCCCTCGTATGTGTTTGGATTGAAGTTATAGTCGTCATCATTTGGGACAGGTAATTTGCCGTGTGGCAGTACCTTATGCACAATATCCCAACCCTTCAGGTGCTCATTGCTTTGGCACGCATAAGGGAGATAATAAACTTGTGTCGCCTGTTGGGCCACAATATACACATCATCTCCGGGTAGGGTGGTATCCTGTCGAATCTCGACTAGACCAAGATGAGAATGGGTCCGTCTCGTTACCGCAGGATCAAACCAGTGGCATTTGAATATGATGGGAGTAAATGGCGTTGAACCATAAAAAGTGAGCTCGTATATCTCTTGCACTCTTCCATAATACTCGACCCCATCTTGGCCGGGGCGTAAAAAACCCCCGAACTTGTTGTTCTCCTGCTCGATGAAGCTGCTCGTGAGCCCGTTGTGTGGAAGCGATATCCATTGACATCATAACCACCGAATGACTTAACCCTAAAGCCAAAGCCATCGGCAACTTGTCTCAACTCGGGAGTCATAGTCATATCAATTTGGGCCTGCAAGCGAAGACCACGTACGAAAGGTTGGCACGCAACTCGAAATATGTAACTAAATAGGAGCTAAATGGGACGGTACCTTCTTCTTGAACCATGAAATGAATGCAGGTTTTCCATTTCCCAGACCGTTTTTAAGAAGAGCATCCGCTTCCTGCGGGTTAGGAGGGCGCGATTGACGCCAAGTATTCATGAAGAAATTCCCTATACCAACGAGATCATAGGAGTTAGATGCAAGAAATAATGATAGCGTATGGAACAAGTGCGTTCACAACTTACGTGATATATGGCTCCACTTCCTTAAGGTTGGTCAACACATAGAACATGATAGCGCGCCACTCATCATATAGCAAGATCTTGTTTGTCGATCCACTCGCGCTTCCTAGTTGCCCTCGAAAAGACCGAGGTTCGACTCATTTCCACCATCATTGTAACGAGGCCGAGGATTATGCGCGCTCGGAAGGTTGTCACTATAATAAGTTGTTGTGAAGTTGGACACCTCCTCGAGGATATGTGCCTCTGCCATAGAAGCCTCAATTTTGTTTTTGTTTTACGCATTTCTTCCGAAGAACCTTTAGAACTCTCATTTGGATAGCACCAATGGTGCTTAGACGGCCCCCCATTCGTGCCTCATATGGGAGGTGCAAGATCGATCTTTGCATCGGAGTGAAGAAGCCCGGTGGAAATATCTTCTCTAGCTTACGGATCAAAACGGGTGCCATTTTTTTCGAGGTGCGCAATCACGGTGCGAGATATCTCCTTGGCACATAGCCGGGCGGAAGAAATAGCTCAACTCGCCATGACTAGCCAAACATGCTCGGGGAAATAGCCTCGCACCATCGCCGGGAGAAGGCGTTCAATCCGGATGTGGTAGTCATGACTCTTCATCCCTAAGACTCGTAGAGTGTCTAACTTCACTCCTCTCCTCAGATTAGATGCGTATCCATCAGGGAACATTATAGTCTGTATCCATTCTAGAACTTCCTTTCTTTGTGGCCTTTTCAATATATAATCGGTAGGGGGGCCTTGTCCATGTCTTGCCACGTCTAGGAGGCCTCATCTCTAGCTTTGGTCCTGTCGCACAACATTGCGGATCCAATCTAGCCTTAGGGTTGTCCTTTGACTTTTCGGGAATATCCATGATTGTTCCCCGAGTGCTTCGGCGACATTCCTTTCCGTGTGCATTACATCAATGTGGTGCGGAAGGAGGAGGTCATCAAAATAGGGAAGCCGAGTCAAGCCCGACTTATGCGTCCACATATGTTGCAGACCATACCCCACAAAGCCATCACATTCTGAGTTGAGCTCAAGGGCTTCTATCCTTTCACCAACCTCGGCAGGAGTCAACATCTGGGGTGGAGGGTCCGTCACCACAAGCCCTTTGGTAAAGTTTTTTCTGTCTCGTCTGAATGGATGGTCAAGCGGGAGGAACTGTCGGTGCAGGTCGAACCCCAAAAACTTAGTACCCTTTTTCAGATAAAAGAACCTCAGAGCTTCCTTGCAGATTGGACAGGGGAACTTCCCATTAACACACCAGGCACGTAACATGGCGTACGCAAGCAAAATCATGCATGGAGTAAAGGTACCACACATACATCCCGAAGTTTCTCTCTTTGTAGCACGGTCATATGTCCATACCCCATTCCAGTGCACCGATCAATTCATCAATCACGGGCTCCATGTATACACCCATATGATTCCCCGGGTGTCCGGGAATGATCAACGTTAATAACATGTGTTTTGCTTGCATGCACACACCGGGAGGAAGGTTGAGGGGGAGCACAAACACGGGCCAACATGAGTAGGGCGCAGCCATCATGCCAAAAGGATTGAACCCGTCTGTCGCAAGCGCAACACGGACATTACGAGCCTCTTTCGCCTTCTCATGATGAATGCCATCAAAGTAGGTCCACGCCTCACCATCGGATACATGCACCATCTTTTCGAGAATTGTATCGTTTGCCATGTTTGTGCCATGTCATCCATTTTGGCGGATTCTTCGGTCATGTATAGCCGTTGGAGCCTCGGTATGAAAGGGAGGTGCGACGACCGACACGGGATGTCGAGCTGCCTCTTCGGCCATCGGCAGACTCTACCTCCAGATACCTAGAGGATTCGCACATCGGGCAAGATTTCTTTGCTTCCGCGTGTTCTTTCCTCGAATAGAACACACCCATTCGACATGCATGTATCTCGATCATACGGCATCTTAAGGGGCACGGCGTCTCTGCGACTCGACGTGCTCTTCGGGGAGAATGTGAGCCTCGGAAGCAAGCTACCAACAACCTGTCAAGATATCTTGTCGAAGGCGTCTCGACTCATGCTAAGCCGAGACTTTAACGCCATTAGACGGCCAACGGCGCCTAACCGAGAGACCTTTGTGTGGCCGTGAAGCGGTTGCCGTGCGTAAGTAAACATATCATAGAACGCCTTCGCGGTGGCCTCGGCTCCTCCTCCTCATCCGCACGTCCATCACCGAACCTGTGCTTGATGAAAGTCATCTAACATGTCGCTACTCCGGCATCGGCATCAAACTCCTCGACGCCGTGCTCTCACCACCTCCTCTCTCATTCGATAGGCTTCACCATGGTGGACCCATCGGGTATAGTCCGGGGTAAACCCGTACTTCACAAGGTGTTTGCCCATGGTATCCTTGCATTGCCTTTTCCGATTAGCACACCTACTGCGGGGACACGTAACCCGACTCGCTCCTTTAGCGGCCTCGCCGAATGCTTGCTCTAAGAACACATATGTTTTCTCAATCCATTCATTTGTGTAATCACGATCACTTGGGTGGCCCGTGTACATCCAAATCCACGATCATCCATCTTCTAGCATATACATTAGCGAGAAACATAACAATCAATTTTACCTACACCGGCCTCCTACTCTCTAATAGGTGAGGATAGGTCCTAATCCCACCCGCGCATGCATTGTTGGGGCTAGTTTCCGTTATGCGCTCCGATCGGAGGCGGAGTTTGGCGGCCACCTCCCGGCTGTTCTCCGTACACGCCCCGGCGGGGGGAGATCGTGTTTCAGGAGAACAACAGGGGAGGTGATGCCGTAACTCCCGCCTCCGATCGGAGCAGACAACGGAAACTAGCCCCAACAACGCATGCGCGGGCTGTCCAAGTAACGTGGACAATTCGAAACAGATACGGTTGTCGATATGCAAAGATCTGCATATTGACAACCGTATCTCTTTCGAACGGGAGACGCCTAACTTGGCGACGTGACCTATGACCCTGATACGGAAACAGAAGTTATACCTTAGGTGGCGGTGCAGTCAGGATAGCGGGGCCGTGGCGAGTCGGTGCAGTGGCGAGGCGACGCCGTGCAGGCAGAACCGCAACGGGGTCAACTCAAGCGCGGCTACAAGCAAGTCTTCTCTGCAAAAAAAGAAACGTACATAACATTAATTCAAAATTTGGACAGCACCTCCCCTGCACGGTCACAATATCCACACCTGCAATAAGACACATATAATGGCTCGATGGCCAGACAACCACATCGATGGCTCCATGGCCGGACAACCACATCGACGGCTCAACGGCCGACAACCACATACGATAAACCCATACCACGACTCTTTACATTCGGGCAACGACGGTGATAGCGACAACCCTGATACTACCACATACGCTACACCACTATTTGAAAACTTCTACTACAACAATTATCTCTACAACTAATACTACCACTACTGCTACTACTAGAAATAGTACTACTTAAACCGAAAAAAATTGCATTCTTACCACGCCAAAGGCAACTGTTGACCGGCAATGATGGAACGAGACAGCGGCGGGGGAGTCACGGCTGCCCTCTTCTTCCTCCTTTCCTTCTCCTCCTCTTCTTCCTACTTTCCTTCTCCTCCTCTTCCCTTCTTCTTTCTCGCCCCCTCCTCTCTTCCTCTGCTTGATGTACAGCAAGGGCGTGGGGGAGTCGCGGCTGCCCTCCTCTCCTCCTACTCTCCTCTGCTTGATGTACAGCAAGGGCGTGGGGGAGTCGCGGCTGCCCTCCTCTCCTTCTACTCTCCTCTGCTTGATGTACAGGAAGGGGGCGGGCTAGCTGGACGGCTGCTGCCCGGGGAGGCGGCTGGCCGGGCAAGGGCTGGCTGGCTTGGGGCGGCGGCCGTGGCCCGGCTGGGCGCCGGGTGGCTGGGGACGGGACGGGACGGGACGGGCCGCGGGCGGCCGCTTGGCGGGGCGGCGGCGGCGGCGCGCGCTGGTGGCGCGGGTGGGCGCTGGGACGGGGCCGGGCGGGGGTGGCGCGGTGGTGGCTGCTGGGTGGGAAGCCGCGCCGGGCGCGTGGGAGGCGGCGGGCGGGGGGGGGCAAGGCGGGGGGGCGACGGCGGCGGGCGGAAGCCTAGCCGCGTGTGCGTGAGTGTGTGTGAGGATGAGTGAGAGTGCGTGAGTGTGTGTGTGTGTGAGTGGGGGCACGCTGCCGAGTGTTGCCGACTGGCACTCGGCAAAGCAAATTTTTTTCAAATTTCCACCTCTTTGCCGAGTGCCGTGGTTAGCACTCGGCAAAGGGTTTTTTAAAAAATTAAATTTTTTTCTTTACAGAAAATATTTTTAAAAACCTTTGCCGAGTCTTTGGGACGGGAGGCACTCGCAGAAAGCGCTTTATCCGTAAAAAAAAAATTTACAAAGAATTTTTTTAAAAATAAAGTAAAAAATTACAACGTTGCCGAAAGTGCCGTGAATCGGGGCACTCTAAGAACAACGAACCGGATTTTTAAAAAAAAATCCACAAATATTCTTTTTGCCGAGAGCCCTCCGGTAGCACTTTCGGAAAGAGTAAGATCAAAAAAAAATTTAAAAATGTCGACAATTTCAAAAAAATGTCAAATTTTTTACAGGACCCCATTTATACTATACTTCACTCATAAAAAAAAATTAAGATCTAAATCAACCGCGAGAACTGCTTGAAGTCCGATTCATCTGGATTACTTTAGAAGTTTATGAAACATCTTCGGAGATTGTCGGATTCGAACGCAACGTATATGACAACTTGCTCGAAACATTGTTAAATTTTTATCACAACATCGGCGCATGAAATGATGACACTGTGGCAAATTTCATGATTTTTTAAATTCATTTGCTTTTTTAAGAATTAAAAAAATGTGCACACGCACGTGGGTCATCATGTTTCGTGACTACGCTCTTTATAATTTTAGGTCAAAGTCTTAGCACACCCCGAACATATCATAAATAACACTAATATCAAATTTTAAGCAACTAAAGTCCATTATTGGATGCACGTGTAGTTCAAATTTGGATTTTCCCAAAAACAGGAATGAAATGAAATAAACTTCTGGAATATAGCAAAACATATGAAAAATAGGCCACATTTCAAAACATAGTATAATATCATTTGAAAAGGCTAACTAAAAAATTGGAGAGCAAAAAGAAAAAAAAAAAAATTTCTTTTGCCGAGTGCTCGAAATGCACTTCTAAGAAAGCCTGCCCTTTGCCGAGAGCCGAGCAGGGGCACTCGGCAAAGCCACCATTTTGCCGAGTGCCTAACGGTAGGCTCTCGGCAAAGAGGGACGGCGTTGCCCTAACGGCTGCCTTTGCCGAGAGCCCCCTGTTTGCCGAAAGTGTAGGCTCTTGGCAAAGTTGAGATTTTGCCGAGAGCATCTCTTTGCCGAGTGCTTGGCTCTCGGCAAACCCTCATTTGCCGAGTGTCATTCTTTGCCGAGTGCAGCTCTCGGCAAAGAGGGACTTTGCCGAAAGTGCCCGAGGAAAAGCACTCGGCAAAGCGTCAGGCACTCGGCAATGCTTTTGATTCCGGTAGTGTTAGATTAGCAATAGCAACGCATCTCTTGATCTCTATATGGATGGCTTTTTAGCCGAAGTGATTTGTTTTTCAGTCACTGATTCTTACAACGCTGCATGGGCAGCGTATAGTAGAGTACGTAAGAATAGACTGCCTTGGGCCTCTTTCGCTGCTGTGGATTTACACAACTATATTCACTGTTCCTCGTCGGTTCTAGAACCTGTAAATAAAACCTGTCATTTCTTCAGGCCATTACTGTCTGAAACCATCATCAGTGCAGCAATGACTAGAGGCACGCGATCCATGATGACTGAAAGAAAAGAAAGACGCGTTTGTCGTCACTAGTAAGCTGGATTCAGAGGAAGAATTATGCAGGAAAAGGACGCCGTCTTACGGCGCACTCGTAACACCGATCGGGGAACAAGGTCCAGCTGTTCACGTCGCGTCATGCCTGAATCTGGGCGTTTCTATGTTGTTGTCCGATCGATCCCCAGCCGATGGACGAAATTTAGGACGAACTGAAGATGATCTGCATGGTAGCCATGCACCGGTTCTAGTACAAGAATAGCAGGGTAAGCATGTGCCTACCCAGCCTATTCCCTCCGTCCCAGCTGCATGATACATTGCGGTACGTGTAGCAGTAGCACCATGGCTTTAGAAACACAACAGAGGATCCGATTCCTCTTGATCCATGTTCAGGTTCGGTAGAGGGGCGTCATGATTTTGCTTCACTAACAGTTTATGCAAAGGGCAAATGCTATTCCTCGATCGGTGGTAGCTCAGGACAAAAGCACAGTGTGTGCGTCGGTTTCTTTCTCCTCAATCGCATCTGCTTAAAGCACAGCTTGACAGTGATATCTATCAGAGATGGGAACGGGAGCACCTTATTAGAAACGGAACACTGCATTTGCATTGGATCGGAGTAGTAAAATACAATCGTTATATACCATTCACGGCATCGGCAGAGGATTAAAGCGCAAGCAACATTAATCAAAGAAATGCGTAGTAATCCTCATGATAGCGCAGGCATTATATATGCCAAAGCAAATCAGGCACGATCGGAGTTTGTTAGAGCATGCTTTTCGCTAAGATCTTTTACCTTTTACGAGCATAATAATAATATTACCGCTACTTGGCTGTTGTAAGAGAGCGCAATTTTACAAATTCTATCTCCAGTCCAACACAGATGCGTGCTAGTACGTCCCTTCTTTTTATCTTTATAAATGTTGTTTGGCGAGTATGGTGAGAAAGAGATAGGAGTAAGATCCATGTGTGGTACGGTGGTGGTAGCGGACTAGTGGTAGTATAGCAGCGACACAGCACAGGAGACAGGACACAGGAGGGCAAGACCAGTCCACAGCATATGCATGCATGCACGCACGCAGCATCCATGACTATGAGGAATCATCCATGATGCCGATCGATTCCTCAGGCTGCTCAGCTCTGCTGAAGTAGCACTGTTGAAGCATCATGCATGACATGACCTGCTGTCCCCATGTAGTAGGTGCCGATCGAGCCGACTGCCGATCCGATATATATGGACGGACATACAGATGGTAGGGTGGACAGCTCGCTCGCGGTGTGCGTGGGTGGGGCACGTACTTGAGCAGTCTCGAGATAGCAGTAGGCTGCATGCTGCGCCTTTGGCACTTGGCAGCGTCGTCGCCATGGAGATGGCTGCCATGGATGGATCTAGGCCGGCAGGAGGATGCACGTGACACTATGCTTGCCCCTTCCATGATTGTTACTACTCTACAGTGTTAACTGGCGGAGGAATCACGAGGTCAGAAGGCGCAGTAACTCGCCGGCCGGCTGGCTGCCGGCCGGGAGGGAAGGGGAAGAGGGGGGGTAGATCGAGGATGCATCACTGCTCCGTCGTCGTCTGCTCCGATCGAGCCGGCGATAGATGCAGCTAGCCAGGCGGGGCAGGGGCCGGCCGGGGGCAGGCCTCTGCATGTAGGAGTGCTAGTTGCTGCTGCTAGTGCATGCGCAGTGCTCCAGTATCTTGGCAGAGCAGAAGTGCAGAACCGCTCGATCGCTCATGCATGGGCTTCATCATGAACCCGCTGAAGACAATGCATTGGGGGTTGGAGACGCAGGTTACAGAGGTGGTGGCTTTCTTTTTTTTACTCGTGTCTTTTTGATCCTGGCGAGCCTAATCACTACACCAATGATTCCTGCTCGCACGCTCTAGGTTAGCTGCTATTGTAAAATATATATATATATATATATATATATATATATATATATATATATATATATATATATATATATATATATATATAAAGTTGAAAATTTAAAGAATCCATCGCCATCCAAGAGATAATTGTATTACATTTACAGTGACCTTAATAGTCATCTAATAAGCTCATTCCAGCCACTGCACATTTTGCCTGCGTGCGTATAAAAGTAGTAATAAAATGATGATCGGCCGGGTGAGCGAGTCGTCGACTGCTTTGCCTTTGCTTTTTGCTTGCCCACGGAAAAAGGCAAGGGCGACAGCGTTGGAATGGGATCCTATTCCATTCCATTCCCGGCTTCAAGTTCAGCCAGCCAATCCAACCACTCGATCGATCGTCCTCGCCGCAGCTCCGTGGGCCCCCAGCAGCCGCTACCTCTAGGAGGCCCACGCGAGCGGACAACCAGCCCAAGCACGCCACGAGTCATCGTCATCACCAAATAAAAGAGCCACTAGTTTCCTTCTCTCGTCTCGAGCCAAAAATCACACTCCAGCCAAGTCCGACGAGACTGCGAGTTGATCTGCGCAGGCTACTCATGTGCGGTTTCTTCGTAGTTGTAAAAGAAAAGTGCGGCTTTCCATCACGTCACTGGATTGTATGGCCTGCCTTGCTCACCAAAAAAACGCTACCTGTACACTGACACTGACAGACCCAACCCGAAACCCACTTGCTAGGAATGGTTCAACTCAAACATGCAAATGACACGTCCCTTGTAAATAGATAGCAAAATGATGAATGGAGATCCTTCTAATAAAAAATCATGGTCTGAGGTGTTTGATTGGTTAGAGTGCATTATTTCAGAAGATGCAACATTTTGCTTGTATTGCAATCTTTTTCAGCTGACAAATCCTAAAAAATTAGAAGCGATGTCATTGCAAACAACAGAAAAATGTTGCATGTACGTATGTGGGAAGACTCTACGAACCAAAGAACAAGTGTGTCTTAGCGAACTAAGTGTAGCCTAGCTAATTAGGTTTTTTTATGGTGGAACCTGCTTCCCGGAGCTAACTTCTCAACTTTGACATGGGTGCTTATTTTCTTTGAATTATTCTAGGATTAATGTTGATATTATTTTACTATTGGGCGGTATCTATTGATAGCGAGTTGTCTATGGTGACTTTATCAATATCGAGATTTGTCGGTCCGCTAAATGTTGCTTGTACGTATCGGAACGGATCTGATCTAATCTCAAGTGTATGAATGTACGTATGCTCCAGGATGTGGGTTGAATTTTATTTATATGAGTAGTACTGATATTTCTTTTACCAGAGCAATATATGTTGACAAATCTGTAATCTGTACTATCATACTTTTTTAGTATTTGACTGATAAATGTTGAAGAGGCCGAGATTTTTTGAATTTTTAGCTATTATATCTGTGGTCTTCGCCTTGAATTTTTAGCTGTCGTAGTTTTGTGTACATTGACTAATGGAATATACATTAATCCTGCAGAATTGCTCATGACTTCGTGGAATATCTATGTTAGGCATTAGTGCTTGGCTGTTATATCTATGTTTATATATACTGATAACTTTTTAGCCTTCAATTGGGTGGAGCTCACCTATTTCATATATTCATTGTTTGTTCAAATGTGAACGTCTGATCAAAGTGCTTCTAGGAGGTGCTTGTTACTATCTTGTTGAGATCAAACTAATCAAAGTGCTGATGGATGGCAGTCTTCTAATTTTATTTTTCTATTGCACTAACTTGAGTACCTAGCTAGAGAGTACCAAATCCAACAGTATATCTTGGTTTGCTGATCAAAGCATCTTTCTTGGATGCAGTAATGATGGGAACAAAGTATTTCTCTCTCTGTTGAGCCACCAGCTCCAATATGCATCTATCTTTATCTTCACTTGTATAATTATTGTTGCTGCCCTTAAATATATATGTCATGTGTGACCTGCCTGAATTACAATAAGTTGATTAAATCTTTTATGTGCGACCAAATGTCCTCAATTCTATGTATCTTTGGATGGCTTCAGTCTTTCATCTTAGTGTGACGACCCAACCTTATTATTTTCTTATATGCTGGTTTGCACAGGAAATCTTGTATTTGACAAAGCTTCATTCTTTTACATAGTGCTAGAAAACTATTATGCCGTTTACAATTTTTATACATTGTCGTAATTCCTCATGCTTATTTTTGATGTTGAATACAGAAAAATGGTTTGCCACATGATTGTCAACTCCACAGAGTGATCAATGATTTCTTGTTCAGGTTGGTCACTCTTATTGGATTTTCTACCACCAGTGGCGGCAATTTTAAATCAGGGGGGCCGAGCAACAAATGACACACCATAAATAGGTGAGAAGAGAATTTTTTGTAATGCATCATTCAATTTTTGATAAAAAAAAACTTTAAATTTCTATTGAATTTTAGGAGAAAATTTGAAATTTTATTGAATTTTTAATGAAAATCCTTTTTTCCATAGTATAATAAAAGAATCATTGTTTTTTGTTGGGGGGGCCACGGCCCCAGCCGGCCCCCTGGTTCCGCCACAGTCTACCACACTATAGGAGCTACAACCATCGGTTTCATTAGTTAGCACCGATATTTACTAGTGCAATCCTAGAATAACAATTTACCATTCATCTCTACCGATAATTTTTCATGTATATGTATAAGTTGGTACTATGCACTCGGCAAATAATTTTCTCTTTGTTTATACATTAGCTTTCCAATCCAGCAAGGGATGATGCCGCAGCCACCAACAAACATAGATGCAAGTCAGCCAACACCTCAGTCCATTACTATTTATATCAAATTTAATCTACAAGCTGAATTTACAAGAGCTAAATATGAGGATTGGACATATTGTAGCTCTACTTTTGACTCTCAAATTTAACCTACAAGCTACTTCTGTCATATTTAGATTCTCATTCTCTACTTGTTGGGCTCTCAAAAACATATGCATTGAACTAGTTAACTAGTTTCAAAGCTTCCTAATAAATAGATGAAATTTTTTTTTTTAGAATCTTTGTTAGCAAAACTGATTTATATTTATTTTGATTTTTAGGTAGCACATCTTATGGACTTCAAGCCAATTGAAGTGCCCGTGGATACTAATGTTTAGTTATTTATTAGACACCTTAGAGACCAATCTAAGTTTAAACTTAGTTATTGAGATAGTCAAACTAAGTGGTTGTGAGTTTGATGTTTGTGGGCATGCTAATACATGAATGAATCAATCTTTTAGTGTATCTTATAAATGTGATGCATGTTGATGCAGTGATGATTTAGCCCTAATTTATGATGTTTCTTTTTTGTCACTATGGTTTGGATCGGACTGGTTATAGGAGACGTACAACTAACCCATGACTAACAAATCCTAATCTATGATGACTCAATTTAGTCTAACAAATGTATGACGTGAGATACATCACAAATTTTTTTCATCGTCATGATAAGTTAACCATGACGTGTTTTTCGAAAGTGTCTGTGACCAAAGTAATCCGTCATGTAAAGCCTCAGATCTTGTAGTGATGTCTTGATAAGGGTATATTTGAAGAGATGATTGATTGCTATAAAGACAAGAAAGGGAAAGTGAATAATACATATGAGAAAGGTTTTGCACCATGTAAAATAGTACCTCATTATATTCAAATGGACCTCACATGAGTCACAACCGTGATTTTGGATGAGATTGGAGATATATATAAACTTCCCTGTATTTATTGATGAGTCTTGAGGCATCTAGAAAAGTCTGAACCAGAACATGATAAGATTAAAAGTTGGTCCCATGCTGCACTTATGGTTTCTTTCTCTTTTTGTTGAAAGTTGAGGGTCTCTTGACAGCAATTCAAGATATAGGAAAGAATGCAATATAGAACCTATTCCTTAATTCTTTCTATTGATGGTCATTAATGTCAATTATAAACTATCAATTATCACATAATTTGATATCTAATGAACCACAAGGCATAGTTATAGGGTTTTGATCTAACGAGTTCCATGAGTTTTGGTAAATCTATGTTTCTGTAGGTACAACCGAGAAAATCTACCAAAGTGAACCAATATGACAGTATAAAAGTATCTCAAATGATGGATTAGAGTGCACCATTATGATGGGCTCGTCGAGACGATCGAAACGGACATATCATTTACCATATTTGGAGTCCCGGACAAAAAGATATCGCATTTGCAAGTGGCACCTACAAAAGAAGGATCTATGAGCACTACTACAATAATTTTTATGGAGGTGGGCAAAACTGCTTTTTCTAGGCGTTTTTTCCGTCCGCCTCGCAACAAGGTCATGGTAAATCGATGACTTACTGAGGCAGTCCAGATGCCCGCCACTGTTAATAAAATAAAAAATAGAAAAAGATGAGCCCGCCCATGGCCCATCTAGGGCCCGGAGTCGAGCCCATCCAACGCTGCGCGCGTGGGCCGTGCGCCGCCGCCCCCACCGGCCCATCGGAGAAGAGGCGGCCAATCCCCGCAGGGGAAGAGGTAGCCGGCCGGATCCCATCGGAGAAGAGGCGGCCGTGTTGGAGAAGAGCGCGGCCATCATCATCTGTCTTCGGATCCGCCACCGCGGCACGGATCTAGCCTCGGCCGCACCGGGCGCCCGAGAGGTGGAGGGCGAGGGGGATCACGCCCGCCCCGTGTGGGATCCGGAGGCGCCTCTACTGCTTCTCCCCACGGCCCTCATGGGAGGAGGCAGGCGTATCCGCCTCCGCCTTAGGATCCACCGATGCCCGACCACGTGGCCTTGGTTTAACGACGCCCATTCGTTTCTAATGGTTAGGAATAGTCGGTTTTGTGGGTTAAAGATCGACTAGACACGCTAGCCCCCACGGATCGACGCAGCGTCCTCGGCGACCGGAGTCTCGCTCACCCGGTGTCCGTCTCGTCGACTAGAGATCCAAAACATGCATTTCTCGACCCAGGGCATATCTGCTTTCGGCCACGACTAGGCGCTCCTAGAGTCCGGTCACATCACTGTCTTCGCTCGGCCGCGCCAGCACACCTGACCGGACACGGCACCGGATGGTCCGGTCAGCAAGCGTTTGATCACTTCTAAGAATCTCTCGGACGCCACTACTGATCGGACGCGTCCGATTCCAACTAGGACATCGTCCGGTTACCTCTAAGTGATTCTTTTCACTTCGAGAAATCGCCGAGTCCTGCCTCACAAGCTCGGCAGGAGGGATTTACACCTAAACCCCATCAACCCTTGTTCTCACGTGTCAACACCAAAGTGTCTCTCTACTTGTGCTTGTGTGTTAGTATTTTCAAATGAATTTTGCAAGAATTTGTTAGCACACCCAGTGACACTTAGACAACTGTTTTTATGCAATATCGCCCCTCTTAGTAGTACGGTTATCTATCCTAAACCTGGCCGTCAACTTCTCTACTTGCCTACGGTCGGCGAAATGGAAAATCCTAGCTTATACCTTAGCCTCTTGCTTTCTATCCCGCTTCTCTTCTCTTTTTTATCTCTAAGGGTGACACTTGATCACTTGTGGTCACTTCCATCACATTGATTTCCACTCTACCATTTGGTTTGGATCTTCCTTTTTTCTAATGTACACACTTAGTAATAGGGTTACTTCTAGGTTTCATCAATTAGCCAAAATCTAACTAAGGACTTTTATCTATTAAAATCATTGTTCTTAATAATTAAGAAGGATATAGATAGTCAATGTAAAATTTCTCGTTCAAAATGCAATGACTTAACGAGTGCGAAGTATTTCTCTGGACACTATTAATTTCTTTGTACAAAGCGAACCAAATCATTGTCTCCTGCTACCTATACATTGCCATTGGTGTTTGCGTAATTGCTGTTGTACGATAGCTTTACAACTTTGGTTTTCCCAGATATATAAATTGAAAATATACCCGCTCAGCACTCCTTTATTCTCCGGGGGAACGATCTATAGATATTTTGTGAAAAATCGAATCAAAAGAGGAAAAGAAAAGGTGTGGCAGCGGCAAAATTCAACGAGGAGCCAAAACTTTGGGCCCCAGAAATCCCAATTGTGGAAAATCTAACACTGCCTCCGCTAAAATATTTGCCATTTGTTGTATAATAATAGTAGTACTAATTAGAAAAGATTAATCACACAAGAATCCAACGTAACACCTGGTCCACTCCCAGTCCCATCTCCACTCCCTCTATCCGTCCCCCTCCTGAACAAATTAGCCGGCATAACTGCGCAAGTATAAATGGCAAGCCGCCATCGGCAGCGCCGCGACCGGACAAAACCACACTTATAAGCCACGGCCCACGGACAAGCCGCAACAGCGCGACGCCGTCCTCCACCCGCGCCACCACACCAGGAGGACGCAGGAGCCTGGAGCCTGGAGGGAGAGCGCGCGCCGCGCCGGCCGGTGAGACAAGTACACGTTGATGGCATCTACCGCCATCCCGTCCCCACCGCCTCCGGCGATGCCGGACCGGAGACTGCCGCTGGTGCCGCGGCTGGCGGACGATGGCGGCGGGGGGCGGAAGGGTCGACGACGCGCGAGGGAGTAGTGCGGGAGGGGCGGGAGCTTGGCGGGCATCTCGCCGAGCATCCTCATCATCGCGGTCATCGTGGTGGTGATGCTGCTCGCGTCGCTGTGCATCCACTACTTCATCCGCCACCTCTGCCGCCACGTGGGCCCAGCGGGGTCCTCCTCCGCTTCGTCCCGGCAGGCGCCGCCGCTCCCGCTCGTGGCGCGCCCCGCGGCGGTGGCGTCCGTGGCGCCCGCCGACGGCCAGGAGGGAGGAGGAGGAGGAGGGAAGGCGGCGGCCGCGGCAGAGGCGGAGGCGGAGCGGCTCATCGCGCGCCTGCCGCTGTTCACGCTGTCCTCGTCGCTGGCGTCCGTGCCCAAGTCGTCGCGCGACTGCGCCGTGTGCCAGAGCGCGTTCCGCGACGACGACGAGCTCCGCCTCCTGCCCGCCTGCCGGCACGCCTTCCACTCCCGCTGCGTGGACCCGTGGCTGCGGGGCAACCCGTCCTGCCCGCTGTGCCGCGCCTCCATCGCGCTGCCCCACCCGCCGCTCACGGACCTCCTCCGTGTGGAGCTCGGCAGCGTCAGCAGCCGCCGCTCCAACCCGGACGCTGCGGCCACCGCCGTCCGCGCGTACCCGCTCCCCGGCGGCCTCCCCAACTCGGCGTCGTCGGAGTACCTCGTCGAGGAGGAGCTCCAGGTCGTGCTCAAACCGAGCCCGCCAGCCGTCGCCGGGTCCAGCGACCCGCCAAGCCAGCCGCCGCCGCCGCAGCAGCAGCAGCATCAGCTCGCCGCAGTGGAGCGCGGGCAGCCGTCGTCGTCGTCGTCGTCCGTGGGCCTGACCCCTACGGCATCGTTCAGGTCGACGGCCGAGCGGTGGAGCAGCAGGTGGAGCAACAGGTGGAGCAGCCGGTGGAGCAGCGGGCGCTGGAGCAGCCGGTACGACGCCGGGACCGTGACGGCCGCGGCCACGGCGGAGTGGTGGTGGGACATGGACGGCGGCGTGGCCCCCGCGACGCGGCGGAGGGACGCGGACGAGGGCACCGCGTCGTTCTACGGGTTCGTGCGGTGGCTCACCGGCGCATACTAGTAAACACGGTCGTACTCGTACGGTGCTAGCATATCCATGGAAAGCGGTGGAAACTAGCTTCGCCCCTGCGGCGGCGGCGGCGGCGGCCGGCGACGGGCGGTGTTCCCGAAAGTCCCTCCGCGTCGTCTTCGTGAAACGAATCGAAATGATCTGGGGGGGTTGTCTGTCTGGCTCTTCTTTTCGGCATGCGAGCGTCGATTTTTTATTTTTGCTTATTTTTGTGTTGGTTCTGGGGCGGGTGGGTGGATTTCGAGGACGGAGATGCCCCGTTCGCGGATTTCAAAACTGCTTCCGAATTGGAGAGAATGTCGGCGGGAAGAATGAGGAATGAATTTGAGGACTTTCAGGCAGATTGAACAGTAGTCTCGGGCAATCAAAAGAAAACGGTAGAGATTTGGGTGGCTTTTTGCTGCACTTTGATTTGGTCTAGTTTTGTGGTACACTGGTACTCGTCATTTGTGTATAGGTACAATATGTATGCAATGTAGCGTGGATTGGCCATTTTGCATAGCAAATAAATTAGCAAAGGTAGGAGACATTCATCAATCTCCTATCACCTGGCATGTTCATCTCAATTCTCATGCTATGGTGGTGCACATCTACAAAGGCTGAAGCGAAGACATGGTACTAATAAATCTACTCATATTTACCATGCACTATACTTTGAGATTGTTTATACTGTTGATGCACAATGGACGGGTCTATCTCATCACATCCTGTGCTTATCATACACTGAAGGGCGTAGCACTGTGTTTTTAGGGCAACTAGAGCACTGTACAAGGATCAACGACGAGTGTACAAGGATCAACTAGAGTACTGTTTTGGTTCCAGCAGCAGCAGCAGCAGAATGCAATGCACATGGGATAGAGGAGGTTAGGATATGGACCAAAAGATAGGTGGTCCGTGAGATTACGCACAAGCCTACAAGAACTCCCTCTTCATCCTAGTCCTAGTCCCACCTCCCCTCCTCCCCCACTGGAAAAGGACTCCGCTGTCCCATTGCACCGTACTGGCCCATCCATGTCCTGGCCGGCTCCGGCTAGCCGCTAATAATAATGCTATCATCCCAGTTGTTAGCGCAAATGACCAAAAGGGCGATCGCTCTGAAGGGCATCGTTTTGACTGTATGCGCGCCCTGGCTGTGGCTGGCTTGACCTGCCTTTGTCTCTCTCTCAATCAGCGTCCTTGTTGGTGCTGTGAATGTGTGGGGATCGGTCGATCGGACGGTGTGGAGTGGACGAGAGGGAGGGAGGAGAGCTCGTGTCGCTTTTGGTTTGGTGGTGGATCGTGGATGGCTTTGTCCTTGCTCTCAAGTCTGAACCTCTGAACTGTACCTAGCAACTGCATGCTTCAGGATTGGGGCGGGGGGGCCGGCCGGGCGACCGGGCTTTGCCAATTGCCATGCATGTGGTACGGCATTGCCCGGCGGCTGCCCTGTGAAAGCAAGTGTTGGTTTTTCTCATGCATTGGCCTCCCTGCTGCCCTGCCATGCCTCTCTTCTTTCTTTTACATCTCCTCTAGTAGCTTTTCTCGCAGTGGAATATAATAATACTTTGTGTGAGCTGTTGCAGTCTCTAGCTTTTCCCCCAGATGCATGGCAAGGGTGAGACATGTGGGAGAGCACCAAGTACCGTACTACTACTGCATAGCATTGCATTGCATTGCATTGCGTGGCTAGGCTAGCGAGCGAGCTACTCCAAGCGCATGAGCACTGACCGACTGAAAGACTGATGCCTTGACTTGGCCTAGGGGGGGCAAGGGCAAGAGACAAGGCCAAAAAAGCAAAAGGCCTGCTTCTGGACTCTGCAATTTAGGCTCCTTTTCCTTTCCCTTTTCTTTTCAATTTTAACTTTCCTTTCATTTCAGCTGAGATACGGTCTCCCCCCGGGCTTTTCAAGTTTGAGCTAAATTTTCGCAACCCACCACGCAGCCATGCGAGTTCAGTGACTCAGCCGAGTCAAAAATATTTGACCTCGGTGATGAACGTACACTCGACTGTTGTGACCATTGATTTATCACAAACACTCTGCACACAGCTAGTAGGCCTTTTTCTGCTCGCATGCATGGCCTGCCCGACGAGCTGACGAGCTGTTTGCGGCTCACTTCTGTACTGCACCAAAGCTAGATGCCTAGTACTCCTCCTACATCTACGTACAATCCGGAAACAGTGGAGCGGACCAGACTGATGCTTGCGCCGGTAAAAAGAAAAAGGAGCTCGAGAGACCTTTTTTTTTTTTTTACCTCGCATCGCATGCGCGCGAGATGCCTGGTGCTGGGGAACACCAGCAGCGCACCTCAGTAGACATGGAAGACTGATCCTATCTTCTTCTGTCGGACAGCAAAAATTCAACGGGGCAAATCAGAAATCACCTCAGTTTTAGTAGGCATTAGAGTGGTAGTGGGACACCTGTCGCCAACCAAACCTCATGGGCCGGACCGTGGTTGAAAGCCGACGAACACATGCCACTTCGCAGTTGTCACTAGTGATCGTGCTCAGTTTTACAGTACCCTACCACACGACTCTGTCTTTCCTTAGCTCCAGCTTTGACGTGGCCATTGATCTACACTACTCTTTCTCGATTAATTGATGGTGGATTTATAGATTTTTTAGAATAGAGGGTTTTGAGTCATCTTTACCTCTAGTTACTCTCATTCATATCTACATAATTTAGGAGAAGCTCAAAGAAAAACTCTATTCTCATGGAGGTTGTAGGGGGCGCTAGAGGCCCCTAACACCCCCCTCCACCCCCAATCCTACATCCCACCGCCAGACCCACATCTTCAGATTTTTGGACACTTATATTGGGTCTATCTGGCCAGTATTAGCCACATGTAATTTCTATTATATTGACCACAATTTACTACCTCTGTTCTAAATTTAAGATATTTTGACTTGTCTAGAGACATTTCTTGATTTTATGAAAAAGATCAAGAATATTTAAGAGAGGTCATTGACTTAGAACCAAATAAATTGTTTGCCAAACGAATTTAGCATAGGTGCAATATGGAAAGAGATTTCTTATTGTTTCATCTCTACAGCAAAACACATATGATTTGTTCCCACTCCAGTTACTTCTTGCTAAGTTGTCTTTTGTTAAAATCACTTTTATCTGTTTAGGAACCACAAATTGTTAATTTTCAATGGTATTATAAATGCTAGATTCCTATGAGACTGAGACGATAATGCCTTTATTGATAAGGTGTTTACACATGGAATTTACTATGAAAGGAAACATCATTTTTGAAAAGGAAAAGAATGTCTTTCAACTTGTTAACCAATGTTTTGCAATTAGTGGCACGAGATTATTCTACTCTAACACTTATTTTTCTATTAATGTTTGTATGAAGAAAACATTAAGAGAAATAGTAATAAGAGTTAAAGCTCTTGTAGCTTGTTTTTGTCAAATAATATTATAAAGAATTGGATATTGTGCTTTTTAGATGATGTTTCTCCCAAACCAGTATCTTGCCAAGAACCTAATTTGAGGATCATCCAATTTAAGAACACCTGGACTAATCATATCGCATCTTTTTACTTGGCAATAAAAATACAACTGGTGTAGAGGCATATATATCGATCATGCATTTGTACAGCCACTGTACACACATATATGCTGCGAAGTGTGAACGCAAGGGGAGTGCACTTTATTGAAGTTACGCAGTTATGCGCGTGCCTGAGAGTTACGTGGGCAGTTGAGCTTCGAGACAAAAACAAAGAAAAGAACAGCATTCTTACCACTATAGCTATCCGCGGTCATAATCAAAGGCCCGTGAATTTCTTTCCCGCCACTCCACTACTCCAGTCCCGGTCCATCATATTCATATCGATGCGTGACGATGCTCTCTTTTCTTCCCTGGGTCGCCCACGCCTTCCTCGCCTCCACGCTAGCTGCGCTTCGTCGTCGTCATGCATGCCGCACTGCTCTCCCTCCCTTTGCATCATCACGTACGCATGCACCGTCAATGCAATGCACCTACCTACTCGATCGATCGAAACCACGAGACAGACAGCATAATAAGAAAAGCTGCTAGCTAGCTAGCCCCATTGACCATGCATTGTTAGCACTCGGCTCTCTGTTGACCAGATGATTACTGCATCGATATCCTAGTAACGCAAGGCAAGAGATAAGGGAAAAGAAAGAAAGAAAGAAAGAAAATGCATCCTTGTCAGCACGTACTATATAATAAGCTAGACTAACCTTCGCAATCAAAAAAATCCTGGAGCTAATAAACTTGTTACGTGCCATATATATCGATCCGGCGTTGATGGTTTGGTATCCGTATCCGTCTAGCTATCTTGAAATTTGACTTGCCGGTGCAGGTGATTTTCGTCGTAACTTCCATCGTGTTTTGCGTGTGCAGTTAGTAGACCACGACTGCGAGTCCACGAGTCGTCGTCTATCCAAAACCCAGTGACGTCGCATGAACACAGTACTCTCCTATATACATATATCGCACCCACAAGTAGGAGCTAGTATTATAAGTAATACAGTGGTAAGTTTGGTACGTACGCAAGCTAAATATCCCAGCGAGCGACGGCTATTCATGAACCTAACGCGCCCAGTTTATGACGATTATGGATTTCGTTTGTGATTATTAACGATTTTCTTAGTATAGAAACTGAGGAAGTACTGATGACTCCATGCCAAGTCATGCACGCACCTGCGTGGAGGGACACTGCGCGTGCTAATTCGTGACAGCGACATCTACGCAGCTGGATCTCTATTATAATAGAATACTTAAATTATACTCCGCCCACCCAAGAATACGTCCCCCGCTGAGGGTCTCCAACTATTACGCACCCCACAAAATACACACAGCATTCTGTTTCTATTAAAATCAAGGGTTAGAAAACATATCTCCCAGTCTTCAACCGATCGTGCGGCTAGGATCAATCGCAGGCTTCAGCGCTGAAGCCTCAGCACGCTCACCCCACGCACCCGAAACGCTCCCCATGCAGCGCGAGCAGGGTTCGAGCCCTGCTCCCCGCACTTCTTTTTTCTTTTGTTTTCTTCCAAGAGAAGGGTCGAGAGATGGGAAGGCAGGCAGAGCAAGGAGAGGGCGGCGGCGGCTTCACGCACAGTAGCACCCCGCACCTAGGGTTTGGCAAAGGGCGCAGTGGCTCCACGCGTCGGATCTGCTTCCGCGACGCGCAGGCCTAGGCGCGGGGCAGCTGCCGGCCTCCGAGGAGGCGTCGTCGGCTTCGGCCGCTGCAGCACAGGAGGCCGTCGCCGCCGTCGCGTGCACTCCGACGAGCGCGCCTCCGTCGGCCGCTGCAGCCTGGACGCGGCGCCACCCCATCGCAATCCACCGGCGCCATGAGTCCTTCTTGATGGCGCGCGCATCGGAGGAAACGGCGCACGGCTCCATCGAGCAGGGCCCGTGCGGGGCGACCAGACGGCAGCAGCGCCATCCGTCACTCGCGGGCGCCAGGACGCGGGGGCCAACAACGGCGGCCGAGGCAACGCTCTGTCCACTTCCAACCACCATCACCTCGCTAAGCAGGCCCGCTTCTCCCCGTCCCACAGAATGGAGGTTCTGCTCCACGACTTCCTCCCCCTCTTCTTCGACATGAATCTCCAGGTTTGTCTCTGCGCTTAACTCATTTGTTTTTTGTTTAAAAAAATTCTGGTCGGACGACTCGCGTTTGCATATGGAAACGTGGATTAGTTCATTGTTGTGTGGAAAATTTAGGTTTTACATGGATCAGATCCAAGTGCTACGAAGTGTAGATCAAATGAAGCATCTCGTGTTAATTCATTTGATGAACCTGTACTACTTGATACAAGATGCTAGCATATCTGAATGACTGAATGTGAATAAATAACCCTCCTTTCGTTTTACATCTGTGGATTCTCAATTGATATTTGCCGTTAGGATTAGTATTATGTTTTTTTTGAGCAGCCGGTGCCCAGCTTGCGCAACATCAACGACCGCCTGCTGCAGTACATCTTTGCCAGTGATAACCTCCAGCCTCTCCAGCCTGGTGTGGCCATGATTTTTTTACCTTTTTTTTTTATAATAGCAGCACGTGATTTTGATTTCCTGCAGTAGTGATGGGATCATGACCTGGATTTTGTCGTTTGGCTCATTTGTGGCATAACCGCACAAGCGAGGGGCGATGTCTCTCTTTCATAATTGTTGGAGCGGGTTTTCTTAATGACAAAATGAGGTATTGGATTTATGCAAGTGCTCTGCACAGATGGAAGTTCTTGCAAGGCCTTTTGATTTTATCATGTAGAAAATAGCAGAATAGCACTATAGAGTTTAGTGACAGCTATATGATGATACATTCAGAATATGATGTTGTTATGCACCTGGTCAAGATCTTTAGTATTCCACTAAATTTATCATGTGCAGCTCAAATCTTTAGTATTCCACTAAATTTATAGGACCTATTTGCTTGAGTATATCAGTTTCCATGATATTTGATATCCTACTAAAACCTGAGTTCCTTTCCAATAAGTATTTTTTTCTTATGATATAACACAATCTATGTAGTGGTTGATGTTAGGAAAACAATTCGAAAAATGTTAGAAGTAGTATCTTGAGCACAATTTTTTACATTGTTGAGTTTATGTTTTTCTCTCATTTCAGTGTGAGCTGAATCTTGCCCTTCTCATTTTAGTACTGACCTATATATAGGATGGTTTGAATGGCCTTAGTTTGCAACAGGAGGTGAGGAGTCAACATAGGGTTCTATCATATATGCAATGGGGCATCCAGAACGATTCCCACTAAAGTATGTCTCAATTTGGAAGGAATAATCAATAATGTCTTAAGAAGTTTTACCATGCCCTGGTGCTATTTAATTCTGCTTAAATAGAAAATTATAAATTCTGCCATGCTTTGCAAGATACCTCTGCAGACACTCATATTATATCAAAATTGTAGTTACCTAAATTAGATATATGAAAGAAGATGTATTTGCCAAACTAAATATGGTTGGAACCTGGAAGCATATGTTCCATGTAAACCTACTGAAGACATAAGCTCTAGACCTAAAGCTGACTAAGGATGGGAACACCCTGAAATATTACGGCTTTACCTTTTACAGAATCATTCTATTGACATCCTGATAATATATGTGCTTCGTGGTGTTTTTCTTTGGTTTGATGTCTTGTACCATTTATTTGCAGCAAATTCAAAACTCAACTGCAATCATGAATGCGAGGATGGCTGTGGCACAGGATGATACAAGAGGTGATGGCACAACCTCCACTTTTCTTTTTATTGAGGAGCTAATGAAGCAGTCTAAGCGATGCACAGATGAAGGTATTTTGTTAATTTGTTCTAGGAACTCTGGATAATATTTTACTATGGATTGTGGTTTGGAATTGCTGAACTGAGTAGCCACTATTTTTTATATATTTTTGCTACCTTGACCAATGTGTTTATGTTTTCTTATTTGCAAAATTTAATCACACATCTGTTTGGTAAAACTGGTAGAAATCAGTTAAGAAACAAACAAATTTACGTACTGTTTATTTTTCAAAGGTGCAGTTTGTTGTTTTTTTAAAACAATTAGTAGAAACCAAATTGAATTGCACCCAAAGTTGATTAGTTTCTCACTTCTTTTTTAGGTCACACTTTCTTTATTTTGTTATTGCGTTGCTCATCTTTTCTTCATCTTGAGCTTTGCCATTACTAAAAATCACTTGCCAAAAACTGCACTTGCTGGTGTCTAAGTACCTGGACATTAGCTAAGATGCAAAATTAGTTGCCATGCATGTTTCTGTCATGAAAAATCTAATGATCTGTTAGTTCAGGTTCTGTAAAGTAGCTGCAGATGATATATCATCGTTTTCTTATTGGTTATTGCAATATTGAGCTGGTCAACAGGACCCCATCCATGAGATCTTCTCCCCTACAGTTTAGAACTTCAGATCCTCATATTGAGCTGGCTCCTTCTGAAGAATCTACATTAGTGGTAAGGTAAGCATCAAAAGCTTTTGACCTTTCCTATTCTTTTGAAATCATGACGTATTAGCATATTTCTTGGTTGGATTTGCTGCTGCTTTATGCTAAAACATGGCTTAATTGGCTTGCTTTTCTGGTAGATCATGGCTTCATGAGCTGACCTTAATGTTGTACTTGTATTTCACAGTTCTTTGAATGTGACATTTTATTTTTTAGAAGCATATATATATATCTTTATCTCCTTATTATGCTTAAATAACTGAATGAAAGGATCTCTGTCAGCAAAAATGAAAGGAACTCTGCTCCTACCACATTTTATTTGCCACGAGTATAAAATATTTACTTGATCTGCTATTATTTTCCTGTTAAACGGAAGGGGGGGCATTGTTATACATGGGTTCACAGATTTGGGGACATCAGTAATACAATATATTGTACCCTAACTCGGACTTAAGGTCAGCTCATCTATGACAAATGATAATTTAATGATCAGTTTATTTCACTGACTTGGTAGATCGAAAGGGCTTTTGTGTGATCAAAGATGAGATTTCACTTGTTATGCTCATTGGCTCAGCCTGCAATGATTAAATGCAAACTGAGTGCTTTTACTCTGCTCCTTGGTCATTATGCTAAAGGCTTAGATGAAGGAGATAAATGAACGGAAGGAGTATCTATCATGACATAATATCTGAATCTGTTATTTAATTTGTTGCAGGGGGTTTGCCTCACAATCGGATAGTTTAGCTTCAAGGTTTATCTCCTGTTCAATCAACTTGCATCGGGCATGTCACCCTGTTGCCATTGCCACCTTCTGCTTGTTTGACAAAAATAACACAAATACAGTTGGCTCATGAAGCAGTGATGGCACAGGATGACACAAGAGGTGATGCCACAACCTCCACTGTGCTTTTTATTGGAGAGCTAATGGAGCAGTCTGAGCGGTGCACAGATCAAGGATTTTGTTAATTTGTTCTAGGAACATGTCTAATCTTCTCTAGGTTGGTGATTTTCTATAGTTATACTATAGGGTTTAGGCTGCTGTGTGCTTGTACGCAGGTGTGTTAATTTTTTCTTTCTGTTAGTTATCAAGTATATTTGGCAATTAAATGTGTCCAAACTACATAAAAAATTATGGACACAACTAATTCAGGGAAATAGCTCAGATATTAGGCTTCATTTAACTTAGATATTTTTGCAAAATGAAGAAAATATTGTATATTATTTTCCGGAATTTTAGTAGCTAATGAGAAAGATGTACATGGGTACAATTAAAGCTCCGGGTTGCTTAGCGCCTCGGTTTTGTTGCTACGAGTTAGAAGAGCTTTTTTTTTTTACCCAAAACTTTTTTTACTGAGCAGTAGGATGGACAGGAGAACGCAACTGGCGGCTGTTGCTGTGAGTTAGAAGTGTTCTTTTTATTCGAATGATATTATTTAAGAATAAATATAAAATGTCTTGTATAATTATTTGATATATAATAATTGTTATGAGAGGTTCATCCATAATTTTTTATATTCTTTCTAATATATGTATATGTATATGCAGGTAATGAGGAAGATCAAAGAAGGGATGAAAATGATAATATCTATAGAATTCTTGTGTAGGCCAAAGTTGAGGCTTCGAAAACGGAGAAAACATGTATATTATTTTTAATCTTTAAAAACATATTAAACTTTATTGGCTCGGTTGGTCAAAAATAATCTTAGATTAACTGAAACCGTATGTTGAGACTAATCTATTCATTACATTTTTCACATTTGAAGACTGGAAGAAGAATGCCTTAGAATGTCTTTTAGTTATTTAATTTATCTGGTCATGTGCTGCCGTAGCGTTAGCACGGGCATTATACTAGTGGTGGTTAATTACTCTCCTCCATCCTTCCGTAAAAGAATAACATAATTATATTCTAGCACAATAATATCAAGTATTATGAAATTGGTCATTAGACACACTTATCATAATATATACTTATTCGTTGTCAATAACATCAATAATTTTTACCTGCATATTTGGTTAAGCTTTGAACACTTTAACTGACGAAAATGCACTTCGAATGCATTTTTTCCCCTCCGGACAGAGGTAATAATACTACGTGCCACTAAGTTGCATTATATTGTATTGGGGGTGAAAAAAGTAATTCACAGGCCATGGCAGTGACAACCTCTCCAAAGAGAGAGAAGGTTACTATATTGTACTGCTGAATGACACTGTATACACTGTGCGCTCCGTGTATATATACTGTGGCTCAGTCTACGTACCAGATCCGGCTTGAATGCTAGCATACGAACGAAGTAGGAGTAGGGCCTGGCCAAGCAAGTCTACTTTTGGTCCTCTGTCCTCTCCCAGCTGAGAATTGCTGTAGCACATGCAGTAGAGCGAGAGCAATACAAGCGGTGCATCAGTGCGATACAGCAGAAAGCTAGGACCGGCCGGTAGCATGCGTTTACAGCGAGCGTCTACGTGATCCATGCAGGCAGACACAGACAGACACCATGGATGTACACGCATCAATGCACGCAGCGCCCCGGTCCGCCAACCCCCCCCCCCCCCTGCTGCACACGTGGAGGCGAGCTGGCGGTGGTAGTAGTAGTACATACAACATTCCATATGGAGAATCTCCTAATAACGAATCCGCAGGATGAACCGCGGGCGATGGATCAGGCCACGCCACCGCTAACCCGATAGCCGTTAGATCAAGCGCTCATGCGATCACGGGCCGTCCGATACGGGTCGGTCCGGGTCTCGCACCCGACAAGATGTCGACCGATCCATCGGGGAACCTTCACGGGCCGCAGCTCCGTGCCCGCTCCCTCTTCCCCAGCGACGCGCGCTCTCCCCCCCCCCGTGCCCCTCCCTCTCCCCCGGCGCCACCTCCCGCAACCATGCCCCTCTTTCTCCCCAGCGCGCCGACGGCGGGCGGCTTGAATCTCGGTGCCGGTGCCTCTCTCCCCCCACGGCGGCGGCTTGGATCTCGGTGGTGGCGGGAGCTCGGTGGAGGCGGATTCTGGCGATCTAAGCGGGCTGAATCCCGGGCGGCGGCAGCTGGGAGACGCCCCCAAAGGCTCCCGCAACGTGCGAGGAGCCGGATCGCGAGGCCCTTCCTCCCCGGCCCTGGCATGGCCGTCGTCCGAGCAAAGCGCCCGCGCTTCGCAAGCGGCTCCCGCTCCGCCATCGCCGCCGTCGCCGAGGCTCGGGCCCACCGCACCGCCGTGCCGTGGGGCGGCTCTGCCCCGCTATCAACACGAGAGTTGCGCGGGCTGCGTCGTCGCCTTGCTACTCACGGGCGGTGCAACCACCGACGCGTGGCCCGGCCCGGCCGATCCCGCTCTGGCGGCTTTGTGCTGCCGCCTCCCCATCCTTTCGCGGTGCTCGTTGCCTCCCACGCGGGGATCTTTGCGGCGGCGGCATCGAAGCCGCGCCAAGGCGCCGCCAGCTGCGGCCACGGCGAGGAGTCGCTAGCGGCGGGACTCCTCGGAGGCATGCAAGATTATTCCCCCGTGCTGTTTAGTGCGTAGCACTGGCACTCCAGCGGTGCTCGGCACCTGCTCCACGTATTTCCCTGCGCTCCGAGCCTTCACATCTCGGTGTCTTCCCTCGCTCAACGAGACAACGATGCCTAGCTTGTGGTGACCGTTTATTGGACGAGGAGCTACCTGGTGCAATCGTGGATGCCCACGCTACTTCTAAGTAGCACTGACTTTCGGCATCGCCTCCTCCAAATGTACACCTTACACGCCACACTGTTCCTGCCGTAGAGAAGAAGCTGAGCATGGCTTCCATGAGGAAGAAGGCAAGCTCCTAGGGTCTAGGGACAGTGCCATGGTCGACACCCACCATATGCTCGATCAAATGACTACAAGGTTTATCTCTCTCATATTAAGGGCTTCTTTATCTGATAGAAATCTTTAGTCTTCCGTGTGCTTTCAAACTCTTCCAGAGCTTCAACATCGAAGGAACTGCTTGCCTAATCCAGTGGTGGTTCAGCGTATTCCATACAACAGCATGATTATAGGATTTAGGCAAAAACTGTTTAGTATTGAAAAATAACATAGCTTTTAGTTAAACTGGGGGTAATAATATGTTTTGATGCTAGGTAGGTAGTTATATATTATAGGATTAGGACTAGCTTTGTTTGGGGCAACGTCAGAAGATGCTTCATCTCCTTTTACTTGCAATCACCATCTTACAAGTTTGGCCTTATAGTACATTGCTTCCACTGGTGATTTGGTGAAGGTAACTTAGTCTTCAGTGTTCTTATGGAGGTTTTAAAGTATTTTGAATACAGGTGTGGCAGAACCTTTTAAATTATATGGCCCACAAGTACTTGACATTGTCCCAAAGACCTCTGTCAGCCATACTTGTACACCATATAACCTAGAACGTTCCGTCGGGTGGATCCCCGATAAACCACGATTCCTCCAGGATCGATACTTACAGAGACATCACAGTATTACAACACTTTTCATACAAAATACCAGAGTAGCGGAAGACTTAAAATAACTTAATTTACAAAACTTTTATCAAACTTATACAAACCAGAGTAGCATTATTACAAAACAGCGGAAGTATCATTACGTAACCTTATTACAATCACACAACGAAAGCGCCCCGCCCACGGGCCATACAATCTATTACTCGGCCAGACTTCTTCCTCGATCACCGTCATGCAACAAGGGCCGTAGCACACTTGTTCACACGGTTCACCCGCAAGGAGGGTTAACAAACGCCGAGTACAAAAAAGTACTCCGCAAGACTTACCCGACCAAAAATTGGGGAGAAGACTCAGGAATGCTGGCTAATAGGAATCAAGGTGAGACTTTAGCAAGATCAAATGACACCTTTGCAAAAGAGACTAAGCCAGTCCTTATTTTACTATAACAATCACTTGTCAAACATATGCCAAATTCAAAACCTTTCTTTCTCACTTTCATCATTATTACGATGCCGGGACTCGGATCACGGCTCTCATATCGTGGAGCACACGACGATTCGAATCGCTTTATATACCCAGCTGGGGCTTCCTAGCCACACGATGTACGTATGACCAAACATCTTACATACATCAACTCACGCTTGCATTTCTCCGCACCTTAACGGGTCCTAGCCACGAGAGCACAAGACACCATCTTCCTACGCCGTCGGCCACAACCGTCGACGGGTGCACTCGTAGTATGGGTACACGTTACTTCTCGTCCCGGTGTCCGTTCTCGTGTGGATCATACAAGGGAGCTTACCGCCATTAGCATGCGACTAGTACTATCCAATAACCTCATGATCCTGGGGCCAAACAACGGACGGTCCTTAACCGACTCACAAGTGGGCGACACTACACCGGGGCACTAGCCCCTCCCCGGTGCAAGTCACTCCACCCGGTCTCAATTTACTCATCATCATGCTCTTGCCGCTGCACCCTTGACCTCGATCAAAGTGAAGGGATACCAAACAAGTAGCATCGAGTTTTCGTAATTGCCCTCAACGGGGATTTTGTTATCACATCTTTAAAAACATTTCGTAAAGCCTTTGCTATTTGCGGGGCTAAGCATACACTAGCATTTTCGAAATCAAAACAGGTATTTAGGGTATATATCAAGGTACGGTAAATGCATCAAAGTAGGAGGTCACACAACTCCTAACATATAATGCATCATATCTGGAACATAAAATATAAAGCTTTTCGAAATACAAGGAAATGTTTAAATGCATCCGGGGCTTGCCTTGGGGCTCGACGAAGTTAGGTTTAGCGATGGCACTGCCGAGATCAGGACCAACCTCCTCACACTGATAACCTTCCTCCGAGACGGGAGTCGGATCAACTACACGATTGAGATGCATGATTACAGTGCAGTAATGAAAGACATGCGATACTGATGCAACGATTGTTAACTTTATCTTGAGTACAACTTTCCTTCACGGTATAGTTGCACTAAGAAGGTACATCTAGCGTCGACGACGACGGACTAACGATACGCAATCAACATAAAATGCCGAAGGTCATTAGGGTTAATGACCTAGGGCCATCACTCAATCCCAAAATCAAGCAACCCTAATAGTGATTAGAGTCAATTACTAATTTATTGACCATTTTTACAGTCGTTGAAAGCCACTAATTAACTTGCTAATTGGAGATTAATTAAAGATTAATTAAACCCTAATTAATCAAGAAATTAACTAATTAAACATTAATTTAAACAAGGTATTAATTAGGCATAATACAAAACTTAATCAAAACAGGATCAAAATTCATAATTAAGATCATTAGCATCTAATTAGCACACAAAACAAATTTCATAAATTTTGGACTTATATTTTAATTATTAAAAATCATGGAAGTTGTAGTTATTAATTAAAAGAGCAAATTTATTTATGAACAAAAGTTACAGAAAAACTAAAGTTAGTATTTTTTCCTAGGTATAGCATCACTCAAGGATTCCAGAACATATTTTTGCACAATTTTATTTGCCCAAAATAAAATACAACAAAAAGATGAAAATCAGCTTTTGGAAATTAAAAAGAAAAAGAAAAGCATTTCACTTCTCCCCCGAGACCACTGTGCGGCCCGAAATGGCCCAACAGCGGCCCACTCCCGCGCGCGGCCCGCGCCTGCCTTCTCCTCCCCTCTTCTTTCGCTGACAGCAGGGGCCCGGCTGTCGGCGCCTTCTCCCTCCCTCTCCTTCCGTTTCCATCCGGCCGAACGAACAACGGCGGCGATCGACGGCGCTACTCGCCGTCGACGACTCCTCCGGCGAAAACGATTACACAAACGGACTCCTCTCTTCCTCTCAAGCACAACGAGCTATTTGATGAGGGCAAACGGTGACCGGAGACGGATGGTGGCGGCCATGGCGGCTCGGCCCGTGCCATCCATGGGCGGCGCCACGGGCCGAATCGCCCGCGACCAGCACCAATTGATCGAGAAAAGACACGGGGAAGAACAAGGGTGCTCACCGCGACTTGCTCAGCAGATTGGCTGGATTGGAGACGGAGCGGAGAGAACTGGCCGCGGCAGAAAGACTTCGCGGGCGGGCGGCCGGCGGCTAAAGGGGAAGAAGCGATCGCGCTTGGGGGCACCGGTGACCCCAGCTCGCGATCGACGGCTCGGTAGGTAGGCAAGGAAGTGGCGGATGCGTGTGCGAGATGGAGGAGACGGTGGTGATGCCGAGACCGCGAATTTGGCCGGCGGGTGGGAACGGCGACGGTGGTGCAGAGAGGAAGAAAAGTGACGCCGACGACCACAGCTCCGTTCTTATAGTGGCGAGATGGTTGGGCGAAGTAGCCAGAGACCTCACGAACCCGACGACGTGGTTGGAGGCGCGGGAAATCGGGGAATGGCCGAGAGAGGCCACGGCGGCGTCAGCCGGCCGCCCGGCATGGGTGAGGGTGAGGTGCCCCCCCTGCTATCTGTAGCACGCAGTGCCAAAGCACATCTTTCTCTCTTTTCCAAATACTCCCAAAACTTGACTAAAAGTTGAAAAATTCCCAAAATACAGATTGCACAAAAATTTATGCTCTACAACTTTCATTAAAGAAGTTTTGTCAGAATTCAAATATTTTTGAAAATGAAGTTTGAATTTGAAAAAGGGTTCAAATTCCCATTTCTAGAATTTCAAAATTACTTTTAAATTTTGAATAAAAGATGAAAATCTCCCAAAATAAAAGTTGTTCTATTTTTCAAGGTCTACAACTTTCATTTAGGAAGTTTTTCATGAAACCAAATAATTTTTGAATTAGAGTTTAAAAATCAAAAGAGGACATTTCCCAATTTGGAGAACTTTTAAAATTAGTTCAAATTTTATTCAAAAACTTGAAAAACTTTATATACCAAAGTTGTAGAGCTCAAAGAGATGCACAAACTGTATTTTTGGAGTTTTCCTAAATTTTGAATATTTTGAGGTGAAATTGAAAAAGGGGAATTTCACTTTGAAATTTTGGGTTTTTGAAAAGGGATTTCAAATTGGATTTTTAGGCAATTAATTAATGATGTTGTGGCACTTTTTCAAATCTAACCAATAGTACACTTTCAAAGTACAAACTTCATACTTTGAAATAGTGCCATTGGTTAGCAACTTTTATTTATAAAATTAATTATGGTTAGCTCATCAAAATTGAAATTGATATCAAATTTCCAACACTTAGCCAATTTAACTTTAGTGTTGGGATTTGAATTCCAATCCAATTTTGAATCTTTTTTTTACATTGTTTGACTTGTAAAACTTGGTTAGGGTGTGAGTCGGGGTTAGCCAAGCACTTGCAAACATCAAGGTTGGTTTTAGTTGGTTACTTTTTTATAAACAAGGATTAAACATGTGAATGAAATTTAAATGATGACCACATACACATGTGATATAAGGGAACCCAAACAAACCCTAAAATAGTAAACTTGTTTTAATTGTTCACATTAGTGCTCTCTAATTATGAATGCTCATGCAATGATGATGATGACATGGCAGGTTTAGGTTAACGTAACACCGGGGGTGTTACAACAGGAGATGTCCTACTTGATTTCCCCAAATGATTCAGTTGATCTGCCAATCAAAGATGATAGCAAATGGTCTGATTAGGACCATCTTAAATTTTAGGTTAATGCTATCAGAGGACTTGTTGCACTTCTGAATGGAGAAACAGAATCAGGTTTTTTTTATTGTTATGAATGTTGTCATCAGATCAGACTACAAAATTTGGCTTACATTTGCTCTTTCTCAGCTGCTCAGTTGTTCATTGATTGGTCGACTTTTCTAGAGGCAAAAATCAAACACGTATAACTATCTTTGAAACAGAACACTCACATTTTTTTTTTCATAGTGAACATTTGAGTCTCATTGATGTCCTTTCCTCAGAAAATGCTGCCATTTCATATGGTGAATATTTGCATTGTGTTAGGGATTTTCAAATGGCAGCACGTAAAACTCTGCAATAGTTTGCTGATTCTATTTTAGTTTTTGCATCTGATATTTCTTCTTCTGTTTGTTGAAATTTCTATGGCCTAATTGCTTCTAGCAGGCAGTGATGATTGATATGTTTATCGGTTCTGTGCTCCATGCCACGACTCCATTCAGGGGCAACGGTGGCGTCATTAATGGCAGTGGCCAACGATCTAGCAGAGGGTGCAGCACGGTCATGTACTCATGCAGAACTTAGGCCTTGTTTAGATGGGGAGAGGAGAGAGATTGAAAAGTCCTGTAGCACTTCATTTTTATTTGGTAAATATTGTCCAATCGTGGCCCAACTAGGCTCAAAAGATTTGTCTCGTGATTTACAACCCAACTATGCAATTAGTTATTTTTTTATTTATATTTAATGCTCTTTACATGTGGCAAACAATTTGTGAGAGGAGAGAGATTGAAAAGTCCTCAGTAGCATTTCGTTGTGTCGTGGTAAATATTGTCCAATCGTGGCCCAACTAGGCTCAAAAGATTCGTCTCGTGATTTACAACCAAACTGTGCAATTAGTTATTTTTTTATTTATATTTAATGCTCTTTACATGCGGGTACAAATTGATGTGATGGAGAGAGAGTGTAAAAACTTGCAAATCCAATGTGCATCTAAACAAGGCCTTAGACACATTGCATTACCTATGGCAAAGTGATGGATAAAGCGATTGGTCAATGAGGTACACTGATCCTCACAAGCGTCAAGTTGTGACAAAATTTGAAAATAAACTCCATATGCACAACTTATGTATCCTATTTATTTTTCTTCATGCAATTTTTAAGGTTTTATGTTACCATGTATATCCATTTATCCCCTTTAAAATGCCAATTACAAGCTGACGTTTCATCAGAAACTAGTATTTTGTTGTCTACAAAATTTCATCAATGTTCCCAACTTTCCGCTTATAAAAACAGAGATGTGTGTTAAAAAAATATCAGTCTTGCATCATTAAATAAATAATCAATGTGTATGTAATCCTTTCTATCTATTGGAAGCAACTGCCCTGCACATTGATACTCTCACATAATCGCAGAACGCGTCCGCCTAACATAGGTACGCGCGCGGCAACGCCGCGCTTGTTTTCTAGTGTTGAGTGTGTAAAAGAAAGGAAAGGAAAACTTACTGTACGTCGTTCCAGGCCCATTGTCCTACGGAGCACCATTAGACATCACATCAGGCCCATTGTTCCAGCAGGCCAGCACCAATCGGAATGGGGCCACCACCCTTAAGATTACAGCCCATTTCGAGATAAGGCCCAACGAGAAACTACGGAAGCATCGAGAAGCAATCCAACCTCGTGCACAAGCAGATAAGGGAAGGGCACGCGACGCTCGAGCGTATACCCCCAAAGCCCCCAGGGAAGAAGCCTTCGTCCTTCTGGAAGTTTCCACGCTCCCTCCCCTTGTCTCCCCCTCCAATGGCGCCCTCCCTCCTCGCCGCGGTGTCTACCTCGTCCTTCCTCCTAGCCGGCAGCGGCAGCAGCCGCAGGCCCCTGGGCGCCGCCCCCAGCCGCTGGGCCGGCCTGCGAGTGGCCGCGCTTAAGTACGACCCTGCCAAGGTGTGTGGGCTCGCTGCCGTGATTATGCACTCTGGTTTCGAGTCTTCAAGGTCTTTTGGGTGGAATTCGTGGTCTAACGGTGTGGTGCTTCTTTTTTGGGGGCAGGTGGCGCCGCAGAACGACCGAGTGCTCGTTCGTCTCCAGCAGATCCCTGAGGTCTCTCCGCTATCAATCTATTGGGCTCCTATTTTGTTTTATTTAGATTTATTCGGTGCTAATTATCGGTTTGCTGCTCTCACTTCAACATTTCAAGTGGAATAAACCCCTAAATGTGCTTATTTCAGTTTGCAAAGTGACCGCTCCATGTAAACACTATATCAGAAAATGCAGGAAGTCTTTGATTGAAAAAAAGCCAGGCTTGCTAATTTAAACTTAGAAATTTCTATTAGAAGTTGCGATTGACAGAGGTATAATCTTTCCCCACTTCTCTACTATTGTTGAACTTGATGAGACATATATGAGGTTTAAGTACTAAGGTGGCTTAACAGAACTCAAGAGGGGCTTGTTGGATAAACCCATTGCACATGCGGTTTGGACTAGATTGGGAGGCGTTGAGGGGGAAATTAGTTCATTTCCCTCTCCAGTCCACATGTGTTGGGAGGGGATGGGTATGTTCAGTACAAGCCTAAGCACGGTAAACTTGGTGTGTGTTTGTTTTGAGGAATCAATTTTTCTTAGATGGAGTGATGCATCATCAGTCCTTTCCTCAAATTTGGTAGAATGACCTCATTCCTCATACTAGTACTAATTATTAGCTTGTGAGAAATGGGATGGTCAATGGTCATGGATCAACTCATCCCATTCCACAGACCAAACAAAAAAAACTAGATAGTGAGATGGTGATGGACCACATCATTCCACCAACCAAACACCCTACTGATACTCTAAGTGTGGTAGTTACTCTGCCTTTGAGAACAACTCTTGTCACTTTGGTTTTGAAATATCTTAGGGAAATTAGTTTATTTAAGAGGCAGTTTAATTGATTCACCAAAGCTAACACACATGCATTTCCTTGCAACTACAATTGCGGTATTCTGTTTAATGCACCACGTAGAGATTGCAGTACTCATCACTAAATGTGGTTTGTTTGACATGGAGCAGGGCCTTGTCATTTAAGAAGTTTAAAAGAGACTGTTGTCCTCTTCTTTTTCTGTAGCTGAATTACTGTACAATCCTATGAAACTGCATTACAGGAGTACATGTCACAGCTGAAGTTTTTAGAAGTTGATTCTTTTATATATTTGATTACTCTGACAACTTTTTGTCCATACAGAAATCTGCTGGTGGTGTATTGCTACCGAAATCTGCTGTTAAGTTTGAGAGATATCTGATGGGTGAGGTGAGTTCTTCAAGGCAATACTATCTGTTTCTGTAATTGTTAATTTCAGCAGGATATAGTCCCACAACATTGTATTGCTCATGCTAGATTCTATCGGTCGGTGCTGATGTTAGTGAAGTTGAGGCTGGAAAGAAGGTAAGAAGCATTTTGTGACACAACTCTAATTCCTGCATGCCCACACAGTCATTTGTGCCAACATGAAGCATTTTATTTTTGCATGTTAAGTGTGTACTTTAGAGAACAATCTATCATATGTTGGCACATTGAGCTTTGTGGTTTGTTGTCTTATGTAATCTTACCATTCAATTTTATTGCTTATCATGGTTGATGGAACTAATTGAACTGCTACCATTAATTATGGCATTGTCTTCTACTGAAATCTGCCTGTCGTGCTGAAAATAGACATTCTTTATTTTGGTTTTCTTTCCTTGTCTATTTTGCCCTGCGATGGATATTGTTATTCTGTCAATTCTTACAGTTTGCATAGTCCATCGAATTTACTTTTACCAAAGTACAATGCCCATAACTTAGAATACTCTAACCAGTTTGCACTTGCAGGTTCTCTTCTCAGACATCAATGCTTATGAGGTAAACTCACTGATTTCTGCTTAGCTAAAAAAAAAAATCCGGCCTTGTCTTGGGCCCTACATTTTCTGATTTAACTTATCTGACTACTGTGTTGTAGGTGGACCTTGGTACCGATGAGAAGCACTGCTTCTGCCGCGAGTCAGATCTGTTAGCTGTAGTTGAATGATTTTTTATGCCATGAAAACTACGGAGTTACCTATGCTCCAACTGCATGGACTTATCGTGCTCCTACGTTGTTGTATGCCATTTGAATGTTTATGAATTCAGCCTCTAGATGAGTATTAGTCACCATTGAATTTTGGCCACTGTAAACTGGAATTACGTTAATGCCCCTTCTCTTTATAGCACGTTCTCATGAAGGGGGCGTTTGGATACGCCGGGATAGGGATAGGGATGGGGATATCCTCACCCCCCCAAAGGGTATCATTGAATCTTAGCCATTCATTCTTTACATCTCATTTAATCCTAGCCGTTCATCTATTTCCCTTTCCCTATCCCAATCCCTATCCCCTCTATCCAAACGCCCCCGAAGTGCTCAGATATGGATACGAAGTTGCGTGAACCGAACTTGAAAGTTGAAATGTTACATTGTTCATCTGGTGTTTGTGCTTCTGAACATTCTTTAAGCAATATCGTAAATAAATACTTCAATTAGGAACTGCAGATTTTATTGTGCTGACTATAGTCTTATTCGTTTGGTTTGAAATTTGTTGTATTGTGTTTCTCGTCCCATTGCTCAGCCAGAGTTTCTTCAGTGCCTGCCTGTCCAACACTATGGGCTCTCGTGTACGGATTATATAAGGAAGAAAAAGATTGCAATAGTTCGGAACCTCGGACATCTGATCAGGAATGATGAGGAAAAGAAAAACAAATAGTTTGTTCATTACTACTCAAAAAGAGCTTGGTCATACAAATGGTACACTCATACATCGTATACTGATATTATTACAGGAAATGGTGAAAATTAAAAAAGGAACGGATTGAAAATCATACAAAGTTGATGAAACCAAAACGAGGAATTACCAAGAAGCAGCAGCAGGCAAAGCACAATAGGAAATTAAGTAAACGAATTAACAAATAGAGAAGAAAGCCGGCAGTGGAGGTACGGACGGGTGGTCTGGTCAGTTGAACTTGCTGCAGACCTTTCGAATCTCTCCCTGCCCACCAGTGAGCACGTTGACCTCGCTGAGCTTAACGAGAACCTTGGCGAACTGCGACGTGAAGAGGTACGGGTTGCTGGCGAGCTGGTCGACGATCCCGCGCGTAGAGCTGTCGCTGTAGAGGTTCTGATCGACGGGGAGCACGCCGCGGTGGAGCTGCAGGTTCCTGTGGTAGTGGTTGTCCACCTTGAGCGCGCTCCACGGATCGTCCAGGTACACGGCGTTGCCGTCCGACGACGGCACGTTGGGGCACACGTGCTTCTTGTACACGGCCGCGGTGGCCGGGTCCCTGCTGGGGTCGGTGGCGCCGGGCCTGCCGCCGTAGCCGTACAGCCTGCTGCCCTTGATGGCCTTGCAGCGCGTGGCGCCCACGGTGTGCGCGCCCATCAGCGCCACCGTTTCGAACGCGTTCATCCCCAGCCCGGCGAAGTAGGCGACCGCCTGCGCCGCCGTGAAGTCCGCCGCCGGGAGCCTGACGTCGGAGGCACGAGACTGCCGGCGGTCCCTGCGCCCCGTGCGCACCGCGTACGCCGGCCCCCGGCCAGCGCGACGGCGTCCCTGGTGGCGAGGATCTGGATGTCGGAGCAGGACACGACGCCGGGGCACCTCCGCTCCAGCTCCGCCTTGATGGCCGCGATGACGTCGTAGCCCCTGACGCTAAGGTTCGGCGGCGCCGTCTTCTCGGCGCCGTAGCCGTCGATCAGCAGACCGCCGTCACAGCCCTGCATGCGAATTATATACTTAATTAGTAACCGTATACGTGCCGTGTCATCACGTTACTAACTAACAAACCAGCGCAGCACACTATTATACGTGGACACGTACATTGACGGCGCATTCGTGGAACTGCATGCGGAGGAGGTAGGCGACGATGGGGGCCTCGCGCGCGAAGCGGGCCCTCACGATGCCCTGCACCACCGCCTCCACGTCGCTGCCGTTGCACTTGCCCTTGTAGAACCCGTACTGCAGCTGCGCGCTGCCGCCGGCGGCGAGCGCCAGCACCGCCAGCATCGCCATTAGCGCTGCCGCACTGATGCGCGCTGATGGAGAGGCCATTATTAATTTTCTCTTCTCACTATACTGGCACAAGGTACACCGTATATTAGCTACTGCTTCGGGCCTCTTCTAAATGCTCAGATTATCAGGGCGGTGAGATGAAATTGGCGAATGCCCAGGCCCATTTATAGGTGATCGGGAGATAATACATACGTAAACTCTAAAAAGCGACCGGTCGCGCTCTGAGCGCACCGCGCGACACCAGGCCGCAACGGGCCGGCCCAGCAGACCCCTTCCCCTTCCCTTTCTCCCCCACCCCCGACATCCAACGCAGCGCATCCGGCAGCGCATCGCAGCACAACACTGCAACATCTTCCCTTTTTCGTTCCGGCAGCGCATCCGGGCCGACGAATCCGGCGTTGCTGTTGGAGCGCAGCCAGCGAGCAGTGGTGGTCGGCAGGCAATGACGGAGGAAATGCTCGGATTCCACCGCGCGCCGAGGTTGCCGCTTCTGCATCTGCCCTTGCCGCGGTTGGGCTTGTGCAGCTCGCATTCCTGGCTCCTTTAGGAGCTGCGGTGAGTGACGACAGAGAAGGTCAGTAGCTGCAGCGGTCTACAATGGAGGAGCTGCTTCGATTGTCATTGAAGGCTTCGGCTTTCTCCGCCGCGCGTCCGCTCTTTCCGCATCCGCGCCCGTCGTGGTTGGGGCTCTTGCTTCTGTCATTCGCGTTTTCCTTTAGTGCCCGTTCAGCTCTGTAGCAGCTCGTTCTTCCCCTATTCGTCCCGGCGTTCGCTGCAGTTCGTATTCATCGACAACCGATGTGAGTTTAACCCAAACCCTATCAGTAGATCCTAATTTGTTTTTTTTGTTAGAATGTATCTTGTAGCAAGTTATTTATCCTTATTGCGGCATGTTACATAGAGTTGCGATTTTAGGTTCTATGCACAAGGACACATAAATTTAGTGATTTGGGTTCTACGCACTAAGCTCCTCTTGGCCGACGAGTGCAAGTGACAGTGACACAACTGCTTGCTTTCTCTGCAGTCTACATAATAACTAGCGGAGTTGCTATTTTTTCAAGTGTCTGAATTTTTCATATCATTTCAGTTGGTTGTTAAAAAGATAATTTTTATTACTCTTTACATTATAAGCAATGCCAACGAAACACAGACGTGTCAAGTTATAGGTGATATGTAAAAATTATCGGAGTCCCAAGTCCCAACCAACCCAAGTAGGGGTACTGCAACAGCACTACAGCAGCGACCCCTTGCTCTTCACTCTCCAGCCTATAAATCAAAGGACCGGACTCCAAGCTCACATACTAGGACATAGCTGGTCACTGGGCAACCTAGTGCAGCTAACACTCCTATACAAATTTCCAAGCTACCGCTCTTAGTACATACTACAGAGGCAGAGCAATCACAAATTAAAGCATTCAGTAGATAGCAAGCATCCATGGTGACTGATCCAATTAGTAATGAGCATTAGTTGACGTACATAGAAACAGCTCCAGCATCTCTCCTCCTTTCTCGCTGCTTCCTGTGGTACTTTTTAGGAGTATAATCTCTCGAGTACCTAGCTGAACCATGGACTGCGAGGAGGAAGAGAGGATGCTGTATTTAAGACTCTAGTTATAATTTGTGTGTTTCTAGTACTTTGTAGGATGAAGAAAGGCCTTTAATCAGACCTTGCCTTCATCTGTGTTGGTATAGTGCTATAGGCTGCATGATTTAACTTGAAAATTGAATTTTCTTACCATGTAGCAAGTAACATAAAAATTACTAACTTGCTATAGCCATTGCCCTGCGTTATGGTTTTATTGTTAAATTTCAGATTTATTTGCAGCAGTTATCTTTTGCCTTTTTTATTGTTCTATTGGATACAAATCAAATTTTAGACTTTAAATTGTTTTGCTAAATTTCCTAGACTGAATTCCAACATGATTCTTGTTTGGAGCCTCAAGAGGGCTGGTTTGCCACTGACTTTAAAAAATAAAATATATCTTGATCTCCATAGCAGAATAATTTCTATGCAGCAAAGTATGCAATCCTAAGAATTTTTCTTTAGGAAATTAAACAAGCTTGAAACACTATGCTCATCTCGTAGAAATTATCAGTTCAGTACATCCTATGTCTGAATTTTCTCTTCTCTTTTCTTTTTTTTAGTCCTACGGCTTGGTAGAGTGGCTGCATCTGCTGCGATTTCTCATGGTTTGGAGAGGAAAGCCTGGCTAATCCTTGCATGGGTCAGAATTTGATTGTTTGCGAACAAGGTAGGTGGGCCTAGTTCTTCGGCGACAACCTCACCTTCTAGAGTCAGCTCTGGTCCGGGCTCCCTGTCGGCGACCATCATCACGGTATTGGGCTGCTTGTTGTCATCAGTTTTTGAAGCAGCTGAAGGCAAAAGAGCCTAGTGTACGAGCGTCAGTACGTTATTTCCCCATCTGTGCTCTTCCTCATGAGCAGACAACACATGGCTGATCATGTAGCTTGCATTTCCACTGCAAAATAGAATCAATGCATAATGCTTTGGTAATATGATTGCGAGCTTTTATATCCTTATTATTGTTCTCTGAATCAACCATCACGTGCCATATTTTCAAATCTATTAAGCTTGATATCACCCCTGATCTGGTCCTAGTAGAGTTAACTTATTGGATTTTAGCTTATATGATGTTATTTACGGATGATGTGCAATCCCAGTTTAATTTTGTAGTTGTCAATTTCAATATCTATTTGACAATTTCAGTTTTATTTTCTACTTACCAATTTCTGTTTCAGTTCGTGATAGCTATGTTGTCAGTTTCAGTTAAATTCAGTTTTGGTTTTTGGCAGCTGCTGTCAGTTTCATTTTTAGTTTCTGTTTTCCATTAAGCGATATTGTCTAGTTTCTTTTTGAGTTTCAGTATTATGTTTCATTTTTTTTGTTTTTTATTGTGTCCACTATAATTTTCAGTAGCTTTTTGTCAATTCCAGTCTAGTTTTTCTAGTTGTCAATTTCAGTTTTAGTTCTCTGGTAGCTATGTTGTCAATTTCATTATTAATGTCTGTTTGCTATTTCAGTTTTGAGAGTCCGGTAACTATTTGTCAATTATAGTTATTAGTTTCTGATTGAGTTTCATTATTATGTTTCAGTTTTTTGTTTTTCAATGTTAATTTTCTAGTTTTTCTAAGGAAAAGAATGCGGGGAAATATTGTTTCTAGTATACTTTGTGGATTGTACCCATTTTTTGTAGCAATTTTGATTTTTGTCTTTGTGTCAAGTTATTTAAAAAATTAATTTATTTTAATTATTTTGTGGCAATTTGATTTTTAAATTTCAGTTTTCATTATCTTTTTTGTGTTTTCAGTTTGCATTTTCATGTCACGATATCTTGCCACTGCTCAAAACATAACTTGCTGTATACACACAAGGTCATGCAGTTTGTGGTGTTTAATGAGTTATGAGTTCATGCCAAACCCACCCCCGGCCAAAGTTGCAACTTGTCTTGGTTCGGTCGTCACTTCAAGTTGGCAGCTCGTCAGGTTTTCTTTGGCTTTTGCAATGGTTTGCATAGTAACTTGCCCCCTAATTGGCAGCTTATGCAATGCATGTTGTAATAATTTGTCCTACATATTATTGTTTTTGTTTCATTTTTTTAAATTTTAGTTGTTTGAGTTTTTCATTTCATTTTATCAGTTACCCTTTCAAGTTCGCATATCTTCCTAAATCATATGTTAGTTGTTCTTCAATATTTGTGCTTTTTAAATACATTTTTTTAAAAAGTGTTCGTTTTAGTTTTAGTTAAATGAGTTATCATGGAGAAAGTTGTCGTGTATTTTTGAAGAATACTTGCTTTCGGATGTAAGATTAATTCATTATTATATCACTAATAAATTGCTTTTAGATCTTTCAGTAGCAACTTTATTATTATATGGTAGTAACTTCTTCAATAATTCTCGTAGCACAGTACACATAAATTGCTATTAAAATAAATTTCTTTGAAACATATGTAAATGGGATCTAGTTTTTTTTTCGTCTCGCCACGTAGAATACAACGGTGCAAATTGAATGTAAAATGGCTACATTATTCAAAGGTTATAGCAATTTAAAATAGAGGTTATTTTTACTAACTGTCTCGGGTGACGTCATACTGAAAGTGACGTTTCATGTTGCATGTTGCGATGCTATTAAAAAAAGAATAGACACGGCAGGAGAGGGATAAGGCGGGTGTGAGTACGTGACTGCTTCGCGCGCGCGCGGTGCTGGGGTCGCGCGCTTCCCTTTTGCGCGACCCGTCGCGCCATATCCTCGTCCACATACATACGTTGTTTACCGGTTTTGCGTCATGGAGATCACACGTACGCGTTCTCACCGTTTCTCTTCTTTTTCCAAAAAAAAAAAAAAAGGCAACAGGGCTCCCCCGCTTGATAATAGTAGCTGTGATCGAGCGACAGGGAAATATGATATATCACGGTCCTGTTTTCTTTTCCTTTGGTTGAATTGACTAGGACAACTTGAATTGACTGGTTAGATTGGTTCGATGTTAGTGGATTTGCACTACTGAACTCACCAAGCAACGATAGACAATACCATTTTCAGGGCCGTCCCAATAGTTTGAAGGGCCCTTGGGCACAGAAGACAATAAGGGCCCGACATGTAATATGACATTTAAAAGAACCGCAAAATTAATATTAACAAAAGCTAATTTGTAGCACATATTTAGTTCATAAATGGTAATGATATGGTAACAAAGAAACTAAAAGAACCATAAAATTACTATTATAATTACTCAAATAAACAATGACACTTTAGTACTTCTTTTAAAAAAAACCTATCAGCATGTCCCTGACGCAAAATATTCAAAACAGCATCGAAAAGAACAATAATGGTTTTTAGGCAACATCTCACTAACATGTTCAAATAAATATATTGCAGAAATTTAGAAAATTAAAACCCGACAACAGTAACATGGAATGATGGAAATTTAAAACAGATTACCTGCAGCCCTACAGACCTACTCGGCAATCCCCTGTCCCTGACACAAAATACAAGATGCAAATGCGAAGGGCCGTAGATGAGGCACGTGCAGAGACACGGACGTCTTGCCGCATGATCGTAGAATACCGGCCTATTGTACTGTGGACCAAATACATATGTTTTTTTTTGAACGTGTACACTCATATACTATAGTGCTATGTATGTATATACACTAATGGGCCCTTTGACTGTATGGGCCCCTGGCCGTCGCACCACCTGCCCCCCCTTCTGGGATGGCCCTGACCATTTTACATTACAAGTTGCACTTCGATTTGTTTGCTTGACATTAGCAGGGGAGTAATATGGACGGAAGTAAGACGGAAGTAATAGAAGAATCATTTTTTCTTAAACTTGTTTCGCTTTATTATTCTAGTCTCTAAACTCATAAATCACTCCGGTCCTAAATTCTCAAAATAGAGAGTGCACCTCCTCGCAATCTGAGAGGTCGCTAGGATACTTTTTTTTTTTTTTTTTTTGAAACTAGGTCGCTAGGATACTGCCAAACCGTGTGCACATTTTGAGCTGTCAACTCAAAAATAATTTGAGTGATTGAAGCTGAAAAATTAATGACAATTGACAAGTTGTACCAATTATGCACCAACACAACCGTGAAACCCACTAGAAAATACCCAAACAGTTTCTTGATGCGCTTTTGATAAATGAGACTATAAGTACTCCTCTGGTTATTAAAATTAAAAGACACACTTTGTGCCGTTATTATTAAGACAAAGATTGATTAAACAACTACTCTATGAATGCATAGTATATATTTGTGATTAAAAATGAAATATAGTATTATTGAAGTAATTATTGGCTATAGTCTTGCCTTATCGAAATGAAGAAACGAAGTCTGGATTATTATTGAAGTAATTGTTTGCTATAGTCTTGCCTTATCGAAACGAAGTCTGGATGCCTCTCTTCTTTTTCCAGAAATAGAAGGATGTTACTAGCTGTGCTGAAAGCAACAGTATGATACAAGACAGTTTTGGGGTTTTGGTCGAATTGACTTTGCAAGAGTTCATGATTTATAATATATATAGTCTAGTTCCTGGATATTACTAATCCTCAAATATATATGCATGGGTTCTAGAATAATGGTTCTGCGGTAGTGGGTTTACACTAATTGCACCAGCTAACATTAGTCGTCTGACATCCGAGTCGCACTTCCTAAATTTTCATTGATATTTTAATTACCTTATCAAATCCTGTATTTGCACTAAGCTGCAGTTACCCTATCTCCTTTACAAGGGATGGCAATCACACCTGCAGGGCCGTACCCATACGGGTGCAATATCGGATCCATGGGTGTCTTCGGGTCTTGGACCCGTAATGGTGTCGGATTAGATGCAGATGAGGTCAAATCTTATCCGCAGGTGACCCACGAGGTCCGAAAAGTTTATCTTTCCATTTTCACTCTCGAATTAGAGATCTATAACTAATGTTTCGCATAAGCCTACTGATGAAAACATCTAGACCCTAGTTGGGTTTCGACAGACCCGTCCCATAGGGGGGGGGGGCCGATGCGACGACGGGGGGCCCATGAGTATACCACTCTATACTACATACTACATGTATTCAGCCTCATACGATCTAATTTGATCCTATGCTCGCTTCGTATTCACGTGTGACGGCGTGAGCCCTGATCGCGAAGTCGCGACCCTTTCTATTCGCCGCCCGCAGCGCGGTGTGGCGTGCCGCCTTGCCGCGTGATCACGTCGCAGCTGGCCGCGGCAGGGGCGGAAGGCGTGGCGGCGTGCTGCAGCCTGCAGGTTCCGGCGATCCGCGTTCCCCGAATCCTGCCTGTCTCCGACTCTCCGTGATCAACCGACAATTGATCATATCGGCCAGCAGCACTGCGGTAAGTGATTGCAGACTTTGCAATTGCAGTTCAGTTCAATTATCAATTATCAGTTCAGTTCAATTATCAGCTGGTAAGTGACTAAGTGGTCGCGACCCTTACTGCACATGCTAAATGTTTGATCTATAAATTCTAATTCAATATATTTTTTGAGGAGTAAAATGCACCGGCGGACTTTGAACTTGTAAGGGTGTGTCACTTAGATCCACGAACTCTAAAAAAAACGTACTTCTAGATCCCTAAACTTGTAAAAGTGTGTCACTTAGATCCACGAACTATAAAAAATATATTTCTAGATCCCTAGACTTGCGAGGGTGTATTATTTAAGTCCAAAAAATATTATATACATATTGCTATTTAATAATATAGTTATAAATAACACATAAAAATAAAAATAATATTTAATATGACATCATCAATAAATAAATAAACTAAAGTATTAAAATAATTTAAAAGAACAAATATATTAGGATTAAACTAAATTAGAAAAGTACTAAACTTAATTTAAACTTTATGTATCATTAAAAATTTAAAATTAATCTTGAAGTTATTTATAGATATACAATTAAATAGGTTTCTGTATTATTTACAATAATAAAATTAAATAATTGTTGACTTTTAAGTAGGTTCATGATATCTTATTTTTTTGGGGATACGCATACTATCAGATATTGTTGAATATGGATCTAGAATTGAATGGATACAAATAGCGGATGTATCCGAATTCGTTTTTCTCTATCCGATTAATGATACATAAAGATTAAATTAATTTTAGTACTTTCCTAATTTAGTTTAATCCTAATATATTTGTTTTTTAATAATATTTAAACATTTTAGTTTATTTATTTATTGATGATGTCATATTAAATATTATTTTTATGTGCTATTCACAACTATATTATTAAATAGAAATAGAAATAGAAATATAATATTTGTTTATAGAACTATATGATACATCCTTACAAGTTTAGAGATCTAGAAATATATTTTTAAAGTTTGTGGACCTAAGTGATATACCTTTACAAGTTTAGAGATCTAGAAGTATGTTTTTAGAGTTTATGGACCTAAATAATATACCCTTACAAGTTCAATGGCCGCCGGTGTATTTAACCCTTTTTTTGAGCATGTTAAGATGTGCCAAAGAAACATTTGTCTCGTGCTCAAAAAAAAAAAAAAAAAAGGGAAAAACAAGAAGACGAGTTCATAGAATCGCACAAGGGTGTTATTACACGTTTTTTTCCAACTTAATATTGAAGTCAATCAAGATTTTGTATCAAGAAATGCCTAAAGACGGTTTTTTAGATAGGATTGAAGCACTATAGTTTTATTTGAGGCAACCATAATTATCATTTCTCTATTCTTTTAGCTTCTTTGTGTTGTCTTTTTATGAACTAAATATGCATTACAATTTATCAATTATTAATACTACTATATATTTCAATTATCATATTAAAATATTAGATTATCGGGCCTTTAGTGTCTTGCTTACTTAAGGGCCCTCAAAATTATTGGGACGGCCCTGGATTTCGATGATTAATGAGTACACAAGATTACTATGATTCACGTGTGTTTTGCTTAGACAATTTAAATTAGGTCATAGTAACGGTAATGGTGATTGATTAAGCACGTATGGTTTCCATGCCCCTATGACTGCATTCGATTTCAGTTTTCAAAGGAAGGACGTGAAGATTACGGATTGGCTAGTTTTAAGTGTCATTGGAGTTGAGAGACACTTAAAATAGTTATAGGATCTTTGTTTTTCTTTGGCCATACTATAAAAGAGGGGTATGGATGTGTAGCTTGACCTAGTCCAATCTGGTGAGTCGATGTGATGCATGTCAAATTAGAGCTAGGAAAGCTCAATGAAGCCCAAGATCATTGGAAGTTTGAAAGCGATTCAAATAGCGTTTGAGTTGGAAGTGCAGCACTAGAGGCCACACCGGACAAAGCACCAGACAACTTGTTCGGTGCACCGCCCTATTTTTCCAGAGAGTGCTGAAAACTGGAATTTGTGGCTAAACAACCACTAGACATGCTATCTGGTTCTAGACTAGTGCGCCACCCTATTTCTAGAGACTAATGTTTTTGGGAAGTTCACAATTTGTTTTCACCAGATATGGGTGTCGGTGTGCCGAACAGGTTATCCCGTGCTCAACACTGTAACAGCTAGTCTAAACACTAGCCATTGGGGTGTCACATTGTTGTCCGGTGACCCCAAGAATATTGAGTGGAGGGTAATGACTAGTTCCTTGGTTTGGAGATATTTATACTCCCTCCATCTCGTGCAATGAAAATCTCTTGCTCTTTTGTTCAGCTAAGAAAACCCTTTGGAGTGCAAGTGAGAGTTAAGAGCCTAGTGAAGTGTTGAGATTTGATAATCATAAGGTTAAGAACCTCATTAGTGCAAAGAGATTAGCAAGTGTACATCCACTCTTCACGTTAAGCTTGGTTGGGTCAAGTGAGAGTTCGTTCTTGTTGCTCTTGGTGATCGGCATCACCTAGACAGCAGTTATAGGCGAATCACCGCATCGGAGCATCAATGAATCGGCTCATAGAGAACATTTGGTCCTTGCATAGATCGAGGGGGAGCGATAACCCTTGCTTGGGTGCTCCAACGAGGATTAATGGGGAGTTCTGACTCTCAGGTACCTCAAAAAACATCGTCGTGTTTCTATCCCTCTCTTTACTTTGAGCATTCATATTTGAGCAATTACTTCATGTCATTACATCCTACAACTGATATGATAGAGTGGGATTGGAACCTAGGGTGTAAAACTTTTATGTGGTAGAATAATAAAAATCACTATTAGGAACAAGAGGTGAAATTAGCTAAGAGATAGGACTTAATTAATGTGAGAAAATTTAGATTAACCCAATTCACCTGCCTTGGGCATTTTGATCCTTTCACCTACGTAAAACTTTGGATGATTTGTATGCGTATGCTGTAAACTAGATTTAAATTGTTGTGAACTTCCAATTCATAGATGATTATAAATTAATAATTGTATATTATTTTCTCTCAAATTTTATTTTTGTCATATCTGTTGGCATTTCTAACATCACTGCAATAAACCTCAAATCTCTATCCCAAGCAATGATGCTAAAAATGTTGGTATTAATTAACTTGCCTTTAGCAACTAGCCACTAGTCTCTTTACCCTTACTCTTAACTATGAAACTAGTTTGTTATTCCCAATTGTAAAGCTAGGAATAAATCTTGGTACTAAATCTTATCATTTTATGTGACTAGGCAGAAATAAATAAAGATGGATATAAATTAAGAATGATTCTGCAAGCGGACAGATAATTATACTATTGTACCATTTTACCTGGAGTATTACCAGGTTATCATTTATATTCTACCTTTGGGAAGGCATTGCTAAATAGCTAACCTATAGTATTAATAACACATATACAGTGAATAAGAGATGTAGCCAATGTCAACTCTCCTCAACAGCAGGAAGGTGTCACAAGATAAATAATAGATAAATATGATCAGTCATCTCATAATATTACTAATTCACTCATAGCAATCTAGACATGTTAACATCGTCTAATCATTTAATAGAGAAATAACTCCTAAGTATTCAAGCTACAGTCAAAGCTACTTCATGTAGTGCAAGTATGTCTAACAATCATCATTAAGTAATACTACTAATATTCCTAAACACATCGGAGCAATGTACAGAAAAAGATGAGTACAGAAACCTCATGTATATAAATATACTTTTAACCTGACAATCCCACTCTACCAATCCACCGTATGGGGGAAGGCCTACAAAGGACTTAATAGATCTGTCACATCCATGATCTACCGCACTACCCGCACAACTGGAGATATTCATAGATAAGTAATGCATCTAGGCACTATGCCTACACACAACCTACCACTCACCAATCGATCGAATTGATAAATGCTATACGAACCAGTGCATGAATATAATAGCAAAGTAACTATACTAGACATATTAAAGTAGACGATGAACAATGCAATCAAGAACATAATAATAAGAACAATGTTGCTAGTAATAATCATACAAATACAGATACTATAATAAGAAAGAAAAGCTTAAGAACTATACCAGACTCTTCTCTTCTTGACAACATCGGGAGTCCAAGATCGATGAAGAACTTAACTTTCTGTACTCTAGATCTAACTAGGCTAAACTATAAACTAGAAGGCTATGAGGAACTAGAACTTGAAGCTCTAGATGACTTAATCACCAAATGACTCGAGTTGAATTGAATGATCTGGATTAGGGTTTTCTGAGGGGGTCTGGCTCCGCTTATATAGCCCCGGTGGGATGCACAACCGTTTGATCAAACCGACTTCACATAGGGCTGAGATTGATCTCCTCAAAGGCGGTGGAGGAACATTCCAGAAGAGGGAAGGTGGACTCCACAGGGGGGTGCCGGTCGGCCTGGGGAGTGGGGCCGGCCAGCCCCACCTGGCGGCGGCTCCGCCTCCCCTTCGCTTCGGTGTCTTTTGGATCCTTCTAGAGTAGTTTGGTATATTTCTGAGTTACGGATAATTCCGTGATGTAGATTTGTAGTTATGCCTCTTTTAGTGTTTTCTGGTTTAGGCCCTGGAAATTCATAAATCACCAAAACTCATGGAAATTGTTAGATAAAACCCTAGCCTTCTAGATGTTGATGTGCGTTTCATTCCTTTTGATATATAAAAAGTTGACGCTATCCACCGTCAATAACTCCCCCAAGCTTACCTTTTGCTATTAGCAAAACCTAGAGTTGGATCAGGAGTTGCTACAATGCTTTTATTCTAACAAGTACACATGCTTTCAAACAAAAATTTTCTTTTAGATTAGACAAAATTGCTCTAGCTTTCAAACTCACCCATATTACCTCTAACTATGGAGCTTTTAACCTTCACGTGGGTCTTGAGTGTTGATGGTGGATAGCGTCAATATTTAATAGATCAATAGACACGAGAAACACATAAATATCTAGAAGTCTAGGGTTTTATCTGACAAATTCCACGAGTTTTGGTGAATTATTATTTTCCAGGGATTGTTACAGAAAATCACGAAAAATGGCCTAACTATCAAACGGAGTAACGAAACTTAACCGCGATGGAAACATACACTATTGGGCTCTACAAAGATCAAGAAAACACCACGACAAAGCGAAGGCCCAGAGGAATTGGTGGAGGGCCGGCCCTAAGAAAAATATCGGGCAGCCTCCCCCTGAACGAACCTCCTACGCCCTTCTAGAAGCTTCCTCCACCGCCTTTCAGGGTTAATATCCACCGTACGTGAAGTCGGTTTGATCAAATGGCCGTCGTGCATCCCACCGAGCTATAAATATAGGGCCAGACCCCCCCCAGGAAAACCCTAATTCATTTTGTAATCTCTGAGAGGTGTCCCTCGAATGGATCAACCTCTCTAGGATCTAGACTTGTAGATAATAGTGAGATGGAGAGTGAGGGAAGAGTTCAGAGGAGGTGTCAGCCTGTCGGTGCTCCCTCTACGGCTTGTACTTCAGCAGATTCAAGTTCTTCATGAGTTTGTCTTCTAGATTTCTCTGGTAATCATCTTTTGGTCTAAGTTTACTTTGTTTATCTGGTTTGCGACTCTTTTGAGTGCTTTATTCCTACACTAGTCGGAGTAGAGTATTAATCATAGTGTAGGTGTGGTGCTTAGGCTAGGGTTAATCGTGAATGCCCCCTAATCTTCCGGATCGGTGGTAGATCGCAGGTGTGACAGACCTGTTGAGTCCTTTATAGTCCATCTCCCATTGATAGGTTTGGTAGGACGCGGTTATCAGAGTAGGGCGAGGTTTCTGTACTCAATCTACTGAATAATGTCCCAAAGTTGAATAGTAAAAGATATAGTTTACCCAAAGTTAGAAGAAGAGAACCATAGTTATCCTCTCTATACTCCTATTATCATCAACATAGATTGCTATTATCATCAACATAGCTCGCTATTATCAACCATATTAGATCTTAGCTTAGTGTTTACCTTAGTATAATCTTTATCTTTCTAGTTTTATCTTTAGCCACCTCTAGTTGAGTTAGACCATAGTTAATCACACACATTTCCTTGTGGATATGATATTTAAAACCTCCGGGTGAATTGCTACAACGGTATTATATCTGTGCGCTTGTGGATAGTTATATTTTCTTGTGCATTTAATTAATACCGACAAACATTTTTGGTGCCGTTGCCGGGGAAACGATTGCTGATTTAACTATGAACCTAGCTTAGCTTTTTATCTTTTTCTTTTGTGCTTTACCCTTTTATCTATTATCTTTCTTTGTTTCTTTTACTTTTCATCTTTCCTTTCTTTCCTTTTGTTTTACCTTTTGGTTTAGCATGGGTGACATTCCTATCAATCAATATGCTAAACTCACGAGCGCAAGCCTTAGACCACCTGAATCTTCAGAGCCTATCTTAGCATCTAGTTATGAGCTGCGCCCGTCTTGGGTAGATTTGATTCAAAAACAATCCTTCTCGGGAGAAGTGATGAAAACCTCTACTCACACCTACGAGAGTTCTTACTTGACATGTGCTTGTTTTTATATTGATGGCATGTCGATAAGACTTTATAATAGAAGCTTTTTTCCATTCCCGACCAAAAAGAGGAAGTTTTGATGGCTAAATCATATATTTTTCAATCCTAAAATCTAGCTATCGGTCCCAAGCCATCCATACTTCAAAATCCTATAAGGGAAGAAGAAATTCAACCCTTGGGAATATCTTTTTGTTAAGGATGATCTTTGTGATATTGGGAAAAGTTTAGACTTCTAATCCCATAAGAGACCTTCTAGTGAATATAATTCAAATTCTTTTCAAAAGAAACCTCTTGGAAGCATCCTTATTGAGAAACACCCAAGGATGGCATGACTAGCAATGCCATAGAAGGAGAGCCAAACCATTTTGAAGGCAATCTTATCTTCTCCCCTTCTATACCCACGTTAGATATTTCATTCATCTTTGACTTCGAAGAATCCTCTGACACTCGAGATCCACTAAGACACCTAGAGCATATGAATTATGAAGGACTCGAGAAAGACCAAAAAGTGCCACTAAAAAGGCAGGAGTGTATAGAATGGATGGACAAGGAAGAAACCTTAATAATAGAATCGAGCCCTGACCTAACCCATCCAAATCTAGAGGAGACCTTTGACGAAACCCACCTTATAGATATCAATCCATGGGAAGTCTTGGACAATAAAGTGTCAAATGAATGTCATGGGCATGAAATAAAGGAGAAAATATCTTCGCCTATAGACACTCATAAAGAAATATTCTTGGAGCTTAAAGAGGGAGATAACATTAATGAGTATAGAAGCTACTTCATAGATATCTCTTCAAATCCATGCTCATATGAGAAATCTCCAGGATTACTTGGTCTCTCTAATATTGCCACACATGAGATTTTCAACCCTCTCATTCTACCTATTTATAAAATCATTGAAAGGGTGGTTGTAGACATATACATTTATCATAAATATTGCAGATCCCTTTATAATCTTGATATAGGTGGTGTTTTAGAGGCAACCACTTTACGAACCTAAGGTATAATAATTAGAAGGTTTCCTAAGGATGACTTTATAATCACTCTTGAAAGATAACATGAGTTTGCACCTTTTGCTGTAATGCCCTTATGAATTGAGCATAGAGTTATAATTATTAAAATATTTCTTTGGGTATTTTTGTCACTAACCACTCTAGGCTTGAAGTAAAAGAATAAAGGATGATAGCACCAGGTATGTCAAAACAACCATCATGCAACTTTGAATTATATCCATACAAACTTAAATTTGCTTTGCAAACTTCAAGCTTGGGGGAATGGGCTTACTTGAAAAATCTTAAATCATGTTGCTAATATTGGTTGTCTCTATCTTTTTAATTCATGCTCAATATGCTGCATAATAATCATGCTCTTTCATCTCTGTCTGAATAAAATCTCTGTAAGTGCTTTTATGTCACCTTTGTCTGCTATAGTAAGTTTTAGTTTAGAAGTACTACATATAGGTAATTCTAAAGGCTTTTTAAATTGAGCATGGTGCTTAGGTTAAAATGCATTCCTTAACTAAACTAGACATGGAGTTTGATTTGGTTATTGAACTAGAAATTATTATAGTGGATATTAGATATTTTGTTGGACTAACCCCTGCAGGAAATTTTCAAAATTAATCTAGGTAAGTCAAGAGATGTATTCGAATAGGATGAAGCAAGGCACATGACAAACTTTAATAACTTTGTAGAAGAAGACATAGCTCATTCATCATGGATGGAAGAACTATAAGTATCAATGATTCATTCACTTTATCTTGTGCTGCAAGTTACTTTTTGTCTTGAGTCATGTTTGTGTAGAATATGGTCTATGCTAAAATAATCTCAACACTATATTTTCAATAGGATAGACGGAACACGATAAAATTCTAGACAAACAACCTATTTTTCAAGATTGTATATTCCTTCGGATATGTATTGTCCACTAATCTGTTGTAGGCATAACAATGAGTGAAGTAAAAAGAGTGATACGATCAAAGAAAAAATGAACAACTCAAGATGCAAGAAGAAAAGGACCACCAAAAGACATCCATCATCACTTGGTGTCATACTCTAAGAATAACGGTAACTACCTAAGGTAAGTGGTCATCATTTTCCTCCTAATCTTGATATATACATAAATGGAGTTAAAACATATTAGAGTTACACTTTAATTGATTAACCTGATTAACTTAACATAATTTGTTTTTAAGATTATTTATGGCATCATTCTCTTAATCTTCCAGTCTTAAACCAAATTAGCTAAAATATTATAATTTATCTTTGAAAGATGATAGTTATAATTATGTAGATATAGACAATCCTTCCATTGGTTGAGCAATTTAAACCTTTTCTGCCATATGAACTTGAACTTGAATGTAATATTTATACTCAATCTTCTGATCTTACAACTCATGTTATAAGTAAACAAATATGCAACACCAACTTTATCTTGTTGAATGTGCCTAAGATTAGAAAAGAATATATAAAGAGATATATTTGGTTCTGTTGGTGTTTTTCCACCAACAGAGCCCATGCACTTGATCTCTATCTTGGTTTGCAAGCAGGATACACTTCAAAGTGTGAAAAGAATATTCCCTAACACTCTACAAGTGAAAGTTCTGAACCCATGAACATGCACACCGAGTAAGATGCTGCTAGATTCTACCATTAATGCTCTATTTAAACTTACTGGCCAATCAAAGAATAAAAGTGACATCACCATCACAATCACCAACGCAAGAGGTGTAACCATCATTATCTCTATCTCCAAGACTGATGAATACACTCAATAAAAGAACAAGAGTGGAGAAGAACAAGTCTAATTCGGAGGACTTAAAAATCTAAACCCTCACCGAAACGTAATATCGGTAGTTATCCATATTTACTTTCTTATATTGTAATTTTCTCTTTAGCATATTTACTTTTCTGCATTAGCATTGCATAGAAAACAATAAAAATAATTAGGCATTTATGAGGTTGCATTCGTGCATCTCAAAAACTTGAAGCCCCATATGAAACCCTTGCGGTGTAATAGCTATAGGAGTGCTTACTGTGGTGGCCTAAAAATAAAAAAGTATATAGCATTTAAAATTATCTCTTTACATTATAAAATAAAAAATCTTAAAAAAAGTGACACAGGAATTCTACTAAAATCTAAAATTCTATATTAGCTCATAAGAATAATCAGTTACTCATTTGGCTGACCGCTAACCCCTTGTCATAATTCAAGCCTCGAGTTTTGGTTTTCTTGTTGGAGTATATATTTTGCAGGACAATAATATGACTAAAGAGTGAGCCCAATCAGTGGACTACTACTGGTAACCTTACTCTAAAGATCATTGAGCAAACACCACAAACAAACATCTTGCTTGGGGGAGGGCATCCCCTAGTTATCAGGTAAGTATACCTAAGCGATTATCAAGTCTGTCTAAAAGTCATAAAATACCAAAAATATGTGAGCACATAAAGGTTCACCATAGTATCATAAGAAAACCAAAAAAATACCAAAAATATATGGACACATGAATGTCCATGTTCGTAGAGTCTTTTGTGAGTCTATTAGTTAAAATAAAAGAAATATATTAAACCCAAAATAGAGATACTTTATTAAGGTATGATCATAGAGAGTGTTCTTAATAAGTTTTGTCTAGGCTATTAGGAGTCAAATAAAAACTGGAGAACAGTTTGAATTGGAGATGATGAATAGTTGCTCTATCGTAATTCCTTTAAAGTGTCTAGTTTTCAACTTTAAGTTCTCCCGAGTTTTGGATATGACTGCTTTGATATTAGAATTTACTCCAAACCTAAACTTGTGGAGGCATAGGCTTGATCTGAGTCTAGGTGATTGAGGGATATGATATAAGGAAGTTGAGCTACTATTTATCTTATTCCTAGTGATACTAAAGTTCTAAAGATTTATCTTTTAAAAATTCAAAACCTTACATAATGAGCTCTTGTATGACAAAGTTTGAATTTCTACCAAAGCCATATATGACATACATTTAGAATAGGAAACCTTTGCTCATTTATGCTACTTATTTTACATTGAGTTTAGTCAACCTTTGTCGTATACCTTATCAAAGTCTTGTCATGCTTTTAAAATTAAGATCACACACACGCACATTCTCCACTTACATATGCATATTCCTATATTGGGAGTAAACTCAATCATTTCCCATTTTCATCTAGATCCACCTTAATAATGTTTTTCTCATACATTGGGAGTGAACACCCAAAAATAAACCCCTGTTTAAATACTCAAAGTTCTTCATTGTTATCTCTTCAATTATTTTGTATTCAAAGGATGCATGTGGCTATGCAAAAGAAAAAGTATTGAAAAAAGAAAAAAAGGGAGTAAAAAATGGAAACGTGTCCAAGCAATTAAAACAATGGGTACATCAATGCCCGCCCCAAAAAAAAAGAGAAAAAGAAAAAAAAGAGAATAAAGATAGCCTATGTTTTTCTATGAATGTTTTGAAGTTTCTAGAGAGAGATTTATCCCCAAAGAGCAAAAGTAGAAATAGGATTAGCCATCATATATACACCTATCCACCATATTCCATACACATGCACATCTTGGTTTGATTGTATGACTTGACTCTCTTTGGATCCATTGTTTGACTTTACAATATATGTATTACAAGTATGCTCATCCTTGTTTGTGCCACTCCTATGAGCTCCACTATAATCCTTAGTTGCAGGAGGACATAACATTATAATGCCTCAGTGAGATCTATAAATACTATATATATCAAGAGACCTGAGGGTGTCATGCACTTAAGCTCTGAGTTTTATTTCAAAACTTGCAAAAACTCCAGAATATTAGTTAAGTGAATAATTTGAGACATAGTACTTGACTTGATTGTTCTATCTTTTAATTGCTCAAGACCTATGTGAAAGTTGAAAAGCTTCATAGTTACAGGTAAAATGAGTAAGTTTGAAAGTTAGAGCAGTTTTATCTAATTCAGAGGAGAATTTCTATTTGAAAGCATGTGTACTTTTGAGGCGTGAAAGCATTGTAGCAACTCTTGATCCAGCTCTAGGCTTTGCTAAGGGACTAGCAAAGGGTAAGCTTGGAGGAGTTGTTGACGGTGGATAGCGTCAATATTTAATAGATCAATAGACACGAGAAACACATAAATATCTAGAAGTCTAGGGTTTTATCTGACAAATTCTATGAGTTTTGGTGAATTATTGTTTTCTAGGGATTGTTCTAGAAAACCACGGAAAAGGGTCCAACTATCAAACGGAGTAACGAAACTTAACCGCGATAGAAACATACACTATTGAGCTCTACAAGGATAAAAAAAACACCACGACAAAGCGGAGGCCCAGAGGAATTGGTGGAGGGCTGGCCGGCCCCAAGAAAAATGTCGGGCAGCCTCCCCCTCAAAGAACCTTCTACGTCCTTCTGGAAGCTTCCTTCACCGCCTTTGAGGGTTAATATCCACCGTACGTGAAGTCGGTTTGATCAAACGGCCGTCGTGCATCCCACCAGGCTATAAATATAGGGCCAGACCCTCAGGAAAACCCTAATTCATTAAGTAATCTCTGAGAGGTATCTCTTGAATGGATCAACCTCTCTAGGATCTAGACTTATAGATAATAGTGAGATGGAGAGTGAGGGAAGAGTTCGGAGGAGGTCTTAGGCTTTGTCGGTGCTCCCCTCTACGGCTTGTACTTCAGCGGATTCAAGTTCTTCATGAGTTTATCTTCAAGATTTCTCTGGTAATCATCTTTTGATCTAAGTTTACTTTGTTTACTTTGTTCATCTGGTTTGCGACTCTTTCGAGTGCTTTATTTTTGTACTAGTTAGAGTAGAGTATTAATCATAGTGTAGGCGTGGTGCTTAGGCTAGGCTTAATCGTGAATGCCCCCTAAGCTTCCGGATCGGTGGTAGATCGCAAGTGTGATAGACCTATTGAGTCCTCTGTAGTCCACCTCCTATTGATAGGTTTGGTAGGACGCGGTTATCAGAGTAGGGCGAGGTTTCTGTACTCAACCTGCTCTGAATAATGTCCCAAAGTTAAATAGTAGAAGACATAGTTTACCCAAAGTTAAAAGAAGAGAACCATAGTTATCCTCTCTATACTTCTATTATCATCAACATAGATTGCTATTATCATCAACATAGATCGCTATTATCAACCACATTAGACCTTAGCTTAGTGTTTACCTTAGTATAATCTTTATCTTTCTAGTTTTATCTTTAGCCACCTCTAGTTGAGTTAGACCATAGTTAATCACACACGTTTCTTGTGGATACGATATTTAAAACCTCCAGGTGAAGTGCTACAACGGTATTATATCTGTGCGCTTGCGGATAGTTATATTTTCTTGTGCATTTAATTAATACCAACAAGTATTTTTGGTGCCGTTGCCGGGGAAACGGTTACTGATTTAACTACGAACCTAGCTTAGCTTTTTATCCTTCTTTCCTTGAGAGCAGATTCGCTCTATGATGGGATCGGCGTCTCCTATTTTGTATCTTCTAGAATGAATTACTGTTAGTGTAACTATTAAAGTCGCAACATACCTTTCCAACAGGTAGATGGAAGTGAACTTGTCCAGATCTCATGTAGAGGATTGCATTGGCGGTGTTGAGGAAGGGTCTTCCCAGGATGATAGGTGTATCGTCATCTTCCTGCATATCAAGAACTAAGAAATCTGCGGATATATAATAATCTTTAATCTTTACCACAACGTTCTTTACTATGCCTTCTGGGAATCTTGTAGATAAGTCCGCCATCTGCAGCTGTATATAGGTTGGGTATAACGGTTCATCACCAAATAGATAATTGTATGCTACCTTTGATATAACGTTGACCCCCGATCCAGTGTCACAAAAAGTCCTGTGTTTCCACATTCTTCACAAGTCATGTAAGAATCATTAATATGCATGATTTCTCTCTTTTTTAGTGTCTCTATCATCAAGCTTCTTCATAATAAGGTCTAACTTTTTAGTGAATCTATCGACTTCCTTGAGATGATGAGTGCCTCCTCCTCTCTTACGAGGTTGAGTGCGTTCTTCATTCCATCTTTGATTTGAGGCCATCTTCTCAACGAATGCTATATCTTAGATTAACTTGTTCAAATACTGGTGTCAAGTTAACTTCTAGTTCTTCTTCTGCGGATGATAGAGCTTGCTCTTGTGATGAACAAGTTTCAGTGGAGGGTGTTCTCGATGGTGATTCAAAAATATCCCTCGTTCTTGCAAACTTCCTTGTTCTCAAGAGTTTCTTAGGATCTTCGATTGTAATTATCCGTAAGATCAAAACCATTCATTCATTCATTACCCTGCATAAGATACATATGTAGGCGAAACAAGGGTAAGCTTATTTGAGTTAGAGGTCAATTGGGTGATCGATCTTATTGTGGTACATATGGTTATCAATACTTTTCTAAGTTTATTAGCCTTCCCCGGCAACGGTGCCAAAAATGCTTGTTGGCATTTCTAACATCACTGCAATAAACCTCAAATCCCTATCCTAAGTAATGACGCTAAAAATGTTGGTATTTATTAACTTGCCTTTAGCAACTAGCCACTAGTCTCTTTACCCTTACTCCTAACTATGAAACTAGGTTGTCATGCCCAATTGTAAAGCTAGGAATAAACCTTGGTACTAAATCTTATCATTTTATGTGGCTAGGCATAAATAAACAAAGATAGATATAAACTAAGAATGATTCTGCAAGCGGACAGATAATTATACCATTGTAGCATTTTACCTAGAGTATTACCAGATTGTCATTTATATTCTACCACTAGGAAGGTATTGCTAAACAACTAACCTATAGTATTGATAACACTTATATGCAGTGAATAAGAGATGTAGCCAATATTAACTCTTCTCAACAACAGAAAGGTGTCACAAGATAAATAATAGATAAATATGATAAATATGATCAGTCATCTCATAATATTACTAATTCACTCATAGCAATCTAGACATGTTAACGTCGTTTAATCATTTAATTAAGAAATAACTCCTAAGTATTCAAGCTAAGTCAAAGATACTTCATGTAGTGCAAGTATGTCTAACAATCATCATTAAGTAATACTATTAATATTCCCAAACACATCGGAGCAATGTACAGGAAAAGACAAGTACAGGAAGCTCATGTATATAAATATACTCTTAACCTGACAATCCCACTCTACCAATCCACCATTAGGGAGAAGGCCTACAAAGGACTCAATAGATCTGTCACATCCATGATCTACCTTACTACCCGACATAACTAGAGATATTTGCAGATAAGTAATGCATCTAGGCACCATGCCTACACACAACCTACCACTCACCAACCGATCGAATTGATGAACGCTATACGAACTAGTGCATGAATATAATAGCAAACTAACTATACTAGATATATTAAAGTAGACAATAAACAATGCAATCAAGAACATAATAATGAAGAACAATGTTGCTAGCAATGATCGTACAATCATAGATATTACAATAAGAAAGAAAAGCTTACGAACTATACCAGACTCTTCTCTTCTTGACAACGTCCGAGAGTCCAAGATCGATGAAGAACTTGACTTCCTCTACTCTAGATCTAACTAGGCTAAACTATGAACTAGAAGGCTATGAGGAACTAGAACTGAAAGCTCTAGATGACTTGATCACCAAATGACTCGAGTTGAATTGAATGAACTAGATTATGGTTTTCTATGGGGGTCTAGCTCTACTTATATTGCCCGGTGGGATGCATGACAACCGTTTGATCAAACCGACTTCATGTAGGGCTGAGATTGATCCTCAAAGACGGTGGTGGAACACTCTAGAAGGGGGAAGGTGGACCCCACAGGGGGTGCCGGCCGGCCTAGGGAGTGGGGCCGGCCTGGCGGCGGCTCTGCCTCCCCTTCGCTCCGGTGTCTTCTGGATCCTTCTAGAGTAGTTTGGCGTATTCCCGAGTTGCGGATAATTCCGTGATGTAGATTTGTAGTTATACACTTTTTTTGTTTTTGGTTTAGTCCCCGAAAATTGGTAAATCACCAAAACTTGTAGAAATTGTTAGATAAAACCCTAGCCTTCTAGATATTGATGTGTGTTTCATGCCTTTTGATATATAAAAAGTTGACGCTATCCACCGTCAACAATATCTTATATTACTATAGAACTAACCTTCACAGTCAGCCTATCACTTTGCCAATTTCATTTTATGAACCAAAGAAGTAATAGTGTTTGCCGATCCATCACCACTGGTTTCTTACGAACTAAAGTAATAGTGTTTGCCAGTCCATCACTGCTAGTTTGTGTCTTGAAATGACGGTGATAGGACCAACTAGCAAAGATATTGGGTCATCATTGTTGGGTTACTATTACCATCAGGTTTAGCTATGAACCGACAGTGATAGGTTGTATGAAAAACTTTATAACTTTCTCCTATAATGTCTAATGAACATAAACTTTTTATACTAAAATTGTAGTACTCAATGAGATATGCAATTTTGTAGTTCAAACTTTTTAATTAGAGATTATTAAATGTCTAAATATGCATCACAAAATTTTACAGTAAGTAATCTTGAATGATTCCATATGCTCTAGTCACACGTGTGTAATGATAGTTAAAGATCTCTCGATAGAGAAGCGGCCAAAATAAAAGTTATAGATATCGAAAAGTTATGCAAACTGTTTAGCTTACAATTTTTTTTATTTAAAGTCATTTTGATGTTGAAATATTTGATTCACAAGATTTTATAGAAGTTAATACCAAAGAAATTTATATGCTCTATAGTCATAAGTGAGTGTGTAGTTATAGTTAAGAATGTCGATGAAGAAGTGACAAAAACAAAAGTTGTATATCTCAAAAACTATGAAACGTGTAATTGAAAACCTTTTCATTTGAAATCATCAGCTCAATAAAAAATACATTTGATTTCTTAGTTTTAAAATTTGAATTTTCAAATGATCTCGGATGGAGACGAAAACAAAAATTGTAGATTTTGAATGGTTATGTTACTTTGTAGTTGATAATATTTTCATTTAATGTCATCTATCAAAAGGAAAATTATGTGTGGATTTTGTCATAATTGTAATTCAAATTCTTCAAACAACCTTTGATGGAAAAATAACCAAAACTAAAGTTGTAAATCTTAAAAAGCTATAACATTCTAGTTGACAACTTTTTTGATTTAAATTTGTTTAGGATCCCAAATATTTATTTCCATATTAGATAAACATAAAATGGGTGAAGACGAATAGTACAAATAGACACGAGTGTCTTGAGGGTCAAGTGGGTAGGCAATGAACATTTGAAGCTTGAGGTCATGGATTTGAGTGCCGATGGCAACTAACCGTGAAAATTGTGTGTTTTTCACGCAAAAAAATGTAACAGTCTAGTGGGGTTTCTTCTAGTATTTTTTTAATATTTTTAGCCTATTTTTGGGTTTTCTAGAAATCTCATCACTATCGCTTTGGTCTTTGTTAGTTTAAAAACTAATAGTGATGAGGTTTTTAACCCAGCAGAATAATGTAGTGCTATAAGGTAGTATTATCCTCTTATTGACACACTCGCGGCTGACCTACGACCTACTGATCTCATTGAGGACAGGCATAGCCAAATTCGTGAGCATCGTCGAAGATGGCATTTTACTCCCTCACCTTACCCTTACATGTTGTCATCAGGTGTACTTTACCTATCTCTATCGATGTGTCTACACACGTGTCCTATTCCATATGTTCTTTTGTTCATAGCATAATTAAGGAAGTTAGAAAAAAATCACAGATAGAAAAGGCATCAAAGCCTCAAGAGTGGTGCAAATTAAGATAGATTATTATTTGGGTTGCTAAAGAAACAATTCTAAAAAACATAGTGGATAACTATTAGATCACATCATCCTCGATTTCCCAAGCAACAACAAATTTCACCTTGGACAAATTAAACCTCCCTAAGGTCAAGTGCATGGGTGTGCCATCACAATTATTTTCATGAGCACCTAAGAGTCAACTTTTTACTTGCAACTATTGCCGATGAGCTTTACGGTCATATACATAAATAATTGAATTAGCTTGTGTTCATTGATGTTGGTGTAAGAAAGATGACTCTCGGCAGATAGTGAATTCTTCTCTATTGCTTGTAGGGGCCTGATCTCCATCAATGAAGCAGTAATCACAAGAAAAAATACACTTACACTTTTAGCTCCTAGCTAGTTTTTTGCGCTTCCCATGTTTTTTAGAAAGATTTCTTTGTTGAGATATGATTAATTTGAAAAGAATATTGTGTTGTTTGGCTTTGATAGTCGAACATATGGTTACACCTGAATCAATTTTGTCTCTACTCACTGTACCAATGGGCAAAGCTTCTTTTCTTACATTCATGACTGATGACTTAGATGGGATTAGCCTCTTGTAAGTAATCCCAAAGTGGGGTGCAAAGCATATCATGATTTTTTTCCATGCCTTTAACAAGTGTTCTCGAAACTCTAAAATTGTTTTTAGTTTAACAAGGTTAGATTGAGGATATCTTGTTGAGTTCTCGTAGATTCACCTTTAGTTACTAGTAACACATGAAGCAATATCATGAGTACTAAAATTTACCCACCTTTCATTGAATCAACTTGAGTTAGGAGTAACATATAAAGCCTTTTTTAAAAAAAAAGGTGAGAGATTAATTATAGAAGGTCAACATGATTACAATTAGGGGCTAAAGTCATCGACACAAGATTAGGATGTCATTAAAAGGTCTCTCCTACCAAACTGACACATCTCATGAGCAACCTCATTTGCATTAACATTTGGAGATTCTGAGTTCTTGAGGATTGCCTTTGCTTCTTCAATGATATGGCATAATACAAATCGATCTTTGCCTTTGGTCCATTAGATCACGTACCAATGCAAGATAGTCGATTTCAACTAGAGGCGCTCTTTCCATAAGGATAGAGTGTGTTTTAGACCTATCCTTGCAGCTAGACATTTCGCTCCTTCGGTTGACTTGCATTGTTGATCGCTCAACCATTTAAAGAACAAAACCTCACCTATAAGGTTCCTTGCAATGAAAGCAAGCCCCAATATTACCGAATTGGGGATCAAAACCTAAACGTTTAGTTTTATCCAAGTACCCACCTTTCATTGATTTGGCTAGAGTTAGGAGTAACATATGAAACGAAATTTGAGTATTACCATTATCATACCTTGCTGAAATTTTATTAATTCGACCTAAGTTAGGAGCAACATAAGAAGCCAAATTATGAGTATGAAGATTTGCGCATATGGTGCTGAAATTGAGAATGTTTTTCTCAAAAATGCTACGGAGCTACACTTCATTATATCAAGAAGAAAGAAGGGGTAAAAACCCCAAGTACAACACACCCACACACCCTTAACTTTTAAGAAACAATCGTGTTGGTAAAGAAAGAAAGAAATGACCTTGCACCAAAAATAAATCAACTAACAACTTGGGCGGGCAAGTCAAATGGGATACCCATGAGACCCTGCCACTATCTACCACTTGACCCTCATCGGTAACCAACTTCTAGGATTCAACTATGTTAGGATTTGCTCCATAAAATACACAACTATTGTGATGATTCAAAATTGTAATTAGCTAAATAGTTAACATCATAAATGAGTCAATTATCTCATTCATCGACTTGTCTTTTGGTAGAACCACATATTGTGAACTTATAGTTGATGAATAAGAATATGCATTTTCATGTTGCTAGTAGCATAAAAACTCAAAGAATTCATAGTTGACATCAACTCTTGACCATACTTTTTAGAATTATGATGTATATGATGAAGACCATTAACAACATAAGTATCAATCGGTCAGCAAAGTATCAACTATTGCAAAGTATATCTACTATAATCATGATTATAGCAACACCAATATGAGAATTCATGGAACTTGCAAAATACGAATTTGATGTATTTTGAAGATGTACCTCAGGGTAGTTGTAGTAGTTTTGTGATGTCATACCTTAGATCTCCATGATCTAGAACTTGATCGCCTTGATTAATTTTTCAATGATAAGATGAACACTTTGAAAAATAGCAAGCGAGATCACAAGGGGTTAAAACCAGATGCGATGCAATGGTAATGGTGAGCATAAGAAGATATAGATCAATAAATAGTAAGGCTATGGCAAAGAGATTTGGTTATAAAGTAGAGCCAAAGCAAATTTTTCCTAGCAAAGTCACCAAAAAGTATGTTGGTGCAAAACCACAAGTGCTAGATCGCGCAGGTCACAAAAAGACTGAGGCAGCAAGATTCAGCCAAAACTGGCACCAATTTACGGAATCGGCCTAGCCTACTTTCGCATGTTAATATTGAGAAAATCTCTCGGGTAGCGAGATTTATGAGCAAACCACCCAAGGGTAACCATTCACTTACATGAAGAATGGCTAGTTCTCGAGCAAATAGGCAAACGAACCATCAAAGAGCTCATGGAAGGGACCTTGTCATAGCAAGGATATCACTGGATTGTCCTGGGTCGGCCAATAAGCCTAGTGCACCATCCTTAATCGTCAGATCAAGCGATGAACAATAATGTTAGGTTTGGAGACAATTTATGGCAAAAAAGAGAGTAGATTAGTTTTTCAATGATTATGTGTGTTTGGCACTTCATCCAGCAGTGGGGCTTGCTTTCACCCATCAAAGAGTTAATACCCCTTCCAAATCACATCAAAACACGTTCTAGATCATGGATCTTTGTATCGCAAAGAGAGTCGCTACTCGCTAGGCTACCAAGGTCCCCATAGAGTGGCGCATGGATTTGAAATGATTGAGAATCGCTGGTTTCAGGCCCCACAGCTTCATGGCACATCCTTGGATGGCAGACACTATGAACTGGTAATAATTGTTGATGTAGGGCATGCATGGTCATTTTGCGTCCTCCTTGTGCTCCTACCCAATGCTAAAACGGCCCTTTTAACATGACAGAGAGAGTAGTTGGGCAAAATATTTTGCCCAAAAAAATTTTGCCTCTTTTTGCGGACATATGGAGTATCAAATATAGACGAAATAAAAAAAAAATAATTACAGTTTTGTTTGTAAATGACGAGACGCATCTTTTGATTCTAATTACTCCTTGATTAGCCACAAGTGCTACAGTAACCCATATGATTATCCTTAAGTGCTACAGTAACCAAATGATTCGTCTCGTCATTTCCAAGCGAGTTGTCAAATTGGTTTTTTAATTAGTGTCCGAAAATCGCTTCTGATATACAGTCAAACATCCAATATGACACCCAAAATTTTTCATCCTACCAACTAAGGGGGTGTTTGGAAGGAGTGACTAAAGTCTAGTAGGTGTCATCAAAATATCGGAGGAATATCGGATGGGGTTTTCGGATACCAATAAAAAAACAAACTATAGATTTCATCAGTACTCCACGAGACAAATTAATTAAGTATAATTAATCCGTCATTAGCATATGTTTACTGTAGCACAACATTGTCAAATCATGGACTAATTAGGCTTAAAAGATTCGTCTCGCAAAGTTATTGCAATCTGTGTAATTAGTTATTTTTTAAAACTGTATTTAATACTCCATACATGTGACTAAACATTCGATGGGACAGGGACTAGAGTCTAGAGGTGGGAAATAAACACCCCCTAAACATCCTACCGTTGAGCACTTGTAAATTTTTCTATCCTACCTTAATGAAAACAATATGTGCCACAGCACGATCTTGAAAATAAGGTTAAACGAAGTCTAGTATGAGGTGCCCCTCTTGTTTCATAAAAAATAACAATTGAAACAGAAATAAAACGGACAAGATGAATGAATTCTGCGAGCTAGCGTTCACTTTGTCCATGCAGAAAGCACGGGGCCGCCGCCACTGTAGCTGCAGATGCCATGCCGCGGGCCGGCGCGGTTCGTTCAAGGCGACTTGGATGTTGGAATAAGAAAACTGGCCTGATCTATTTGAGGCCCATCGAAGATTCCAGAGGTGCACGAAGTGAGAGCAGCCCGTCGGCCGTCGGCATCCCGGGAGGGGGCAAAGAGCTCTCGGGATGCACTCTACCCTGCTTTGTCATAATCTAGCTGACGCTCCCTCCAAGGTGCTCATTTGACCTCACAAATTAAATGCTCTAGTTTTCTCTTTCTATTGCAGCGCTAGAAAAGATCATTTTTCCTCCCCTAAGAAGACAACGAAGCACTAAATACTTCCTTTGAAACAAGATCCTAATGACAGTGTAGTAAGTATATATATAAAATAAAGTAGTGGTATGTATGCATGGAACGTTTATTTTTATACCGGTGACGTACAAAAGAATCAGCGTACAGTCACGAAAAAAAAAATCGATCCTTGTACTACTCCAGTAAATTGAATCTTTACTCAAATTAACTATGGTAAAACCACATGCTATCGCTGACAATGCCCCGGATCCTCAGTCGTCGATCCACTGGTCGCCGGCCGCGTGTATATGCTTGCTTTCTCTTCTCTTTGTATTTTTTCTTTCTCTGTTTCTCGCACAGCAGCTGCTCGACGTCGAGCTCGCTAGCTAATAAGCTGCTGGTAGTAATAATCAACCTAGTTTGTGTATCAATTAATTGAGATTGCCAGATCAGACGATCGATCCATCTCTCCATCAGTTGGTCCTCCGGCAGTTTCTCCTGATCTCGCCGGCGGTGCCGGTCAGGACGTCGAGCGCGGCGAGCTTGTTGAGCGCGTGGCTGAACATGGAGGGAAGAAGTCGGTCTTGGAGAGGAATTGCACAATCCACGAGGTGGCGCTGTCGTCGCCGAGAGCCTGGTCCACGGGCAGCACGCCGTGGCGTTTCACGATCTGGGTGTAGTAGCTCTTGTCGACGAGGAGGATGCTGGAGGGGTCGTCCAGGTAGACGATGTTGTCGTAGGGCTGGCCCTTAGGGCACGCGTACTTCGTCAAGATCCACACGTACAACGGGTCCATGGCCGGGTCCGGCAAGCCGGTGCCATTGTAGTTGTACAGCCGGTCGTGGATCACGGAGCAGTGTGTCACCCCCACAGTGTGCGCGCCTGCAACAAGAGGAAACGAGGTACAGGACACGATTATTTGCAAGGAAAACTACTGGCTCTTAAAAAGATTATTAATGTTTTTTACATATATATGATGGAATAAAAATCAAGCTTCATCCTCCTCCTCATAAGTGAGGAATCAGACAACAAATTAGTATATAGTTTACTTATAAGCTTTGTTGATAGCTGAACCGGCTAATTTTGACTGATTTGGTGTAAGAGAAAAAACACTGTCCTAATAAGACAAATAAGCGGAAAAGTGCATACAATGCATGCTCTGCAGTTGCATTGTATTGCCTAAAAATATGTGTTGGGCACGATTAGCTTCATTCTTACTCTTAAGTGGAGTAACACGCTTACCTATATATGTGCTCTAAGCCCGAGATCTCGATCAGAAGACTTACTCAGCATTTACATATAAAGAAACTTCCTAATATAACGGTTTGATATGAGGATGGGTGGTCATCATGGGGTACATTGAAAGGGGAAATAACTTAATACATATATATATATATATATATATATATATATATATATATATATATATATATATATATATATGGGGAAATTCCATCCTACTCTAGGGAGTAGCTACTCCCATGTTAATATCTCTAGATTTAAGGTGTATATGACCGAGGGTATATGTACGAAGTATATGATCATACTAGATTGTTTATGATAATATATATGTCAAATATGCATGCATACATAGAGTATGTGGTTATACTTATTTATGTACTACGGGGTGGTATTTTTATAATATATTAAAAATATAGGTTTCTTTGAAATTTTTTAAGCATAGAAAGATTTGAAGTACCTTAGTATGAGTATATAAACATACTCAAAGTGATAATATATACGCAATATGTTATTTTTGAAGATATATATATATATATATATATATATATATATATATATATATATATATATATATATATATATATAATTTCTCTTTTTTGGTATGGTCTTGCCAAGATCACAAACAATAATAATATACAGTACTAGTATAACGTTAGACAAGCAAACTAGCTCATCAATCAAGTAACGCATATCTAAATATACTCATCACTGTTTATTTTAACTGCCAACACTGGTGTACGTGATATTCCATGTGTTGAATTGCTTGATATATATGCACATTGAATGAATACGCTTAGCTGTGGTTCTAGGTCAAAAGAGGCTAATTTAGTAAAACCTGCTTCATGTTGCCGAAGAGGGCATGCACGTGGGTCATGGTAAAACTTTCGACACCAGTTGTACACTGGGCAGTTAAACCGGCGTATATTATTGATGTTTAATTTTGCTAATAACTTATCTTATGTCCCGTCTTTTGTATATTAAAAAGAGTATGTAATTGCAACATAGCATATATAAGTGGCGACGTACCCATGAGGCTGACCATCTCTAAGCTGTTGAGGCCCTTGCCTGCGAATAGGTTGATAGCGGTGGGGACATCGACGTTGGGGCCCGGCAGAATCCTCGCATTTGAGGCTTGTGATACCATGCCGTCCCTTCTGCCTAGTTGCACTTCGTAGCTCGGCCCTCCACACTGAACTTGCACACACAGATTGATTTAATATGCAGTAATTTAATTTGTTCACAATGCAAATAAAGCACTTTCCAAAGTAAGTAGCAAAACAAGGAAAAATAATAATGTGTATATATATATACCTAATAATAATGAATAATTAAAACTGAACCTTTACTATATATTCTTCTTAGCAAAACCACATCTACGACAAAGAGAAAAATAAAAAAAAAGCATATATATATATATATATATATATAATATATATATATATATATATATATATATATATGGCAACAGGAGCAAATGAAGTCGAGATTGCTTGTTTGGAAGCTATCAATTATTATTAGCATAATACATTGGGGGTGACCATCACTCACCATGCCAACGGCGTCCCTTGTCGCGGCGATGATGATGTCAGCGCAGGAGACGACGCCAGGGCATACTTTTTCTCGAGCGCCTCCTTGACGTCGTCGATGAAGTCGTAGCCGAAGATGCCACTGTTCTCCGGCGCCGTCTTCTCCGTATTGGGCCCGTCCAGCAGGATCGACGCATCGCATCCCTTCATTAATTACATATATGCAACAACACAACACAACACAACAAATAAATCAATAATAATGAAACTAATAATGATGGATGGATCGATAGATGATAGGAGACTGAATGAAGAAGCTAGCTAGCAGGGAAGTGGACAGTGGCGTGTTTGCATGCGTACACAGACGAAGCAGTCGTGGAACTGCAGGTGGAGGAGGCCGGCGACCATCCTCTTGTCCCACGCGAGGCGGGCCTTGACGGCGTCGCGGATGATGGCCTCCACGCTGAAGTTGCCGCACTTGCCGGCGTAGTAGTCGTTGGCCAGCTGACCGTGGCAGCTCACGGCTGAATAAGCCAGCACGACGAGGAAGGTGGCGAGCAGCGCGGCGGAGCAGGCCGGCTGCATCTCCGGCCGGTCGAGCGACGATCGGTGGTGGTGGTGGTGGTGGCTATAATGCTGCTGCTGGAGCTGGAGTACTTCTTGCTGCTCAGTGTATTGTTGACCAGCACAGCACAGTGCATGTGCAGTGCAGCAGCCTAGTAGCTACTGCTTGCTTGCTCGATAGAGAGCAGGGGAGATTACTGCTGCGGCTGCTGGTGGTGGTGGTGGGCGACTCCCTCCCCCTCCCTCGATCTCCTCTGCGTCTGTCTCTGAAGCCCGCGAACGGAATATAATGGTGGTGGGCTATATAGCATAGCTGTCTCTACATAGCTGTCTCCTGGACGTCGCTTGGGAACCGGGATTGAGAGAGTACTAGTAGTTCAGAAGACCTGACAGAGAAGATGCGTGCTAGCTAGCCTAGAGATCGCGCGCGGACCAGTGGGCAGAGCACGCAGTCATCACCAGCTAGTCAGTGGGATGGCGCGGAGAGTCGTGCTGCGTCGTTCGGGGCTGTACGGCTGGCAGGGCACGTAGGGCTCTGTGCGCTTGCGCTTGCGTAGCCGTGCCACCACACGTGCCTGCTGGCTGGTGGATGCCGGTGCTCTGCAGGCACCTCACACACCATCACCAGCCTGGTACCGTGCCCCGGCCCCATTCATTTTTGGAATATATCGATCCAAATGCATTGCCCTAATACAAGGCCTTTGGATCTCAACTAACGCATGCTACTAATCGATCAGTCTTTGCTGATGAGCAGAGCAAATCAAGTCTTGTGAGATATATACAAGTATTTAAAAATTCATGGATAAAGTTATGATCCATATATAGCTCATCGATGTTTCATGTCACTACTCAATTATACTTCGTAATATTCATTCAGTTGTGATAAATGTTAGTTATTGTCTCCGTCCCAAATTATAAAATATTTTCACATTTCTAGATTCCTAGTTTTTACTTAATTTGAATCTTGACATAACGTATATCTAGCTAGAAATGTATAAATCTAGAAAAGCCAAAATATCTTCTAATTTGGAACTATGTGCTTTTCTAACAACGATCACAGATAAGTGGAAAATAGGCTCCAAAAGAAACTTGACTCTTGGAAATGAAACATTTGTCATATGGAGGGAGGGAGACTAGTTCTTATTAAATCTTGAGATACTATATAAGGTGCATTCATAAGGTTGAATTATTATATATCCAAAATTTCTGGAGAGGATGACCCTAAGAATGAGTACACGTCTACACGACATATTCCGTATACGAAACACGGTACAATAGCCAAGTATCGAGTAGTAATTCTAATTCCGATCCTTTGAATGGTTGTGGGAAATAAGCTAATCACTTGGCATGGTCTAGTTGGTAAAATTGCCCAAATTAGGCTAAATTGACCAACTTGATCTTTTTTCATGTTTCATTTAACAAAAAATGGTATGTTATTTACATACTAATGTTGAGTGTGTATACTGATGAAATAAAATTTATATGCCAATCACTTGTCCACAAGAGATCAAACAAAGTCCGGTATCGTCGTGAAGCATTATGCCATTGTCCACCAAAGAGTGTTTGCTTCACTACTTTTTGTAAAGAATAATGTTCAATCAAATTGTGTCCTACTGGTTTTTATTGATCCCTCCCACCACCCCCCCCCCCCACCCCCCCCCCCCACCCCACCCCACCCTCACACTGACCAATTTTTTTTTTCATTTCACCGATAGTCTTTTCGCCAGATGTACTTTGCAGTGACCTCAATGGAGACCAACTCAATATGAATATGTATACATGATGCACAAATGCCCAATCATTTGACCCATGTACGCTCATAATCTAAGATCCGCAAATGAAGGAACAAATGAATCGATTGGTCATGTAAATGCTATACATGTATGTAGCTAGTCCCTGTGCTGTGCATAGCATATGCATTATATTCAGCCAGATCAGCAAATTATATATGCATGTGTGCAAGTGCTAATGTATACATGATCAGTAGTAATGCATGCATATATGCATTTTCTCCTTTGAATACCGAGTTAATCAGCTAGCGAGGCACACTTAAAAAATTCCGTGGAGTCAAATGGTTTACATGTGGATTCCGCATTCATCAAGTAGAGAGAGAGTGTGTGCGTCTCACACAGTCATCGTAGTAAACACGAAACATGTGATGATCAAGTGGCTCGGTTGGTTGGGCATGTGCTTTGGATCCGAGACACGGACCGACCCATCCAATGCGCAGGCACATACAATATATATGCAGCTGCAGCTCCCAATGCAAAGAGGGAGAGGTCTGAGGTCTCTGTCTCTCACCGTACATCTGCATGCGGTTGATTTGTTGGTCACTCTTGTGTGATATGATTCTTCACACCGTAGGAGTACTAGTATTCTGCAGGAGTCGTTTGAAGGTTAGGGTCACCACACCTTTACCCCTAGATTGCCGCGACCTAATTTCTGCCTCCAATGATAGAATCTGAATCGTTGCATGGCACTGCTAGCTGTATAGCAGTGTAAAGCGTGTAGTTTTCTGACTTCTCAATCTTTCAGAACGCTTTATGATTCTTTAATCAGAAAGTTGCAGAGAGATTGGTGCTTCCTGTCCTGCAGGGGCCTTCAGCAACTTCCATTTTATGGCGAACCGACACACAGCAGCTGGTGCCAGTGCCAGTAGTATAATTCATATATAGGAACCGTCGCCAAAAAAAAAATCATATATAGGAACAACTCATCTAGAGAAGGCACGCGGCTGGCAAGATTGATCCCTGCTGGAAATATTTTGCCACTTGCTTTGTAGTACTAGTACGTGCTAGCTATAATCCTTCGATGAGCCTTCAAGAGCTGACACCTCCTGCATCATTCAGAGTACTTCCATACTACTCGCTCTAGCGTGGATAGATCTTGAAGCCAACGCATAATCCGGATAGGTCATGCGCGGAAGTATGCATGTGTGTGTGCTTGCTGCGAAACTGAATTCATCACTGGCCTCTGGGTAGTCTTCATCATGCTCAAATAATGCATCGACGACCGCATGCATATATGCATGTCACAGGTTGCACTGAATTGCATGCGTAGATCGGTGGTGAAAGCATGTTCTCGTTGTTGCAAATTGAAGTGATATACATATATACCACCGGCCCGGCCGCCACTTCCTACTGCTAGCTATAGGTAGCTACCATTCCCATTTGAGCTTCCTCATATGCTAGCTATAGCCTACAAGTTGTTCTCCTGCATAGTAACATATATATCCTATAGGTAGCTACCTTGATCTGATTTGACCCACAATATGTGTTCTGGTAGAAAAGTTATCTGCACTTGAAGGAACCAGACATTCAGTTGCAGTTGGTGTGGCCATACAAACCGGGGCTGCACATACATTCTCATGTGCTGGATCTGCTCATCATGATGCATGATACACTTGCCTGCCTCTGATACACTGAAGCTACCTAACCTAGCGCCTCCACGGGTCAAACAAAGTCCCAAAGAGCATTGGAGATCAAGCAACAGTGCCCATGTGCCGAGGAGTCGCCAAGTCAAACGCGCACTGACCCAACAAGGAATCAATCGCACCAATCAACGTGGAGTACAACAGAAGACTGAAATGGGCTGGACCGGACAGGTATAGTGGTCTTCAATCTTCATGTTAAGAGTGACAAGATTTTTTCCTTTTTTTCTTCTACATGTCTGTACCTGAAAGGCCCACAAGACCGTTCATGGGACGCCCTAGGCAGGATTCAGGCAGCCTGAAAGAGGCCCAAGTCTGTTAAAGCGCCGGCCCTTATTTTTCGGAAAGTCTTATACGCGCGGAGCGCGCGACGCTCTGCGATGGGCCGGCCCAGCAGTTTTCAACTCCACGCACCAACCCACCCTCTCTGGACACAACGAGCCCGGTCACCTGCATTCACTCACTGCAGGCCCCACACGAACGCACGCATGCAGTCGCATCTTCACGTGCAAGCGCGTGCTCTCTGGTCTCCCGCATGCGCTCATGCAGGCACGGATGGCAACAGAGCAATGCAGGCACCCCTAGATAGCTAGCTAGCTTTCAGTTTTATTTTTTGTCATTTCAGTTTCTATAAATTTAATTTTTAATTTTATTTAGTAATTTCAGTTGTTAATTTTAGTTTTGCAATTTAAGTTTGCAACTTCATTTCTAAATTTTAGTTTCAGTGTTTTTTTCTTTTTGTGTCATTTTCTTTTCATTACTTTTCAATTACTATCTGTCAACTATAGTTTTATTTTTTGTTTGTCAATTTCAGTTTCAATTGGCAACAAATCATGTTTTCTACTTTTGTAACAAATGCCCCCAGTCTGCAGCAAGTCATATTTTCTAGCTCTTGTAGTTTGTTATATAATAATTTGCTCTCTCTATTTGTTGGCTTATGCAATGCTTATTTTAATAATGCCCCTCTTGGTTGCAGTTGGTTTGTTTTGAATTTTTTTAATTTTAGTTTGCCATTTCATTTTGTAATTTCAATTTATAATTACATGTTTAGTTTTTTTTCTTATTTCATTTTTTTGTTTTATTTTCAGTTTAAATTTGCATGTGTTTGGAAGTCATAATTGTAGTTTTGTAATTTTAATATGTAATTTTAGTTTGTAATTTCATTTTTAGGTTATGTTGCTTCATTTTTTGTCATCTTTTGTTTTTTTTTCTATTTAACAATTTTAGTTTGAATTTTTTCATCAATTTGAGCTTTTTATTTCAGTTTTAGTTTTTTCATTTTTTTATCCATTCTCTCTTCTTTACTTTTCAATTTCTATTTTTCAATAATAGTTCAATTTTTGTATGTCAATTTCAATTTCAAATGATAGCAAATCTTGTTCCTGACTTTTATAATGAATGGCTCTAAGTTGGCAGCAAGGCATGTTTTCTGGCTTTTGTAATGTGTTGTATAATAACTTTTCCCTCTATTTGGCAAGCTTATGCAATGCTTGTTTTAATAATTTTGCTCTTCTAGATTGCTTGGTGGTTTTGTTTTAAATTTAATTTTAGTTTGTAATTTCAGTTTCAAATTTTCGTGTTTCATTTTATTTTATTTCTATTTTAAAATTTTATGTGTTTGGAAGTCATAATTATCTGAATTTATCATTTCACGATATCTTGCCACTTGCTATAAATATAAGTTGCTACATTCGCATGTACGTAAATACTATATGACAGTTTTACTATATTCGATGATAACAATCGTTGTGCATACTATATATAACAACTTTAGTATATTTTTGAGGTAGCAACTTTAGTATTACGTGATAGTAACTCCTTTAATAAATCTTCTAGCTTAGTATTACACATAAATTGCTACTAAAATAAAATTTTTGAAATATATGCAAATGAGATCTAATTTTATTTGCCTCATTACACAGAGTACACCGGTGAAGACAGAATTAAAATCAGATATAATATTCAAAATTTATAGCAATTGAAAGATATTTTTTTGTTTGCTTTGCGTCATCATCCCATTGGAATGGAGCGCGGAGGCAAGTGCTACAGTCCAATCGAGTGCATGAGTGATGGCTGCGTTAATAAATGATGAGGTAAGCAGAGAGAGAGGTGGGAGCTAGTCTTGTCGCGTCAATTGGGTCGGTGCACGAGAGAGGGAAGGGGCCTGGGTCCCGCCGATGGTGGGGTCCACAGGGGTACCCGAACTATCCGGATGCCGGGTGCAGGCAGGTCACGCGCATGGTTCAGCCTCTTGGGTCGCGCGATGGACACCCGCGGGTCGCGCAATACCGCTTCAGCGCGATGAGTCGCGCTTTATCCGTGTCCCTTATTTTTCTCAGGTGAGGAGCAGGAGCAGAGCCCACGAGAAACAGAGTCAAAGGCTCTTGTCAGACTAATAAATCAAAGATGACCACTAAACAAACGCGGTTCAACAGCTGAGAGATGCAAACAAAGGCTGCAACTTGTAAGTCAGCTGATTTTGATTGTTTTATTGTGAGAGAAAAATACTATTCTAACGACTGGCTGATAAGACAAGCGTCGTTGTTATCCGTATTGAATGGTTTAGACTTCTATTTATATATATAACTAGTGACATTTTCGTTCTCATCCCTTCTTTAGAAGTAGAACAAAGTTTTGAGTTTTGACCTGACCTCTCTTTCTCTCAATGATTACAATATCCTGTGCAAGGATTATATCAAATTAATCTCTATCCTAGCCCTAGTTAGAGAAGAACAGCAAGACCAGCCAAACTGCAAACTATTGACCATCAACTTCTTCATATTAATTCCCAGTTTCTGTGTTCAGGGCATTTGTATATAAGTAGAAGACTTATTACTACTATTAGGATGATGAAAGCATGCACAGTAAACAAAAGTGTTGGGAAAACGTCTCTGAAGAGTAATGCTGCTCAATGATAGTCGGCATCCAATATCCATGGCCTATTCCGCTGTTGTTGTGAGTGGGTTAGTGCAAGCCCACTATTGCAGGATCTATGCAGCACATATACTGGTCAATAATACTCCTACAATAAAAACTCAGAGGAGATCAAATTCAGACACAGCTAGCACGGTCCTTTTGTTTAATGGGTGGATGGATACATAAAAGGACAGAACTGGTGCTATCAGCGTCGTTACGTGATCTCCACGACCATGAAAACAGGTGTCAACAACTAAGCTCGCATCACTATTATTGTTGCATTTGCATTGTATTATCTACAAGAGGTCACATATAAGTATGCTGGCCAATGCGCCATTTCCCTCTCACCATACTCATCTGACGAGGATCCAACCAAGCTAACCAGTCAGGGATCGATCGGTATGGCCTCAGCAGCGCGCAATGGTGCGGCGGCGGCGGCGCTCATGGTGGCCGTCTCCATCCTGGCACTGGCCGGCGGCGGCAGCGCAGCTGCAGTACGGGTTCTACAAGGGGCAAGTGCAACGGCAGCGACGTGGAGGCGGTGGTGCAGAGCATCGTCAGAGCCCGCTTCGCGCGCGAGAACCCCATCGTCGCCTACCTCCTCCGCATGCAGTTCCACGAATGCGCCGTCAATGTACGTGTACAAGCTATAGCAAGTCCACGCGTATGTTGCGCTGGTTTGTTAGTATAGTAACATGATCGATGACACGCCATGGTTACTAAAAGTATATATAATTCGCAGGGCTGTGACGGCGGTCTGCTGATCGACGGCTACGGCACCGAGAAGACGGCGCCGCCGAACCTTAGCGTCAAGGGCTACGACGTCATCGCGGCCATCAAGGCGGAGCTGGAGCGGAGGTGCCCCGGCGTCGTGTCCTGCTCCGACATCCAGATCCTCGCCACCAGGGACGCCGTCGCGCTGGCCGGGGGGGCCGGCGTACGCGGTGCGCACGGGGCGCAGGGACCGCCGGCAGTCTCGAGCCTCCGACGTCAGGCTCCCGGCGGCGGACTACACGGCGGCGCAGGCGGTCGCCTACTTCGCCAGGCTGGGGATGAACGCGTTCGAGACGGTGGCGCTGATGGGCGCGCACACCGTGGGCGCCACGCGCTGCAAGGCCATCAAGAACAGCAGGCTGTACGGCTACGGCGGCAGGCCCGGCGCCACCGACCCAAGCATGGACCCGGCCACCGCGTCCGTGTACAAGAAGCACGTGTGCCCCAACGTGCCGTCGTCGGACAATAACGTTGTGTTCCTGGACGACCAGTCGAGCGCGCTCAAGGTGGACAACCACTACTACAGGAACCTGCAGCTCCACCGCGGCGTGCTCCCCGTCGATCAGAGACTCTACAGCGACGGCGGCTCTACGCGCGGGATGGTCGACCAGCTCGCCAGCAACCCGTACCTCTTCACTTCGCAGTTCGCCAAGGCGCTCGTTAAGCTCAGCGAGGTCAACGTCCTCACCGGCGGGCAGGAGAGATTCGAAAGGTCTGCAGCAGGTTCAACTAACAAAACCACTTCATCATACTGTCGGCACTTCTCCTCTATTTATTATTTCGTTTTAATTAATTTCCTCTGATGATCCGAAATGCTTGCTTCTTCTTCTTGTTCTTGGTGTTTCCTCTTTTTGGTTTGATCAGCTTTGCCTGATTTTCTTCATTCCTTTCTTTAATTCTACCATTTTTTTTTGTAATAACATACGTACACGATGGATGAATGTACGTACCATTTGTACGACCAAGCTCTTTTGAGTAGTAATGAACAACCTTGTGTTTTCTTTATCATCTCTGATCACTGATGCCCAGGGTTTCGATTTCTCCTTTAACTCCACCTTCATCTCTGTGCACTGAATAAACTCTGGCTGAGCTATGGGGATGACAAATAGAACACAACAGTCCCTTGACGTGTTTACGAAATTGCTTGAAGAATGTTCAGAAGCACGAACACCAGATGAGCAATGTAATTAGCCATATAATGATAATAATATTCTTCAAGCAATGTAATTACCCATATAATGATAATGATAATAATATATTAATCGTCCTGTTCGTTTATCTTATAAACCGGACTTATCAGACGTTTAAATAGTATTTTTTTTCATAGCAAGTCAGCCGGCTTGTTTTATCAGCTGACTTATATGACTAGTCGAACACATCGAATATGTGCTAATAATGCATTAATAACAGGTTGCTCTAAAGGAATGTAGAAATCTATCGTTTGTGCCGAGTCATCAGGCTCTCCTAGTGCGGGTAATTAGCCATATAATGATGTTATTAATGTATTATTAGCACATATTAAGCAATATTAACATATTGCGATCAATATTAAACAATAATAAAAAAGACTAAGAGATAATAGTTATTTATAATAAATGTTATTATGATGATTATTTTGTATATTTTTATCTCATGCAATCTATCTTCGTACGAGTAACTAAACAGATTCTCAGAACAGCCTGGCTCATACAAACAAAGCAACTAAACATCATGCTCATGTATGCATTGGGCCTGGCTACTAGGAGCTAGGCTTTTTCCATGCGAGCTAAGCTGATTCGTGAACTTAACAGGCCCTTAACACATCACGGTGAGTCACGAACACAGGCAGCATGCCCTCACGCGAGTTAGGCCATGGGGAAACACGATTTGTTCTCGTTTCCTCAGAACTAGGCCAACGGCGGGAGTTTGCATGATCTGGATCCAGGCAGACGCACAATACAAGTATCCAAATGCTTGTTGATTGCATTCCAAGAACCTGATCCAAGCAAATACATGTAACCAAACAGACTACAAATGTCCTGGCATGGCAACCCCAAATTTAATTTGCCATTTGAAAGTGCTTGTGGTAATTCGCATTGGAACATCACGAGACGACCAGGGACTCAGGAATCGTGGAGCCAGATAGAGCCGTTAGATCGGCCCATCAAGGCCGTCCGTTTATTTGAATTAGCAACGATCTAACAACCACCATCGCGGCCCTGCCCGAGCTCTGTTGCCTTTCCCGATCCGCACGGCCGCCGCACCCCAATGCCCGTCCCCGGCGAGCCGTCGTCTCCTCCGGCCTCGCCTCCACGGTACTCGGGCCTCCTCGCCGCACTCCACAGCTGTATATCTGGCAGCAACGCCCCCGCGGCTGTCTCCCTTCTGCCCACCCTCGCTCGCGCCGGCCTGCGCGCGCCGTTCCTGCTCCTCACCTCCCTCGCGGGCCTCCTCCTGCTCCGCCCAGCCGCGCCGTCCTTCCCCTCCCTGGCTGGCCGCCTCCTCCTCTATGTCCGCCTCGCGGGCCTCAAGCGCCTCGTCCCCTGCTCCACTCAGCTGGCTGACCGCCTCCTCTCGCTTAACTTCCTCCTCGGCCGCCCGCGTGACGCACGCCGGCTGTTCACCAAAATGCCCCGCCCCAGCGTCCACTCCTACAATGCCATGCTCGCTGGGTATGCACGCCTGGCACTCGCGGCACCCGCTTCTGAGGTCTTTGCTTCCATGCCACACCGGGAGCTCGTCTCTTACAATGCTGTTATGCTCGCGCTTGGGCGTGGCGGCGAAGCACAGGGAGCTGTGGAGCTGTACTCCGAGCTCCGGAACATGTACCCCTCCCTTGGGTACAGCCATCACACCTTCTTGGCGCTCCTTGTGGCTGGCGCCCAGCTCATGGATAGGGAGCTTGCCAGGCAATTCCATGGCCATTTGGTGGTTCTTGGGTTCTTGTCTGATGTCAAAATTGCCAGCTCTCTTCTTGATGTTTATAGAAAATGCCATTGTGTTGATGATGCTAAGAAGCTGTTTGACGAGATGCATATCAAGGATGTGCGTATGTGGACAACAGTAATTTGTGCCTGTGCTGAAGATGGCCAACTGGCTACCGCTCGTCAGCTCTTTGATCAGATGCCAGAGAGGAATGCATTTTCATGGAATGCCCTTATGGAGGGATATGTTTGCCATGGGCAGCCAATGGATGCGCTGAATATGTTTCAACACTTGATGGAGGAAGGTTTGCAGCCAGATCAAATCACCTTGGGTTGTTGCCTGAGTGCTTGTGCAGCTATGCGTTCACTGAAACTTGGGCAGCAGATCCATGGAATGTTGCTAAGATATGGTTTTGATCGAAGTGTGATGATCATTAGCTCAATCATTGACATGTATTCAAAATGCAGCTTTTTGTCCGGTGCCATAGAGGTGTTCAGCCTAACAGGCAGCGAAAGGAAGAATGCAGTGTTGTGGAATGGCATGTTGTCTGCTCTGTGTCATCATGGTCATGGACAGGATGCGATTGGATTGTTTGTTCAGATGATTCATGAAAGACAGAAACCTGATGCTAATACATTCTTTCTGGTTTTGACGGCTTGCTGCCACTGCAACCTAGTTGAAGAAGGGATGAATTTTTTTTTGATTTGATGAATGAGAGATATAGGATTGTTCCAGGAGAAGAGCACTATTTTTGTATGGTTGATTTGGTTAGCCATGCATCATCCAATGACAAAGTAATTGAATGGATCAAAAGTTCACCATTTAGTTTTAGTGTACGAGTTTGGGAAGTTCTAGTTAGGAATTGCACCATACATGGGAACATTGAATTGTTGAATAAGGTAGAGGAGCAACTGGCTAGATTTGACAATCCTGACTGAATGGACGGTTGTTCTTAGTTTGGCTTATGAGGTTGAAGGATGAAGGATGGTCATGCTTGTTCGATGCACAGGAGCCATTCATTTCAATGAGCAGAGATAACGACAACAGCTGCGTCCCTGTAGAGTCCATGACTGTATTGATCCAAAAGGAACCTCAATGAGGGGGTCAAGTGGAAATCGGAATTATGATGTGTTCACCACAATTGAAGAAATAGATCATTGTAAGGACTGTTAAAGGGATATTCTCAAATGAATGATATCCTGTTGTTTGTCTTCCAATTGATGGGGAATAAAAGGTAGATTCACAGCTTTTCTCAAGTGAATAATGTGATGTCACATCACATGCCAACATACAGAAGGAACAGGGAATTTTACATCATCTTCCAACTAATCTTCTTGAGAACAATGCAGGCTTTTTGATTTTTTTTTGGTGCAATAGTTTTATATAAATGTTATGGCTGTATGTATTCCAAGAATAGATTCAGGAATGCTGTACAGATTCTCATTTTGTTTTCTTGCATTACAGCAAGAGAATATAATTATCTTTTTGTGGTACATGAAATAAATAATCAATTTGATTCCAAATTATGATATACTTCTGGACCATTTGAATAAATCTTTTGTTCTGAATAAGGGAACAAGATGTGACAAGCCACTGTCCTCCAAAAATAAATGAGAAAGCTACTCTTTAAACCTCAAGGAGATCGTTCTGTTCTTCGACAGATTGCAGATGATGCATTATGAATAATGTGCTGCAATTTTGCATGTCAGCTGGCTAAGGAATCTGGATAAAAGTATTACATTGTTGATCAACGAATATTTTTCTGCCGATCCTGACGAGCATAGGAAAAGAAAGCTCAAATTAAGAGCAATAGCATATATACTCTATATACCCTTCTTAGATGTAAAGACGTACATTTTGGAATTCTTACCATATATGCATGTACCATTGGCAAACATTTCTCAATATATCCTTTCGTCCATTTTATAATATTTCTTTTCACAAGAGTACATGGCACTTGAAACAAAGAATTAACACGAAAAAGACATGTCTAGATGTCCTGCATTTACATGAGACAGCATGAGAATACAAGTGGAGCTAAACCCACATTAATCAATTTCATATAGGTACATCTCAAATCTCATACATTAATGATACTACCATTCAGTTCACAGAACTATATGTGCGCTCATTTTGAACATACATGTCCATGTACTCCATTCTCCAAGACAAAAATTGTTCTACACCACTACATATTCTACTAAGCAGAGTTTACTCTTTTTTCCTAGCCGAATATATAGATCGTTCTTGGTCCATTCAGCAAATATTTGTGCAACTAAATTGCATGTTTGGTGCTCTCGTCCATATTTGACTTGTGAACCTTCGAGCTCTTGGCTCTATATCTTATGTTTTGTTTAGGTTTTGATGTTCTTGCTTAGTACAATGACACAATCTTATGCTCTCCATTTTTTTACATGACGTATTTGAACCTGTGGTTGGGGAGGGCATGGGCACACCCGCGCTTGCCCATACCACACCCATGTCTGATGTACCCACGTGTTCCCCTCCCCACTTTTGCTCATACCCGATTACCCATATTCATTGGACAATTGAATATTCAAATTACTTTAATCAAGATACTGCTGTAGTCACATTGCCCAGTTGGTAGACGTGGCTGCCGCATAGCAGCCGAAGATCAAAGATAGCAAATAAAAGGCCAATCACCATTCATTGTGAGAAGCAAATACTACAATAGATGTGTCCTTGAACAAAATTTCCCTAATGGTAACTGTGTGAAAAGATAACAACTTCTACAAAAGTTTAATTTATACAATTCATCCCTCACAGCAGTAATAAATACCACTAATTAAACACAATCTCTTGGAAGATCATCTTAAGCAAAGGGACACCATCAAAACACAATTTATAAAAGCCTATTGCCACCCTCAGATTCTGCTGAGCTCTTCACCACCTGTTAATAGATGTAACACAATTAACTGCAGAAGTAAAGTCAGGATGAAAATTATTATACATTTGATAAGTATGGAGGCAAACATATGCAAGGAGCCAAGGAGAACTACATGTTTGGGAATCCAAGCTGCACAAGTCTGACTTCAACCAGAATTAAAAAGAGCTTAGCTAGTTAGCGATCATAAATATTGGAAACCCAGTTTAGCAATGAGATATCTTATTGGTGAATGGCCTTTGGAACTTTGCATCGTTCTTTGCCCTACTAATGCTACAACTTGCTTCTGTTTTGTTTACTCATGATTTCTCTGAGAGATTGGTTCTAACCATTCAGTTTAGGTTCAGAAACTAGCATATTCAGTTTAGGCTCACATAGAAAGGTATGCAACATTTCATCTTTTCCCTTTTTAGTTCATCGATGCAACTAGCTACTCCTTATGTCAATGTAATAAAAACATGGCTTCAGTATCCCAAATGCAAAACTTTCTTACCTCTTATAATCTTTCAAGAAAAGTGTCAACTGATTGACCTTGTTGATTTGTAGTTGGTGACAAAGTTGCAGTAGGAAATATGACCTCAGTTGCCATACTTGACTCATCTATTTCAATTAAAAATAGGAAATTTATCTAATCAGTACAATATATTGATTATTTAGGAAGCACAAAGCAGCATATTATAATTTAATTGAACTGTATACCTGGAATGGCACCTTTCAACCAATCCTGTGTTGGCCTCAACAGTTTCTGGGACCAAGCTACAACGGTTTTCATCAATGATCAGCCTGCTAAGCTAAAGGCCAACTCAGATGCAACAGTAGATGCTGGAACACTTGCGATGTCTCGTGCCATTAGAGAAATGATTGGATATTTTGGACCATGCAATGATGTCGAATACATCATTATCTATTTCAGGATGGGCAAGATCATCAAGATACACTTCCAGTTCTGATCTATTGTGTTGACTTCAGTAACTCATGGATAAACCTTGATAAACCTAGCCTGGTATCAGATAAGCCCATTGATGACTCCAATAAATTAGCTTCAGCCTCAATTTCTACATGTATTATCAACAGGTGAAGATTCTGTCGCTTCGCTTGCATACTCGTCAAACAACCCGCCAAAACTGTTCTTTATGGCTTCAACCTTTATTTCAGCCTCAAATGACTCGTCTTAGTTTTATCCTAAGTTAAGCATTCTTAAATCTAATCTTTGACTATAAATTAAACATAGGACAAAACTAATACAGCATGTAGAAAAAAACAGAGTATGTATTGAAAAATGTCCATTGCACATTTGAGCCATCTGCTAATATGTGACCTGGAAACTGCAAGAGGTCATTTATAATTCTTTTCCCAAACTGGCACAGAGTACACTAGAGTTCCCAACACAAAAGAAAGCAGGAAAGTGGATGCGGCATAAACAAAGGCCCTGGCAATCTGCCCGCTTCTTCTCATTGTATACACTTCAGCAGCAAAAGTAGACACTGTGCTCAAGCAACCAAGGAAGCCAAGCTGTATGCCGCTAAGAATAGTTGTCGTTCGCTTTGTATGTACCTGTAAGACAAATCAAACGAATCAGATATACAGGCTAATGTATGGAAGAGTCAATATACTAATTACAATTTACAAATGGTGAAATTGTATGAAAAATTGTTTGGACATACCGCTTTGGATGTTACAGAAAGAACCGCCATGATGCCTGCAGCAAGAACATTGGCTACCAGGGTCCCAATGGGTAGCCATTTCAAGGATCTCTGCTTGCCAATTCCCTGACCATTGAGCCTTGCCAGGTACCAGCGTAGCCAAACTCCTGGAGGTGCTACCGAGCAGCCCATCCATAGGACAGCACCGTCAGCAAGACTATGCATCTTTACTACAGTCAACACAATGCTAAAAACCCAAAAGAAAGACATCAAAATTATCATCACTGACAAAAGTGCAAATTGCTTAGTCCTGGTATCCACCCTCCAGCGCTCCCAGTCATATTTGTGACCTATCAAACTCTTGTCCCTGATGTATTTCAAGATCAAACTCCGAAGACGCTCGCCCGTCTCAGCACCAATTGTGATGGACTCATTGACAATGAACATCCCTGAATCAATGTTGTTAGCCATCCGAAGGTTTGATAATATCTAATTTAGGACATATTACACTTTATCATAAAAATGATGATGAGATACCTAGTACTACGCCCGCTATAGCATATACCCAGTGGCCTTTGGAAGACAAACCAACCATTTTCTGGTTCCACCCACTGAAAGTTGTAAGGCTTCCCATGTATCCAGTTGTGATTCCGACGATAAGATGGTCAGATATGTATCGTATATCAGCCTTGAATATGATACCAAACCAGCCCATCAAGAAAGATCCAAGCTGGCCCAAGAAATTTGGCAACCAAGATGAGTTAGTACATATAAAATCCCACGTAGTTTCTCTACAAGAATTCCTTGACTCAAGGTGTAAGTTGAGAACTAAAAGGATTGCACATACCATATTAGATGGAAGGTCAGGGTAAAGTGGGCTTTGGTCTGAGGTGAGTGCCAAGCAGTCTGGGCCAAACAGTTTTTGGAGCCCATACCTTGTGAATACCTGATCAGTTATTAAAAGCATAATTACTCCAAGGGAACTGGAATAATGCAAGATAGGTAATCGTCCTCTAATAGCAATCTTGCCGGATCCTTCAATGATCTAGACATGCACACATCAGTACTCGGTGTTGGCAGACACCTAAGTTGGTACAGTATGTGCTAAAAAGTATCAATGTAAGATTTCTCTAAATCTCAAAGGTACAGGACCTCCATTAGTAAAAGCATGAAACACCAAGTGCTGCCACATTACATTAGGTCAGCATAGATTAAGTAAAAGCTACCAGAAAGAATCTCATGCAAGATGTAGGAGAGTTACCCCGAAAAAGCCAAAGACAGCTAAATGGATCATGTAAGCAGCATAGTCAAACCTCAGAGAAAGTTTATATGGATCAACCTACAGGCAAACCAAAGCATTGTTATGTCAGTACATATAGCATTTACAACCTTTCAACAATATATCAACACGTACTATCTTTACCTTGGTTGATGAATCTGATAGGACATTAGAAATAATATCTTTTGTCTCCACTGAAGATACATGTTCCAATGCAAATTTGTCACTGTTTTGCTTTATTGCATCATCTGGAAGAGGGCCAATTTTATGATGCTCAGAGATTCTTGCTGTATCCTCATCAACATCGCCTTCTGGTGATAGAACTCGACCACTTTCGATGAGCTGAGCCAGAACTGAACTATCGATGTCTCCTAGCAATTGATCCGCCGACTGAAGAGAATGCCTCATTGAGCTGAGTATGGAGTCCCCCATCTCCCTTGAGAGGCTGATGGATCCCCTTGAGCCCTGTCTGCTACTTCTCCTACTTAACATTGAGCCAGATCTACCAGCTAATGGAGGACCAGTGGAATCCATAGATGCGCTTCTCGCATAATCCAAGTGATTCCCCTCAGAAACATTGCTCCTAGCTGAGGAGCTCTCCATCCTTTTAGGGATAGTTTCTTCGGGTACAAAGACAACAACCCTGCACAGAAAGTCAATGTTATGACATGAGGCAGTAATCCATGATTCATAATTTTCATTTCTTTTCTTCATTTAAAATTCACAAGCCACATAAATTCTGGAAGCATGGGAACCAAACAATGGGTAGGACAAAAAAAGATAGGATTTGGTACGTTTTTGTAGTGTAGCTATCTGGACAAATCACAGCACAGCTGTGAAGACCGAGGAGACTGGAGAGTCGTGTTTAATCTAAAGGGTAACATTTTTTTTCTTCAGTCAAATCAATTAGTTAGCAGTACTGGTAGATGTACATCACTGTTCTCATAAAATCAAAATGGAACTTTTATGAAAGAAAGAAAAATGGGAACCGTCCGGAGTTCCTGAAAGGGACAGGAACTTTGCTGGGAACACATATGGCACACGCGAAAAAAATGTAGGGGCCAGAAAGGAGACGTAAAGGAAGACCAGAAACACATAATTAGTTTAATCAAAAGTAAGGGTGGAAAAGAAGAAAATGTAAACATGTCTGAAACCGTGACAGCGCCGTTGAAGCGAGGGAAACAAGTGGCGTCTTCTGATTAGGCTGCTACTGAATTTGAATAGACTAAAAGAAAAGCATCGATCCTGCTAAAGGTGCCTGCCTTTGACATCTCGATACTGATTGTTTTGATTGTTAGTAATCAACCGGTCTAGTCTATTCGCGATATACCAATTGTTTAATAACAAGTAGACCAATCTAATCAGTAGGACGGACGAACCCCACGCCTTCCATGTTTGCATCTCTGTTCCTCTCCGTCTCTTGTTCCATCTAGCAGCTAGCACTCGTGGGGGAAGGAGGCTTGAAGGCGGCGACCGCACAGGCGAGTAGCGCAAGCGAGCGGCGATGCGCGGAGGCTCGGAGACGGCCGCCGCACGGCCGAGCAGCGAGGCGTGGAGATGGTGGCCAAGCAGAGGCTGGACGGGCGGGAGCGGGAGGCGAGGCGCGGCGAGCGGCGACCAATATAAACTTCGGTGGAAAACCGAACAACCCGACACAGAATGAAATCAGCTGTTTCTCTGATTCGCCTCCACCGATCGGTTTCCAGTTGGACCAACACCGAAGTTTGCCCACACCGATGAAACCGAACCAACCGATATGCCCACCCCCGTCGGAGATGGAGAGATCTTCGGAGCAGCTGGAAGAACGGGGAAGAGAAGACAACGGGAAAGACGAGCTCCAAGAATTACCTTTGGTTGGGATTTGGGAACTCGAAGAGGAGGGAGGAGGCGACTGCCGAGGCGGACGGTGGGCGGCGCGGGCGGGTCTTTTCTCTCTGTCTCCTCGCCCGGTCGCGGCCCCTCGTCTTCAGACTTTTGGAATCAGATCACCTGTCGTCTGCCTCCTCGACGTCACGTCACTATGCAGTCGATGAACTCCGTTGGCTGTCATCCAATGGACATGATGTTCCAGGCGCTCCACCCTGCGACGCCCCATGGGCACGGCCGCACGGCTGTTTAAGTACTGTAGGGCGTTATAAGCGCGTGATGACCAGCGGCGCCCAGATTCTTTTTTGGCGCGACCGATCGCTAGGCTGGCGCTGCTCAACTGCTCGTTTTTGCTGTTTAAGAGTCACGAGGGGTTTGACTCGCCACTGGGATTTATTAAGGCCAAGGCCAATCAAACAAACAGTTACAGAAGAAACTATAAAGAAAAGGAAAGTCCCAACAAGGAACAAATTAAGAAAAAAAATGAAAGAAAAAAGAAGATGGGTGGGAGTGAATCCGTCAATAATGTTCGGCTAAACTTATAAATCGCCTAATAAGCTAAAACGACTGATTTTTATGAGAAAAAAATTATTATTTGAATGGGTGATAAGCTAAACGAATAGAATAGCACCCCTATTCTTAAAGGGAAGGACATTTTTTAAGGGAAGGAATAATTTTCTCTTCGGCTACTAGAGGAGGGAAGAGGTTTATATAAAATTGCTCTGTAGGCTCGACCAATGTGGAAGCATTCTTGAAGATTTTGTTGTTTGTGAAAATCCAAATTGTCTAGGACATGAGGATTATAACTTCCATAAAAGAAGGTTTGTTGAGATTAGCTGACATCATCTCCAAAATTTCATGTGAAGAGAGGTTTGCTGAAGTCTACAATCCAATTGTACCCCAGCTTTGTGTAGCAAAGGTACAAGTGGAAAAGACATGAACTGTTAATTCTAGTGGACTTGTCTTGTCAAAAAAAATTGATTCCTCTGTGTTGTCATTAGTCATTACAAAGAAGACGATTATAGCTCTGCAATTTCATGTTTCTCCTTCGCAGCAGTACTCTGGTGTTTAGTTTGTCTTTCAGGAGCAACTAAAAGAAATAGCTTGTGCTTATTTTGACAGGAGGATTTCCATAGCCATGTGTAGCAAGTGATGGTGGTTGGTCACTTAGCTGTTTATAAACCTTCTTATAGGAGAAAGAATCCGAACCCCAAATGTAGGTCAGGAATCATGTGAATCTTGTAATTCTAGCTTGTCTCAGGTTCTAAGTACTATGAAGTATGAACTGATTGTATGCTTCTTCAGACAGTGAAAGATGACAACAGTTACGGAAGTGATCTATACCCTTTGCTTTATGTATTGTGATGAATTTTTCTTGACAAAGGAAAATAGCTATGAATATTGCCACTTCAGTATAATCTCATTCCAGATGTCTTCCCTGAACATGCATGTCCTTCCATCTTTAATCTGCACTATGTCTTCTCTGAACATGCATGTCATTCCATCTTTAATTTGTACAGTATCCATTCCTTTGAATTTCACTGCAATCTTCATAATTTCTCTCCACCAGAAAGATCCTTTTTTTTGCATTGATGTTTATGAGTCCAAGCTATATATATCTTTCTTGTTAAAAAATTTGTGTAAACCCCTATTTGTTGTTAATCCAAGAAACTTCAACTGTAATCAGATTTGCTGGAGTTCTAATTTAGTTGGCTTTGTCCTTTCTAGATGTGTTAAACTTGTTTGAATGAAACTTTATCTACATGACAACAAACATATTTGAGATGGACGACAATATGTATGTAATATTACGACTGATTTGGTCTTCATCATTAAGAGAGCGGCTCTATTTTAGTTGTTCAATTTACCATAAAATCATTGTAGCACCTGGTTTTAAGAACAAAACCAGATACACGCTAAATGTGAGCCCAGGAAGTCAAATCTCACATATAGCCACAAATAGAGGTAATATCAAAAGACAATGCTTAATTATAATAGCGTATTAGTAAAGAATATAACCTCAGAGAGCAATTAGCGGAAAGACACTCGATCTTCGGGTAAAGACTCCACTCCACGAGGGGACGGTGACCGGTTGATCACAAGCCTAAACTCCTCTTGACTCTAGCAACTGGTACCCATCCAGGGATTTTGCCAAAGTATTAAAAAGTAAAGCAAGCGTAAGTACATGTCGTACTCAACAAGTATAGTAGGGGTTCATGAGGCTCAAGAAAGTCGACACGGTTTGACTGCATTTAGCTTTTTAATGTATGTCAAATTTTAGCAATTATCAAACAACAAGGTAGCAAAGCAATTCCCATAACCACATGATCAGGTAAACAAGATTAAAGAATAACATTTAAACATCATCATCAATATTTAGCAAGAATAAAAGTGATCATCTATTCCATAAGAATCCCTTGGCCGCCCTAACCGTGGGCACGGACGATATATCGGTTTAACTCTGCGCAGAGGTGTACACTTTCACTGTGAGTCATGATTTTTAATGCGTTGGGTTAATTACTCCCAAGACACCAAAATTCATGTAAAGCCATCCAAAAGTTCGTCTAACAAGCAAGGGACGCTAAGTCATCGGATATAGGACCCCTCTTCCAACATGGCACAATTCCATCACGGCTATACTCATAAGGACAGAAGTTGCCCTATACCCAATTCGGCCCTTCCTCTCACAAGCTAGAAAAGGTCTCTTGGGTGAACTAGAGCCCGAGCCATGTAGCCCTCACGCTGTACGTTAAGTCCCGGATGATCACGCACGAGATAAGCCCTTATGGAGAGGAATTTAGAGCATCTCAAAAAGAGAACATGCTCTAACCCCCTGAGATTCCAAATTGCTAAAAGTTATCTTTTACCATTATTGCATACATCATTAATCAAGTTACAAGATCATGGTTATAAAGCACTAGCATAGCTACCCACATGTAATATCCCATGGTGACAAGGTAATCGGTAATCAATTGCTAGGAAAATCCTTAATAGGTAGCAAGAAGGACACATGCATATGATATTTAGTGTAATCATGAATAGGTCATCAAGGAAGATCCCAACTATACTTGCCTTAAACTTTAGATCCAATCTTCTAGCTCTTTGATCTCAGATTTTTTTCTTCGAACGATGCTTCTTGTTCACCACGTAAAAGCTCACCGATCGGACTTGATCAACATAACAACAACACGCATCCAAAGAGCAATCATGCATAACAAACAAGGCTATAGTTAGAACAGTACACCAACAGCAATAAAATAAGATAAAAAGTTTGTAAAACAAATCTACGCGCTGCTAGGGTCACACAGACGTTTGAATCACAAAAATCGGATCTAAAACGAGAAGGTTATGATTTAAACAAGATTTCTTTTTTGTAAAATAATAGATTAAATATAAGTTCAAAATTAAAAGTTTGAAAACATGATTAACAGATTGCTAATCTTGTAGAGAATCTAATTACGAACCTAACGCAATTTGAACGGATCAAATCGGAGTTAAAACGAAGATTTTATAACTAAAACAAGGCAGTGGCAGTTTGGTAAATAAGCTGAAATCGGGATTTCGAAATAAAATAATTAAATTCGGAATTTTGAACTGAGAAAGGGACGGTCGATTTAAATAAGAAATTTGAGAGGGACTCTTTAGAAAAAGTGACGGCGAAGGGGTAAGTTCTAATCTCGACCCTTGATCTGGAGATGGATGGCTGTGGTGACTTAGAAAGAGAGAGGAAGAAAAGGATCAGCCGGTTACAGGAACACACGCACGACAATCTCCATGGTCGCCGGCAAGAAGCTTCCGGCGCTCGCGGAACTTAGCCTACAGTCCATGGATAAGCTAACCAAGGGCACCAAAAAGATAGAGGAGGTCAAGCCGAGCTCACCTAAGGCTGTGGCGCGATCGGGAACGGAGCAGAGTCGCGGGCGCAGCTGGACGGGACGACGGCCTCGGCCGGCGACTGCGACGCGGCGGAACGGCGGTGGCGACTTCGGCGACTTGCTGCTAGGGCTCGTTGACGGCGGCGGCTCGGGAGCTTGGACGCGGACGTGGTTGCTGCTATGGCAAGGTGGGGAGGTAGGGAGGCCTGCGGCTGCTATTTATGGGGCGCTCGGAAAAGTCCGAACGAGGCACGCACACCCGCACGCGTGAAATCGGAGGCAGTAACGAAATTTGGTCGAGGCAGAGTCCAGCTCAGGTCCGACTCCAGGTTGAAGACAGTCCTGTGCTGAGGGGGGCTCGTGGCTGCTAGCTGGCTTGCAAAGCAGAAAGAGAGAGAGGGAGAGAGATCGGCAAAGCAAGGAGATGGTGTCGTACAGCAGGCTGCGTGTACAGGAAAGGAGGGAGGAAGGCAAATCCTTTCCCCTTTCTAATTTGATTTTCCAATTCATTTTCAAATATATATTTTTAAATTGGATTATAATCTCTTTTTTAAATCCACGCCAAAACACACAAGCAAAAGAATATGCAACAGCATGATGCGGAATACACGTGTATACCTTATGATTGATTTTATTTAAATAATAAATTTTTTCTATATTGCAATGCACACACAATTGCATAATTAAATTAATTTAGCTACTTTGAAAACTTGCAAATTTTAGGGTGTTACAATCATTTTTCTTGTAGGAAGGGTTTGTTATTCAATTTGGCATGGAGTTTGGTACTATAGATTAGACTTGGTTATTTTGGGTTAGCAATGGGTCAAAAGGCTTTGAGGTTAGAAAAAGATACACAGAAAAAGAAAGTTAGATGGAAAGATATTGCAAACATATTTGTGCAAATGAGGATCATAGAGTGCAAGATAAAGGGATCATCCAACAAAGTGTCTAAGAGTTAAACAAGAGCCGATTGTGCATTTCACATGGGACTTGTAATGGACAAGGAGAAGGAAAGTTATAAAATGACTGATCTGGAACATAATCACACCCTTCAATTGCCACTAACTTCATTGGGGGTATCTCAAGGATAATTTTGGAGTTACAAGGTTTTGAAACTAAGACGGCTAACGATGAAGAAATTAGGCTCAAACTGCACATCAGTTGGCTATTATCCAAGTTGGTGGCTCAATTAATCTTAGTTACACTCTTCAAGATCATAAGAACTATTTACGAGGCAAGCACCAAGAGGAGACGGCATATGGTTAATGTTGGCATTTCTAACGTCACTGCAATAAATCTCAAATTCCTATCCCACGCAATGACACTAGAAATATTGGTATTAATTAACTTGCCTTTAGCAACTAGCCACTAGTCTCTTTACCCTTACTCCTAACTATGAACTAGGTTGTCATCCTGTTGACGGTGGATAGCGTCAACATTTAATAGTGCAATAAACATGATAAATGGTCAATACACTTGCAAATAGAGAAGTATAGGGTTTTATCTGATAATTTCCATGAGTTTTGGTGAATTATTATTTTTCACGGATTGTTCCAGAAAACCACGGAAAAGGGTCTAACTATCAAACGGAGTAACGAAACTTAACCGCGATGGAAACGTATACTATTGGGCTCTACAAGGATCAAGAAAACACCACGACAAAGCAGAGGCTCAGAGAAAACAGTGGAGGGCCGGCCGGCCCCAAGGAAAATACCGGGTGGCCTCCCCTTGAAACGAAACCCTACGCCCTTCTGGAAGCTTCCTCCACTGCCTTTGAGGGTTAATATCCACCGTACCTTAAGTCGGTTTGATCAAACGGCTGTCGTGCATCCCACCGGGCTATAAATACAGGGTCAGACCCCCCCTCCCTGTGAGCACCACATTATTATGGAGATGTAGAGGTGTCCCTTGAATGGATGACCTCTCATCTCTAGAGAATTAGGGCTAGACTTTCCAATATAGTAGATTAGCTCTAGTTGAGAGTTAGGGAGAGCGACGCTACGCCTGGGTTCCGGAGGAGTCTTCGGAGGAGTCGTCAGAGTTATGGTATATCTTTGTATCTATTCTTGTAAGACTTATGCTTTAATATATTTCATCTTCTCTATTTACTTTTATGCATTACATTTGATTGGTTAGTATAGTTGTTATACTTAAGCATAGGATCTCCGCCCGCATCGGGTGCTCTAGTTATTAATTGTGACCAGGGTAGTAATCGGTAGTGTAGACATGGCGTCTAGGCTATAGATTACCTGAGATTGCACCCAATCCAACATATAGTTGTGGTAGCCCCAGGTGGTGACAGCCCTGATGGCCGACTTCCACCATGTTAGGTTTGGTATTTGTAGGACCGTAGTCGGAGCTTCCTAGTCCTTTCTTACCCGTTTCCGTGACTAGTGTTCCGATGTTCTGAAGTGTTATTGTGTGATTGCTATATCTACCATGAATCCGTTATTATAGAACCAAAGTAATAGAGAAGTATTTAGGAACCTTGAACTCTCCCGTTGTCCTCTCACTTTAGCTATCTACTCTTTTATCATAGAATTCTCCTGTGTGTCTTACCCCCCTACTCTAGTCTAGTTGGTGTTCTAAGTTAGTAGATACATGATGGTGAACTATCAATGTCTTTATACATTGTTTCCCAGTGGTAAAGTATAAATAACAATACCTGAAATACTCCCGGTAAAATGCTACAATGGTTTTCTGTGCGCTTGCGGAATCCTTTATATTTTAATTGTGCATAAGAAATACCAACACATCCCCAATTATAAAGCTAGGAATAAACTCTGGTACTAAATCTTATCATTTTATGTGACTGGGCAGAAATAAATAAAGATGAATATAAACTAAGAACAATTCTGCAAGCGGACAGATAATTATACCATTGTAGCATTTTACCTAGAGTATTACTAGGTTGTCATTTATATTTTACCACTAGGAACGCATTGCTAAAAAGCTACTCATAGTATTGATAACATGTTTAAGCATATGCATTGAATAGACGATGTAACTAATGTCATACACTCTACTCATAACAGGAGTAAGTCACAAGATAAATAATAATGATAAATATAATGATAATGAGCCATTAATTAATCATCTCCTAATAATACTAATCCATTATAGCACTCTAATCATGTCAGCATTGTCTAATCAGGTAATAGAGAAATAACTCCTAAGTATTTAACTACATGTCAAAGCTACATCAACTAGTGCAAGTACATCTAGTAATCATTGTCAAGTAATACTACCATAGTTCCCAAACACATCGGAGCAATGTACAGGAAAAGATGAGTACAGAAACCTCATGTGTATAAATACACTCTTAACCTGACAATCCCACTCTACCAATCCACTGTACAGAGGAAGGCCTACAAAGGACTTAATGGGTCTGTCACACCCACGATCTACCTCACTACCCAGCACAACTGGGGATATCCGCAGATAAGCAAAGCATCTAGACACCATGTCTACATATTGCCTACCACTTACCATATGATCAACTAGATGAGCGCTTGTTGACATTTCTAACATCACTTCGCGTTAAGTTGTCATCCCTAACATGATGCCAAAAATGCTGGAAAATAATCTACACTTGTCTACCCTAAAAATAATGCTATAGAATATATCCGCAAGTACACAGATAATTCTCCTATTGTAGCATTTCACCTGGTAAGATTCCCAAGTATCGTTGATTTATTTTAAGCCAAAAGGAAAACTCATTTATTGCGTTGGATCTAGCTACAAGGGGATAGAAAGGAATTATGACTATGACTTTAAATGTGCAAACCTATAGCGATCAACTACGCTAGTGCTTTTAGCAGGGATAAGTCAAGATAAACAATAAAGATAAAAATAAACATGAAATAAAAGGACTTTTCAGAGACAGAGATTAAAGACTCAACTATGATTGGTCAGACAGGAGATTCGGCTAAAGTAAACAACTTCTAGATTATCCCTAAATAATAAGTCTATAGATCACACCAATATACACACTTTTATCTATAGCATAACCAACTCAGAAAATAGCATAAGGAGCATCAATTAGGGAGGATATTGAGACATAAGTCACCTCCTTCACGACCGCGCTCTACTAGCCTACATGCGAGGGGTGGAATACAGAGGACTCAATAGGCCTGTACGCCTACGATCTACCACACTACCCAGCACATCAGGATGCAATCGTAGGTATATATGATATCTAAGCACCACGCTTATATAATACATACCACCTAACCCACTCGAGTACTGAATTAGGCGCTTTACGAACATATGACTATAATCATCACCAATCATAACTATATCAAGAATGCAACTAGAGCAAAGTAAGAACTTAATAAGTTGCAATATAATAATTAAGAACAAAGTCATAAACAAGATACGAATTACCAATCTCTTGACTGTAGATCGAAAGCTCCGAGTGAAGCGCCCAACTCTACTTGAACCTTGCTAGCTAAACCTAATCTAGAACTTGAAGAACTAGAGCTCTAATTCTAATCTCTGAAAACCCTAGCTTCTAGTCTAATCTCGACAAATGAATTGAGGCAAAACCCTAATTGCTCCTGGGGGGTACAGACATGTATTTATAGCCCGGTGGAGGAAACGATGGCCGTTGGATCAAACCGACTTCACGTAGGGCCAAGATTGATCCTCAAAGGCGGTGGAGGAATACTCCAGAAGCTGGTGGAAGGCCGTGGAAGAGGGAGGCCAGCCGGCCTAGCCAGTGGGGCCGGCCGGCCCCACCAGGTGGGCTCCGCTTCTCCGCTTCGTTCTAGAGTCTTCTGGATCCTTCCTGAGTCTGTTGTTGATATTTTCCGTCGCGGTTAAGTTTTGTGTAAATCTTGCAATGAAATTCTCTAATTTCTCTTTTCTAGAATAATCCTGCAGAAAATATGAAATCACCAAAACTCGTGAAAATTGTCAGTTAAAACCCCTATGTTTTCTAGTGGTGATTTCCTTTATGTATTTAGTTGACGGTTAAAAGTGATCGTTATCTACCGTCAACAAGCTCCCCCAAGCTAAACCTTTGCTAGTCCCTAGCAAAGCTAACTCTGAAATGATAGGAAAAATTAATAGTCAGGGTTTCTCATATTTATTTAATAACTTCCAACAAATACTCAAGCATTCAAATTAAAATTCTTCTCCAAGTTGAAATTCATTAGCCTCATTTTCAAACTTACTCTTATTCTTTTCAACCATGGAGCTTAACATCTTTCACCTTGGGTCATGAGCAATTGGAAAACAGACAGATCAAGCCAAGTACTATATCTCAAACTCTTCTATTAACCAATCTTCTGGAGTTTTTATGGATTTTCAAAAATAAAACTCAGAGATACTTTGCATGACACTCTCAAGTCTCTCATATATGTGGTATTTTTGGTTCTTTACTTAGGCAATAAAGCGTATGCCTTTCTCAACCTAATTCTAAAGGTTTATATGGAGTTCATAGGTATAGAAATAATCATGGATGACTTACATGTAAAACATGTATTGTAAAATCAAACAATGGATCCAGAGAGAAACAAGTCATACAATCAAATCAAGATGTACATGTGTGTGGAATATGGTGGATATTTGGTGGAAACTAATAATCCTAATTCTACTATGCTCATCCTTATCTCTCTTTTGAAATTCAGAAATATTGCCGGGAATTGTGAGCTATCTTTTTCTTTTCTTTCTCTTCCTTTTTTTTTTTTTTTTTTTTTTGGACACTTTGTCTATTTATTCTTTATTTATTTTGCATAGCTCACAATACTTTCTTTTTGGCCTACAAAACTGAGAGATAATAACAACAAGATATTTTGAGTATTTATTTGGTGGCTATTCTAATGGAATATTTTTGGTGTTTCCTCCAGTGTAGGAGTAAAACATTTTTCTGACAAGAGTGGATTGGCATGTTGTTGCGTCCACTCCAGTGTAGAGTAGTGCATATATAAGTGGAGTGCAAGTGAATCTTGATTTTAAAAGCATGACAAGTCTCTCATTCGGGTCACAAAGATTGATTAAACTCAATGAAATGACAAGCAATATTAAGTAGAAGGCTTTCTAGCCTAAATATTCAATATGGCTCTGGTAGGAATTTAGCATTGTCATACAAGATCTCATTATATAGCATTTTGCATTTTTCAAAAAGTAAATCTCCAGAATTTCAGCATCTTTTTAGAGTAAGATAAACAACAGCTTAGACCTTCTCTAATCATGTCCAATAATTACCTAGACTTAGGGTCAAAAATATGCTACCCACAGATATCAAGCTTCAGAATAAATTTTCATATAAGGACAACTTCATTCAATCTGTAGGAGAATCTTGATTTAAATACTAAGCATGTGAAGGAAATCATATTTGATTTTTAATAGCTCAAAGAAATCTAGCCTTCAAGTTCTACTAACAAGCGAAAATTAAAGTATACCTTTTACACACTCTATTTTTGGGTTTTCATTTTTATCATGCATGAATTAAATTGTAGAAATTTAAAGAAAATAATAAAGACATTTTTATTTGGTTTTTGGTTTTGCATATATATTATTTTTTTTAAGTAGCTAAGAACAAGAAAGTAAATGCTGAAAATAAAGGATAAATATATACAAAGGTAAAGTGTGCTCACCTTTGGGGGTCCTCCCCAAGCTATCTCACCGCCCGGTGGTGGTGGTGGATACTCGAGTCCTAGACTCTGAAGCAAAAGTGCATGGGTCTCCTGCCCCTGATTATGAACTGCTGCAGTGTGCTCACCCTGTTATCCATCTGGTGCTGCCACGCCACTATGTGGTCCAACATGGTCTGAATCCTCTGCGGACCCTCCCCCAAGCTAGTCAGCTGCTGGCCAAACTGGTCAAAAAGAAGGGCTCCACCATATGTCGCTAAAGGTCGTCCGTGCTGCTCTGGAGGCTGGTAGTAGTCGTCCTCTGGGGGTGCATGGAATACAAATGGGCCACCGGTACTGAAATCTATGCACGGGCGTGTAGAGAAGGATGCTCGTCCTCTCTCATACCCGGTCTCCTGTGAAAAAGAGGTATTACCTTGTTCCCATTGTCCCCATCCTGAAGATGACTCTCTCTCCTGATAAGAGGTGTAACCCTCCCATGCAAGAGTGGTGTGTCCATGGCTGAGTAGTCTGGTGTGACGGCTGTGGCTGATCAAAGCCCATGAAGGCAGTGTATCTTTGGTCCCCTGCGGTGTAGAATACGCTCCACGATAGCTCGGTCTCGTGTCCCAAACAAAGCGTCTTTGAGGGACTACTCCCAACTTGATCGTCCTACTGTCTACAAGTCAAAAACAAAACTCTCTATGGTGTAGAGACCAAGTTCTTTATTTGACAGCTCATACTCATTATCAAAATTCTTATAAACCATATAAATTTTATTATCTTTTGTTTTGAGTAAATAAGCCTGCTTAATCTAGAACTTGAAGAACTGGAGCTCTAATTCTAATCTTTGGAAACCCTAGCTTCTAGTCTAATCTCGACAAATGAATTGAGGCAAAACCCTAATTGCTCCTGGGGGGTGCAGGCACGTATTTATAGCCCGATGGAGGAAACGATGGCCGTTGGATCAAACCGACTTCACGTAGGGCTAAGATTGATCCTCAAAGGCAGTGGAGGAATACTCCGAAGGCTGGTGGAAGGCCGTGGAAGGGGAGGCCGGCCGGCTGGCGCCCGGTGGGGCCGGCCGGCCCTACCCAGTGGACTCCGCTTCTCCGCTTCGTTCTAGTGTCTTCGGATCCTTCCGAGTCCGTTGATGATATTTTCCGTCGTGGTTAAGTTTTGTGTAAGTCTTGCAATGAAATCC